>JAQJVK010000111.1:0-629111 GCA_035578135.1 Flexamia atlantica | reverse complement strand
ACGTCACAAAAATTAATTACAACACAAAATACATAACGTCTCAAAAATAAATGACGTCACAAAATACATAAAGTCACAAAATACATAACGTCACAAAAATAAATGACGTCACAAAATACATAACGTCACAAAAATAAATGACGTCACAAAATACATAACGTCACAAAAATAAATGACGTCACAAAATACATAACGTCACAAAAATAATTGAGGTAACAAAATACATAACGTCACAATAATAAATGACGTCACCAAATACATAGCGTCACAAAAATAAATGACGTCACAAAATACATAACCTCACAAAAAAATGACGTCACAAAATACATAACGTCACAAAAATAAATGACGTCACAAAATACATAAGGTCACAAAAATAAATGACGTCACAAAATATTTAACGACACAAAATTAAATGACGTCACAAAATACATATTTCATAAAATACATAACGTCAAAAAATAAATGACGTCACAAAATACATAACGACACAAAAATAAATGACGTCACACAATACATAACGTCACAAAAATAAATGACGTCACAAAATACATAACGTCACAAAAATAAATGACGTCACAAAATACATAACGTCACAAAAACAAATGACGTCACAAAATACATAACGTCACAAAAATAAATGACGTCACAAAATACATAACGTCACAAAAATAAATGACGTCACAAAAATTAATTACGTCACAAAATACATAACGTCACAAAAATAAATAACGTCACAAAATACATAACGTCACAAAATACATAACGTCACAAAAATAAATGACGTCACAAAATAAATAAAGTCACAAAAATAAATGACGTCACAAAATACATAACGTCACAAAAATAAATGACGTCACAAAATACATAACGTCACAAAACTAATGACGTCATAAAAATTAATTACGTCACAAAATACATAACGTCACAAAAATTAATTACGTCAAAAAATACATAACCTCACAAAAATAAATGACGTCACAAAATACATAACGTCACAAAAATAAATGACGTCACAAAATACATAACGTCACAAAAATAAATGACGTCACAAAATACATAACGTCACAAAAATAAATGACGTCACAAAATACAAAACGTCACAAAATACATAACGTCAAAAAATACATAACGTCACAAAAATATATGACTTCAAAAAATAAATAGCGTCACAAAAATAAATGACGTCACAAAATACATAACGTCACAAAAATAAATGATGTCACAAAATACATAACGTCACAGAAATAAATGACGTCAAAAAATATTTAACGACACAAAATTAAATGACGTCACAAAATACATATTTCATAAAATACATAACGTCACAAAAAAATGACGTCACAAAATACATAACGTCACAAAAATAAATGACGTCACAAAATACATAACCTCACAAAAATAAATGACGTCACAAAATATTTAACAACACAAAATTAAATGACGTCACAAAATACATATTTCATAAAATACATAACGTCACAAAAATTAATGACGTCACAAAATACATAACGTCACAAAAATAAATGACGTCACAAAATACATAACATCACAAAAATAAATGACGTCACAAAATACATAACGACACAAAAACAAATGGCGTCACAAAATACATAACGTCACAAAAATAAATAACGTCACAAAATACATAACGTCACAAAAATAAATGACGTCACAAAATACATAACGTCACAAAAACAATAGACGTCACAAAATACATAACTTCACAAAAATAAATGACGTCACAAAATACATAACGTCACAAAAATAAATGACGTCACAAAATACATAACGTCACAAAAATAAATGACGTCACAAAATACATAACGTCACAAAAATAAATGACGTCACAAAAATTATTTACGTCACAAAATACATAACGTCACAAAAATAAATGACGTCACAAAATACATAACGTCACAAAATACATAACGTCACAAAAATAAACGACGTCACAAAATACATAACGTCACAAAAATAAATGACGTCACAAAATACATAACGTCATAAAAAATAAATGACGTCACAAAATGCATAACGTCTCAAAAATAAATGATATCACAAAATACATAACGTCACAAAATAAATGACGTCATAAAATACATAACGTCACAAAAATAAATGACGTCACAAAACTTTATTACGTCACAAAAATAAATAACGTCACAAAATACATAACGTCACAAAAATAGTTGACGTCACAAAATACATAACGTCACAAAAATAAATGACGTCACAAAATACATAACGTCACAAAAACAAATGACGTCACAAAATACATAACGTCACAAAAATAAATGACGTCACAAAATACATAACGTCACAAAAACAAATGACGTCACAAAATACATAACGTCACAAAAATAAATGACGTCACAAAATACATAACGACATAAATTAAATGACGTCACAAAAATTAATTTCTTCACAAAATACATAATGTCACAAAAATAAATGACGTCACAAAATACATAACGTCACAAAATACATTACGTCACAAAAATAAATGACGTCACAAAATATATAACGTCAAAAAATTAATGACGTCACAAAATACATAACGTCACAAAAATAAATGACGTCACAACAATTAATTACAACACAAAATACATAACGTCTCAAAAATAAATGACGTCACAAAATACATAAAGTCACAAAATACATAACGTCACAAAAATAAATGACGTCACAAAATACATAACGTCACAAAAATAAATGACGTCACAAAATACATAACGTCACAAAAATAAATGACGTCACAAAATACATAACGTCACAAAAATAATTGAGGTAACAAAATACATAACGTCACAATAATAAATGACGTCACAAAATACATAGCGTCACAAAAATAAATGACGTCACAAAATACATAACCTCACAAAAAAATGACGTCACAAAATACATAACGTCACAAAAATAAATGACGTCACAAAATACATAAGGTCACAAAAATAAATGACGTCACAAAATATTTAACGACACAAAATTAAATGACGTCACAAAATACATATTTCATAAAATACATAACGTCAAAAAATAAATGACGTCACAAAATACATAACGACACAAAAATAAATGACGTCACACAATACATAACGTCACAAAAATAAATGACGTCACAAAATACATAACGTCACAAAAATAAATGACGTCACAAAATACATAACGTCACAAAAACAAATGACGTCACAAAATACATAACGTCACAAAAATAAATGACGTCACAAAATACATAACGTCACAAAAATAAATGACGTCACAAAAATTAATTACGTCACAAAATACATAACGTCACAAAAATAAATAACGTCACAAAATACATAACGTCACAAAATACATAACGTCACAAAAATAAATGACGTCACAAAATAAATAAAGTCACAAAAATAAATGACGTCACAAAATACATAACGTCACAAAAATAAATGACGTCACAAAATACATAACGTCACAAAACTAATGACGTCACAAAAATTAATTACGTCACAAAATACATAACGTCACAAAAATTAATTACGTCAAAAAATACATAACCTCACAAAAATAAATGACGTCACAAAATACATAACGTCAAAAAATAAATGACGTCACAAAATACATAACGTCACAAAATACATAACGTCACAAAAATAAATGACGTCACAAAATACATAACGTCACAAAAATAAATGACGTCACAAAATACAAAACGTCACAAAATACATAACGTCAAAAAATACATAACGTCACAAAAATATATGACTTCAAAAAATAAATAGCGTCACAAAAATAAATGACGTCACAAAATACATAACGTCACAAAAATAAATGATGTCACAAAATACATAACGTCACAGAAATAAATGACGTCAAAAAATATTTAACGACACAAAATTAAATGACGTCACAAAATACATATTTCATAAAATACATAACGTCACAAAAAAATGACGTCACAAAATACATAACGTCACAAAAATAAATGACGTCACAAAATACATAACCTCACAAAAATAAATGACGTCACAAAATATTTAACAACACAAAATTAAATGACGTCACAAAATACATATTTCATAAAATACATAACGTCACAAAAATTAATGACGTCACAAAATACATAACGTCACAAAAATAAATGACGTCACAAAATACATAACATCACAAAAATAAATGACGTCACAAAATACATAACGACACAAAAACAAATGGCGTCACAAAATACATAACGTCACAAAAATAAATAACGTCACAAAATACATAACGTCACAAAAATAAATGACGTCACAAAATACATAACGTCACAAAAACAAATGACGTCACAAAATACATAACGTCACAAAAATAAATGACGTCACAAAATACATAACGTCACAAAAATAAATGACGTCACAAAATACATAACGTCACAAAAATAAATGACGTCACAAAATACATAACGTCACAAAAATAAATGACGTCACAAAAATTATTTACGTCACAAAATACATAACGTCACAAAACTAATGACGTCACAAAAATTAATTACGTCACAAAATACATAACGTCATAAAAATTAATTACGTCAAAAAATACATAACCTCACAAAAATAAATGACGTCACAAAATACATAACGTCACAAAAATAAATGACGTCACAAAATACATAACGTCACAAAAATAAATGACGTCACAAAATACATATTTCATAAAATACATAACGTCACAAAAAAATGACGTCACAAAATACATAACGTCACAAAAATAAATGACGTCACAAAATACATAACCTCACAAAAATAAATGACGTCACAAAATATTTAACAACACAAAATTAAATGACGTCACAAAATACATATTTCATAAAATACATAACGTCACAAAAATTAATGACGTCACAAAATACATAACGTCACAAAAATAAATGACGTCACAAAATACATAACATCACAAAAATAAATGACGTCACAAAATACATAACGACACAAAAACAAATGGCGTCACAAAATACATAACGTCACAAAAATAAATAACGTCACAAAATACATAACGTCACAAAAATAAATGACGTCACAAAATACATAACGTCACAAAAACAATAGACGTCACAAAATACATAACTTTACAAAAATAAATGACGTCACAAAATACATAACGTCACAAAAATAAATGACGTCACAAAATACATAACGTCACAAAAATAAATGACGTCACAAAATACATAACGTCACAAAAATAAATGATGTCACAAAATACATAACGTCACAGAAATAAATGACGTCAAAAAATATTTAACGACACAAAATTAAATGACGTCACAAAATACATATTTCATAAAATACATAACGTCACAAAAAAATGACGTCACAAAATACATAACGTCACAAAAATAAATGACGTCACAAAATACATAACCTCACAAAAATAAATGACGTCACAAAATATTTAACAACACAAAATTAAATGACGTCACAAAATACATATTTCATAAAATACATAACGTCACAAAAATTAATGACGTCACAAAATACATAACGTCACAAAAATAAATGACGTCACAAAATACATAACATCACAAAAATAAATGACGTCACAAAATACATAACGACACAAAAACAAATGGCGTCACAAAATACATAACGTCACAAAAATAAATAACGTCACAAAATACATAACGTCACAAAAATAAATGACGTCACAAAATACATAACGTCACAAAAACAAATGACGTCACAAAATACATAACGTCACAAAAATAAATGACGTCACAAAATACATAACGTCACAAAAATAAATGACGTCACAAAATACATAACGTCACAAAAATAAATGACGTCACAAAATACATAACGTCACAAAAATAAATGACGTCACAAAAATTATTTACGTCACAAAATACATAACGTCACAAAACTAATGACGTCACAAAAATTAATTACGTCACAAAATACATAACGTCATAAAAATTAATTACGTCAAAAAATACATAACCTCACAAAAATAAATGACGTCACAAAATACATAACGTCACAAAAATAATTGACGTCACAAAATACATAACGTCACAAAAATAAATGACGTCACAAAATACATAACGTCACAAAAATAAATGACGTCACAAAATACATAACGTCACAAAAACAAATGACGTCACAAAATACATAACGTCACAAAAATAAATGACGTCACAAAATACATAACGTCACAAAAACAAATGACGTCACAAAATACATAACGTCACAAAAATAAATGACGTCACAAAATACATAACGACATAAATTAAATGACGTCACAAAAATTAATTTCTTCACAAAATACATAATGTCACAAAAATAAATGACGTCACAAAATACATAACGTCACAAAATACATTACGTCACAAAAATAAATGACGTCACAAAATATATAACGTCAAAAAATTAATGACGTCACAAAATACATAACGTCACAAAAATAAATGACGTCACAAAAATTAATTACAACACAAAATACATAACGTCTCAAAAATAAATGACGTCACAAAATACATAAAGTCACAAAATACATAACGTCACAAAAATAAATGACGTCACAAAATACATAACGTCACAAAAATAAATGACGTCACAAAATACATAACGTCACAAAAATAAATGACGTCACAAAATACATAACGTCACAAAAATAATTGAGGTAACAAAATACATAACGTCACAATAATAAATGACGTCACCAAATACATAGCGTCACAAAAATAAATGACGTCACAAAATACATAACCTCACAAAAAAATGACGTCACAAAATACATAACGTCACAAAAATAAATGACGTCACAAAATACATAAGGTCACAAAAATAAATGACGTCACAAAATATTTAACGACACAAAATTAAATGACGTCACAAAATACATATTTCATAAAATACATAACGTCAAAAAATAAATGACGTCACAAAATACATAACGACACAAAAATAAATGACGTCACACAATACATAACGTCACAAAAATAAATGACGTCACAAAATACATAACGTCACAAAAATAAATGACGTCACAAAATACATAACGTCACAAAAACAAATGACGTCACAAAATACATAACGTCACAAAAATAAATGACGTCACAAAATACATAACGTCACAAAAATAAATGACGTCACAAAAATTAATTACGTCACAAAATACATAACGTCACAAAAATAAATAACGTCACAAAATACATAACGTCACAAAATACATAACGTCACAAAAATAAATGACGTCACAAAATAAATAAAGTCACAAAAATAAATGACGTCACAAAATACATAACGTCACAAAAATAAATGACGTCACAAAATACATAACGTCACAAAACTAATGACGTCATAAAAATTAATTACGTCACAAAATACATAACGTCACAAAAATTAATTACGTCAAAAAATACATAACCTCACAAAAATAAATGACGTCACAAAATACATAACGTCACAAAAATAAATGACGTCACAAAATACATAACGTCACAAAAATAAATGACGTCACAAAATACATAACGTCACAAAAATAAATGACGTCACAAAATACAAAACGTCACAAAATACATAACGTCAAAAAATACATAACGTCACAAAAATATATGACTTCAAAAAATAAATAGCGTCACAAAAATAAATGACGTCACAAAATACATAACGTCACAAAAATAAATGATGTCACAAAATACATAACGTCACAGAAATAAATGACGTCAAAAAATATTTAACGACACAAAATTAAATGACGTCACAAAATACATATTTCATAAAATACATAACGTCACAAAAAAATGACGTCACAAAATACATAACGTCACAAAAATAAATGACGTCACAAAATACATAACCTCACAAAAATAAATGACGTCACAAAATATTTAACAACACAAAATTAAATGACGTCACAAAATACATATTTCATAAAATACATAACGTCACAAAAATTAATGACGTCACAAAATACATAACGTCACAAAAATAAATGACGTCACAAAATACATAACATCACAAAAATAAATGACGTCACAAAATACATAACGACACAAAAACAAATGGCGTCACAAAATACATAACGTCACAAAAATAAATAACGTCACAAAATACATAACGTCACAAAAATAAATGACGTCACAAAATACATAACGTCACAAAAACAATAGACGTCACAAAATACATAACTTCACAAAAATAAATGACGTCACAAAATACATAACGTCACAAAAATAAATGACGTCACAAAATACATAACGTCACAAAAATAAATGACGTCACAAAATACATAACGTCACAAAAATAAATGACGTCACAAAAATTATTTACGTCACAAAATACATAACGTCACAAAAATAAATGACGTCACAAAATACATAACGTCACAAAATACATAACGTCACAAAAATAAACGACGTCACAAAATACATAACGTCACAAAAATAAATGACGTCACAAAATACATAACGTCATAAAAAATAAATGACGTCACAAAATGCATAACGTCTCAAAAATAAATGATATCACAAAATACATAACGTCACAAAATAAATGACGTCATAAAATACATAACGTCACAAAAATAAATGACGTCACAAAACTTTATTACGTCACAAAAATAAATAACGTCACAAAATACATAACGTCACAAAAATAGTTGACGTCACAAAATACATAACGTCACAAAAATAAATGACGTCACAAAATACATAACGTCACAAAAACAAATGACGTCACAAAATACATAACGTCACAAAAATAAATGACGTCACAAAATACATAACGTCACAAAAACAAATGACGTCACAAAATACATAACGTCACAAAAATAAATGACGTCACAAAATACATAACGACATAAATTAAATGACGTCACAAAAATTAATTTCTTCACAAAATACATAATGTCACAAAAATAAATGACGTCACAAAATACATAACGTCACAAAATACATTACGTCACAAAAATAAATGACGTCACAAAATATATAACGTCAAAAAATTAATGACGTCACAAAATACATAACGTCACAAAAATAAATGACGTCACAACAATTAATTACAACACAAAATACATAACGTCTCAAAAATAAATGACGTCACAAAATACATAAAGTCACAAAATACATAACGTCACAAAAATAAATGACGTCACAAAATACATAACGTCACAAAAATAAATGACGTCACAAAATACATAACGTCACAAAAATAAATGACGTCACAAAATACATAACGTCACAAAAATAATTGAGGTAACAAAATACATAACGTCACAATAATAAATGACGTCACAAAATACATAGCGTCACAAAAATAAATGACGTCACAAAATACATAACCTCACAAAAAAATGACGTCACAAAATACATAACGTCACAAAAATAAATGACGTCACAAAATACATAAGGTCACAAAAATAAATGACGTCACAAAATATTTAACGACACAAAATTAAATGACGTCACAAAATACATATTTCATAAAATACATAACGTCAAAAAATAAATGACGTCACAAAATACATAACGACACAAAAATAAATGACGTCACACAATACATAACGTCACAAAAATAAATGACGTCACAAAATACATAACGTCACAAAAATAAATGACGTCACAAAATACATAACGTCACAAAAACAAATGACGTCACAAAATACATAACGTCACAAAAATAAATGACGTCACAAAATACATAACGTCACAAAAATAAATGACGTCACAAAAATTAATTACGTCACAAAATACATAACGTCACAAAAATAAATAACGTCACAAAATACATAACGTCACAAAATACATAACGTCACAAAAATAAATGACGTCACAAAATAAATAAAGTCACAAAAATAAATGACGTCACAAAATACATAACGTCACAAAAATAAATGACGTCACAAAATACATAACGTCACAAAACTAATGACGTCACAAAAATTAATTACGTCACAAAATACATAACGTCACAAAAATTAATTACGTCAAAAAATACATAACCTCACAAAAATAAATGACGTCACAAAATACATAACGTCAAAAAATAAATGACGTCACAAAATACATAACGTCACAAAATACATAACGTCACAAAAATAAATGACGTCACAAAATACATAACGTCACAAAAATAAATGACGTCACAAAATACAAAACGTCACAAAATACATAACGTCAAAAAATACATAACGTCACAAAAATATATGACTTCAAAAAATAAATAGCGTCACAAAAATAAATGACGTCACAAAATACATAACGTCACAAAAATAAATGATGTCACAAAATACATAACGTCACAGAAATAAATGACGTCAAAAAATATTTAACGACACAAAATTAAATGACGTCACAAAATACATATTTCATAAAATACATAACGTCACAAAAAAATGACGTCACAAAATACATAACGTCACAAAAATAAATGACGTCACAAAATACATAACCTCACAAAAATAAATGACGTCACAAAATATTTAACAACACAAAATTAAATGACGTCACAAAATACATATTTCATAAAATACATAACGTCACAAAAATTAATGACGTCACAAAATACATAACGTCACAAAAATAAATGACGTCACAAAATACATAACATCACAAAAATAAATGACGTCACAAAATACATAACGACACAAAAACAAATGGCGTCACAAAATACATAACGTCACAAAAATAAATAACGTCACAAAATACATAACGTCACAAAAATAAATGACGTCACAAAATACATAACGTCACAAAAACAAATGACGTCACAAAATACATAACGTCACAAAAATAAATGACGTCACAAAATACATAACGTCACAAAAATAAATGACGTCACAAAATACATAACGTCACAAAAATAAATGACGTCACAAAATACATAACGTCACAAAAATAAATGACGTCACAAAAATTATTTACGTCACAAAATACATAACGTCACAAAACTAATGACGTCACAAAAATTAATTACGTCACAAAATACATAACGTCATAAAAATTAATTACGTCAAAAAATACATAACCTCACAAAAATAAATGACGTCACAAAATACATAACGTCACAAAAATAAATGACGTCACAAAATACATAACGTCACAAAAATAAATGACGTCACAAAATACATATTTCATAAAATACATAACGTCACAAAAAAATGACGTCACAAAATACATAACGTCACAAAAATAAATGACGTCACAAAATACATAACCTCACAAAAATAAATGACGTCACAAAATATTTAACAACACAAAATTAAATGACGTCACAAAATACATATTTCATAAAATACATAACGTCACAAAAATTAATGACGTCACAAAATACATAACGTCACAAAAATAAATGACGTCACAAAATACATAACATCACAAAAATAAATGACGTCACAAAATACATAACGACACAAAAACAAATGGCGTCACAAAATACATAACGTCACAAAAATAAATAACGTCACAAAATACATAACGTCACAAAAATAAATGACGTCACAAAATACATAACGTCACAAAAACAATAGACGTCACAAAATACATAACTTTACAAAAATAAATGACGTCACAAAATACATAACGTCACAAAAATAAATGACGTCACAAAATACATAACGTCACAAAAATAAATGACGTCACAAAATACATAACGTCACAAAAATAAATGATGTCACAAAATACATAACGTCACAGAAATAAATGACGTCAAAAAATATTTAACGACACAAAATTAAATGACGTCACAAAATACATATTTCATAAAATACATAACGTCACAAAAAAATGACGTCACAAAATACATAACGTCACAAAAATAAATGACGTCACAAAATACATAACCTCACAAAAATAAATGACGTCACAAAATATTTAACAACACAAAATTAAATGACGTCACAAAATACATATTTCATAAAATACATAACGTCACAAAAATTAATGACGTCACAAAATACATAACGTCACAAAAATAAATGACGTCACAAAATACATAACATCACAAAAATAAATGACGTCACAAAATACATAACGACACAAAAACAAATGGCGTCACAAAATACATAACGTCACAAAAATAAATAACGTCACAAAATACATAACGTCACAAAAATAAATGACGTCACAAAATACATAACGTCACAAAAACAAATGACGTCACAAAATACATAACGTCACAAAAATAAATGACGTCACAAAATACATAACGTCACAAAAATAAATGACGTCACAAAATACATAACGTCACAAAAATAAATGACGTCACAAAATACATAACGTCACAAAAATAAATGACGTCACAAAAATTATTTACGTCACAAAATACATAACGTCACAAAACTAATGACGTCACAAAAATTAATTACGTCACAAAATACATAACGTCATAAAAATTAATTACGTCAAAAAATACATAACCTCACAAAAATAAATGACGTCACAAAATACATAACGTCACAAAAATAAATGACGTCACAAAATACATAACGTCACAAAAATAAATGACGTCACAAAATACATATTTCATAAAATACATAACGTCACAAAAAAATGACGTCACAAAATACATAACGTCACAAAAATAAATGACGTCACAAAATACATAACCTCACAAAAATAAATGACGTCACAAAATATTTAACAACACAAAATTAAATGACGTCACAAAATACATATTTCATAAAATACATAACGTCACAAAAATTAATGACGTCACAAAATACATAACGTCACAAAAATAAATGACGTCACAAAATACATAACATCACAAAAATAAATGACGTCACAAAATACATAACGACACAAAAACAAATGGCGTCACAAAATACATAACGTCACAAAAATAAATAACGTCACAAAATACATAACGTCACAAAAATAAATGACGTCACAAAATACATAACGTCACAAAAACAATAGACGTCACAAAATACATAACTTTACAAAAATAAATGACGTCACAAAATACATAACGTCACAAAAATAAATGACGTCACAAAATACATAACGTCACAAAAATAAATGACGTCACAAAATACATAACGTCACAAAAATAAATGATGTCACAAAATACATAACGTCACAGAAATAAATGACGTCAAAAAATATTTAACGACACAAAATTAAATGACGTCACAAAATACATATTTCATAAAATACATAACGTCACAAAAAAATGACGTCACAAAATACATAACGTCACAAAAATAAATGACGTCACAAAACACATAACCTCACAAAAATAAATGACGTCACAAAATATTTAACAACACAAAATTAAATGACGTCACAAAATACATATTTCATAAAATACATAACGTCACAAAAACAAATGACGTCACAAAATACATAACGTCACAAAAATAAATGACGTCACAAAATACATAACGACATAAATTAAATGACGTCACAAAAATTAATTTCTTCACAAAATACATAATGTCACAAAAATAAATGACGTCACAAAATACATAACGTCACAAAATACATTACGTCACAAAAATAAATGACGTCACAAAATATATAACGTCAAAAAATTAATGACGTCACAAAATACATAACGTCACAAAAATAAATGACGTCACAACAATTAATTACAACACAAAATACATAACGTCTCAAAAATAAATGACGTCACAAAATACATAAAGTCACAAAATACATAACGTCACAAAAATAAATGACGTCACAAAATACATAACGTCACAAAAATAAATGACGTCACAAAATACATAACGTCACAAAAATAAATGACGTCACAAAATACATAACGTCACAAAAATAATTGAGGTAACAAAATACATAACGTCACAATAATAAATGACGTCACAAAATACATAGCGTCACAAAAATAAATGACGTCACAAAATACATAATCTCACAAAAAAATGACGTCACAAAATACATAACGTCACAAAAATAAATGACGTCACAAAATACATAAGGTCACAAAAATAAATGACGTCACAAAATATTTAACGACACAAAATTAAATGACGTCACAAAATACATATTTCATAAAATACATAACGTCAAAAAATAAATGACGTCACAAAATACATAACGACACAAAAATAAATGACGTCACACAATACATAACGTCACAAAAATAAATGACGTCACAAAATACATAACGTCACAAAAATAAATGACGTCACAAAATACATAACGTCACAAAAACAAATGACGTCACAAAATACATAACGTCACAAAAATAAATGACGTCACAAAATACATAACGTCACAAAAATAAATGACGTCACAAAAATTAATTACGTCACAAAATACATAACGTCACAAAAATAAATAACGTCACAAAATACATAACGTCACAAAATACATAACGTCACAAAAATAAATGACGTCACAAAATAAATAAAGTCACAAAAATAAATGACGTCACAAAATACATAACGTCACAAAAATAAATGACGTCACAAAATACATAACGTCACAAAACTAATGACGTCACAAAAATTAATTACGTCACAAAATACATAACGTCACAAAAATTAATTACGTCAAAAAATACATAACCTCACAAAAATAAATGACGTCACAAAATACATAACGTCAAAAAATAAATGACGTCACAAAATACATAACGTCACAAAAATAAATGACGTCACAAAATACATAACGTCACAAAAATAAATGACGTCACAAAATACAAAACGTCACAAAATACATAACGTCAAAAAATACATAACGTCACAAAAATATATGACTTCAAAAAATAAATAGCGTCACAAAAATAAATGACGTCACAAAATACATAACGTCACAAAAATAAATGATGTCACAAAATACATAACGTCACAGAAATAAATGACGTCAAAAAATATTTAACGACACAAAATTAAATGACGTCACAAAATACATATTTCATAAAATACATAACGTCACAAAAAAATGACGTCACAAAATACATAACGTCACAAAAATAAATGACGTCACAAAATACATAACCTCACAAAAATAAATGACGTCACAAAATATTTAACAACACAAAATTAAATGACGTCACAAAATACATATTTCATAAAATACATAACGTCACAAAAATTAATGACGTCACAAAATACATAACGTCACAAAAATAAATGACGTCACAAAATACATAACATCACAAAAATAAATGACGTCACAAAATACATAACGACACAAAAACAAATGGCGTCACAAAATACATAACGTCACAAAAATAAATAACGTCACAAAATACATAACGTCACAAAAATAAATGACGTCACAAAATACATAACGTCACAAAAACAAATGACGTCACAAAATACATAACGTCACAAAAATAAATGACGTCACAAAATACATAACGTCACAAAAATAAATGACGTCACAAAATACATAACGTCACAAAAATAAATGACGTCACAAAATACATAACGTCACAAAAATAAATGACGTCACAAAATACATAACGTCACAAAAATAAATGACGTCACAAAAATTATTTACGTCACAAAATACATAACGTCACAAAACTAATGACGTCACAAAAATTAATTACGTCACAAAATACATAACGTCATAAAAATTAATTACGTCAAAAAATACATAACCTCACAAAAATAAATGACGTCACAAAATACATAACGTCACAAAAATAAATGACGTCACAAAATACATAACGTCACAAAAATAAATGACGTCACAAAATACATATTTCATAAAATACATAACGTCACAAAAAAATGACGTCACAAAATACATAACGTCACAAAAATAAATGACGTCACAAAATACATAACCTCACAAAAATAAATGACGTCACAAAATATTTAACAACACAAAATTAAATGACGTCACAAAATACATATTTCATAAAATACATAACGTCACAAAAATTAATGACGTCACAAAATACATAACGTCACAAAAATAAATGACGTCACAAAATACATAACATCACAAAAATAAATGACGTCACAAAATACATAACGACACAAAAACAAATGGCGTCACAAAATACATAACGTCACAAAAATAAATAACGTCACAAAATACATAACGTCACAAAAATAAATGACGTCACAAAATACATAACGTCACAAAAACAATAGACGTCACAAAATACATAACTTTACAAAAATAAATGACGTCACAAAATACATAACGTCACAAAAATAAATGACGTCACAAAATACATAACGTCACAAAAATAAATGACGTCACAAAATACATAACGTCACAAAAATAAATGATGTCACAAAATACATAACGTCACAGAAATAAATGACGTCAAAAAATATTTAACGACACAAAATTAAATGACGTCACAAAATACATATTTCATAAAATACATAACGTCACAAAAAAATGACGTCACAAAATACATAACGTCACAAAAATAAATGACGTCACAAAATACATAACCTCACAAAAATAAATGACGTCACAAAATATTTAACAACACAAAATTAAATGACGTCACAAAATACATATTTCATAAAATACATAACGTCACAAAAATTAATGACGTCACAAAATACATAACGTCACAAAAATAAATGACGTCACAAAATACATAACATCACAAAAATAAATGACGTCACAAAATACATAACGACACAAAAACAAATGGCGTCACAAAATACATAACGTCACAAAAATAAATAACGTCACAAAATACATAACGTCACAAAAATAAATGACGTCACAAAATACATAACGTCACAAAAACAAATGACGTCACAAAATACATAACGTCACAAAAATAAATGACGTCACAAAATACATAACGTCATAAAAATAAATGACGTCACAAAATACATAACGTCACAAAAATAAATGACGTCACAAAATACATAACGTCACAAAAATAAATGACGTCACAAAAATTATTTACGTCACAAAATACATAACGTCACAAAAATAAATGACGTCACACAATACATAACGTCACAAAAATAAATGACGTCACAAAATACATAACGTCACAAAAATAAATGATGTCACAAAATACATAACGTCACAGAAATAAATGACGTCAAAAAATATTTAACGACACAAAATTAAAAGACGTCACAAAATACATATTTCATAAAATACATAACGTCACAAAAAAATGACGTCACAAAATACATAACGTCACAAAAATAAATGACGTCACAAAATACATAACCTCACAAAAATAAATGACGTCACAAAATATTTAACAACACAAAATTAAATGACGTCACAAAATACATATTTCATAAAATACATAACGTCACAAAAATTAATGACGTCACAAAATACATAACGTCACAAAAATAAATGACGTCACAAAATACATAACATCACAAAAATAAATGACGTCACAAAATACATAACGACACAAAAACAAATGGCGTCACAAAATACATAACGTCACAAAAATAAATAACGTCACAAAATACATAACGTCACAAAAATAAATGACGTCACAAAATACATAACGTCACAAAAACAATAGATGTCACAAAATACATAACTTTACAAAAATAAATGACGTCACAAAATACATAACGTCACAAAAATAAATGACGTCACAAAATACATAACGTCACAAAAATAAATGACGTCACAAAATACATAACGTCACAAAAATAAATGACGTCACAAAAATTATTTACGTCACAAAATACATAACGTCACAAAAATAAATGACGTCACAAAATACATAACGTCACAAAATACATAACGTCACAAAAATAAACGACGTCACAAAATACATAACGTCACAAAAATAAATGACGTCACAAAATACATAACGTCATAAAAAATAAATGACGTCACAAAATGCATAACGTCTCAAAAATAAATGATATCACAAAATACATAACGTCACAAAATAAATGACGTCATAAAATACATAACGTCACAAAAATAAATGACGTCACAAAACTTTATTACGTCACAAAAATAAATAACGTCACAAAATACATAACGTCACAAAAATAGTTGACGTCACAAAATACATAACGTCACAAAAATAAATGACGTCACAAAATACATAACGTCACAAAAACAAATGACGTCACAAAATACATAACGTCACAAAAATAAATGACGTCACAAAATACATAAC
Source organism: Flexamia atlantica (assembly GCA_035578135.1). Classification (NCBI taxonomy): domain Eukaryota; kingdom Metazoa; phylum Arthropoda; class Insecta; order Hemiptera; family Cicadellidae; genus Flexamia; species Flexamia atlantica. Next base: position 611,088 of record JAQJVK010000111.1, on the reverse strand, counting down.
GTCACAAAAACAAATGACGTCACAAAATACATAACGTCACAAAAATAAATGACGTCACAAAATACATAACGACATAAATTAAATGACGTCACAAAAATTAATTTCTTCACAAAATACATAATGTCACAAAAATAAATGACGTCACAAAATACATAACGTCACAAAATACATTACGTCACAAAAATAAATGACGTCACAAAATATATAACGTCAAAAAATTAATGACGTCACAAAATACATAACGTCACAAAAATAAATGACGTCACAACAATTAATTACAACACAAAATACATAACGTCTCGAAAATAAATGACGTCACAAAATACATAAAGTCACAAAATACATAACGTCACAAAAATAAATGACGTCACAAAATACATAACGTCACAAAAATAAATGACGTCACAAAATACATAACGTCACAAAAATAAATGACGTCACAAAATACATAACGTCACAAAAATAATTGAGGTAACAAAATACATAACGTCACAATAATAAATGACGTCACAAAATACATAGCGTCACAAAAATAAATGACGTCACAAAATACATAACCTCACAAAAAAATGACGTCACAAAATACATAACGTCACAAAAATAAATGACGTCACAAAATACATAAGGTCACAAAAATAAATGACGTCACAAAATATTTAACGACACAAAATTAAATGACGTCACAAAATACATATTTCATAAAATACATAACGTCAAAAAATAAATGACGTCACAAAATACATAACGACACAAAAATAAATGACGTCACACAATACATAACGTCACAAAAATAAATGACGTCACAAAATACATAACGTCACAAAAATAAATGACGTCACAAAATACATAACGTCACAAAAACAAAACACGTCACAAAATACATAACGTCACAAAAATAAATGACGTCACAAAATACATAACGTCACAAAAATAAATGACGTCACAAAAATTAATTACGTCACAAAATACATAACGTCACAAAAATAAATAACGTCACAAAATACATAACGTCACAAAATACATAACGTCACAAAAATAAATGACGTCACAAAATAAATAAAGTCACAAAAATAAATGACGTCACAAAATACATAACGTCACAAAAATAAATGACGTCACAAAATACATAACGTCACAAAACTAATGACGTCACAAAAATTAATTACGTCACAAAATACATAACGTCACAAAAATTAATTACGTCAAAAAATACATAACCTCACAAAAATAAATGACGTCACAAAATACATAACGTCAAAAAATAAATGACGTCACAAAATACATAACGTCACAAAAATAAATGACGTCACAAAATACATAACGTCACAAAAATAAATGACGTCACAAAATACAAAACGTCACAAAATACATAACGTCAAAAAATACATAACGTCACAAAAATATATGACTTCAAAAAATAAATAGCGTCACAAAAATAAATGACGTCACAAAATACATAACGTCACAAAAATAAATGATGTCACAAAATACATAACGTCACAGAAATAAATGACGTCGAAAAATATTTAACGACACAAAATTAAATGACGTCACAAAATACATATTTCATAAAATACATAACGTCACAAAAAAATGACGTCACAAAATACATAACGTCACAAAAATAAATGACGTCACAAAATACATAACCTCACAAAAATAAATGACGTCACAAAATATTTAACAACACAAAATTAAATGACGTCACAAAATACATATTTCATAAAATACATAACGTCACAAAAATTAATGACGTCACAAAATACATAACGTCACAAAAATAAATGACGTCACAAAATACATAACATCACAAAAATAAATGACGTCACAAAATACATAACGACACAAAAACAAATGGCGTCACAAAATACATAACGTCACAAAAATAAATAACGTCACAAAATACATAACGTCACAAAAATAAATGACGTCACAAAATACATAACGTCACAAAAACAAATGACGTCACAAAATACATAACGTCACAAAAATAAATGACGTCACAAAATACATAACGTCACAAAAATAAATGACGTCACAAAATACATAACGTCACAAAAATAAATGACGTCACAAAATACATAACGTCACAAAAATAAATGACGTCACAAAAATTATTTACGTCACAAAATACATAACGTCACAAAAATAAATGACGTCACAAAATACATAACGTCACAAAATACATAACGTCACAAAAATAAACGACGTCACAAAATACATAACGTCACAAAAATAAATGACGTCACAAAATACATAACGTCATAAAAAATAAATGACGTCACAAAATGCATAACGTCTCAAAAATAAATGATATCACAAAATACATAACGTCACAAAATAAATGACGTCATAAAATACATAACGTCACAAAAATAAATGACGTCACAAAACTTTATTACGTCACAAAAATAAATAACGTCACAAAATACATAACGTCACAAAAATAGTTGACGTCACAAAATACATAACGTCACAAAAATAAATTACGTCACAAAATACAAAACGTCACGAAATACATAACGTCAAAAAATACATAACGTCACAAAAATATATGACTTCAAAAAATAAATAGCGTCACAAAAATAAAAGACGTCACAAAATACATAACGTCACAAAAATAAATGACGTCACAAAAATTAATAACGTCACAAAATGCATAACATCACAAAAATAAATTATGTCACAAAATACATAACGTCACAAAAATAAATGACGTCACAAAATATTTAACGACACAAAATTAAATGACGTCACAAAATACATATTTCATAAAATACATAACGTCACAAAATAAATGACGTCACAAAATACATAACGTCACAAAAATAAATGACGTCACAAAATACATAACGTCACAAAAATAAATGACTTCACAAAATATTTAACGACACAAAATTAAATGACGTCACAAAATATATATTTCATAATATACATAACGTCACAAAAATAAATAACGTCACAAAATACATAACGTCACAAAAATAAATGACGTCACAAAATACATAACGTCCTAAAAATAAATGACGTCACAAAATAAATAACGTCACAAAAATAAATGATGTCACAAAATACATAACGTCACAAAAACAAATGACGTCACAAAATACATAACGTCACAAAAATAAATGACGTCACAAAATACATAACGACACAAAAATAAATGACGTCACAAAATACATAACGTCCAAAAATACATAACGTCACAAAAATATATGACTTCAAAAAATAAATAGCGTCACAAAAATAAATGACGTCACAAAATACATAACGTCACAAAAATAAATGACGTCACAAACATAATGATGTCACAAAATACATATCGTCACAAAAATAAATGACGTCACAAAATACATAACTTCACAGAAATAAATGACGTCACAAAAAACATAACGTCACAAAAATAAATGACGTCACAAAATACATAACGTCGTAAAAATAAATGACGTCACAAAAATTAATTACTTCACAAAATACATAATGTCACAAAAATAAATGACGTCACAAAATACATAACGTCACAAAATACATTACGTCACAAAAATATATGACGTCACAAAATACATAACGTCACAAAAATAAATGACATCACAAAATACATAACGTCACAAAAATAAATGACGTCCCAAAAATTAATTACGTCACAAAATACATAACGTCACAAAAACTGATGACGTCACAAAATACATAACGTCACAAAATACATAACGTCACAAAGATAAATGACGTCACAAAATACATAACGTCACAAAAATAAATGACGTCACAAAATACATAACGTCACAAAAATAAATGACGTCACAAAATACATAACGTCACAAAAATAATTGAGGTAATAAAATACATAACGTCACAAAATACATAACGTCACAAAAATAAATGACGTCACAAAATACATAACGACATAAATTAAATGACGTCACAAAAATTAATTTCTTCACAAAATACATAATGTCACAAAAATAAATGACGTCACAAAATACATAACGTCACAAAATACATTACGTCACAAAAATAAATGACGTCACAAAATATATAACGTCAAAAAATTAATGACGTCACAAAATACATAACGTCACAAAAATAAATGACGTCACAACAATTAATTACAACACAAAATACATAACGTCTCAAAAATAAATGACGTCACAAAATACATAAAGTCACAAAATACATAACGTCACAAAAATAAATGACGTCACAAAATACATAACGTCACAAAAATAAATGACGTCACAAAATACATAACGTCACAAAAATAAATGACGTCACAAAATACATAACGTCACAAAAATAATTGAGGTAACAAAATACATAACGTCACAATAATAAATGACGTCACAAAATACATAGCGTCACAAAAATAAATGACGTCACAAAATACATAACCTCACAAAAAAATGACGTCACAAAATACATAACGTCACAAAAATAAATGACGTCACAAAATACATAAGGTCACAAAAATAAATGACGTCACAAAATATTTAACGACACAAAATTAAATGACGTCACAAAATACATATTTCATAAAATACATAACGTCAAAAAATAAATGACGTCACAAAATACATAACGACACAAAAATAAATGACGTCACACAATACATAACGTCACAAAAATAAATGACGTCACAAAATACATAACGTCACAAAAATAAATGACGTCACAAAATACATAACGTCACAAAAACAAATGACGTCACAAAATACATAACGTCACAAAAAATAAATGACGTCACAAAATACATAACGTCACAAAAATAAATGACGTCACAAAAATTAATTACGTCACAAAATACATAACGTCACAAAAATAAATAACGTCACAAAATACATAACGTCACAAAATACATAACGTCACAAAAATAAATGACGTCACAAAATAAATAAAGTCACAAAAATAAATGACGTCACAAAATACATAACGTCACAAAAATAAATGACGTCACAAAAAACATAACGTCACAAAACTAATGACGTCACAAAAATTAATTACGTCACAAAATACATAACGTCACAAAAATTAATTACGTCAAAAAATACATAACCTCACAAAAATAAATGACGTCACAAAATACATAACGTCAAAAAATAAATGACGTCACAAAATACATAACGTCACAAAAATAAATGACGTCACAAAATACATAACGTCACAAAAATAAATGACGTCACAAAATACAAAACGTCACAAAATACATAACGTCAAAAAATACATAACGTCACAAAAATATATGACTTCAAAAAATAAATAGCGTCACAAAAATAAATGACGTCACAAAATACATAACGTCACAAAAATAAATGATGTCACAAAATACATAACGTCACAGAAATAAATGACGTCAAAAAATATTTAACGACACAAAATTTAATGATGTCACAAAATACATATTTCATAAAATACATAACGTCACAAAAAAATGACGTCACAAAATACATAACGTCACAAAAATAAATGACGTCACAAAATACATAACCTCACAAAAATAAATGACGTCACAAAATATTTAACAACACAAAATTAAATGACGTCACAAAATACATATTTCATAAAATACATAACGTCACAAAAATTAATGACGTCACAAAATACATAACGTCACAAAAATAAATGACGTCACAAAATACATAACATCACAAAAATAAATGACGTCACAAAATACATAACGACACAAAAACAAATGGCGTCACAAAATACATAACGTCACAAAAATAAATAACGTCACAAAATACATAACGTCACAAAAATAAATGACGTCACAAAATACATAACGTCACAAAAACAAATGACGTCACAAAATACATAACGTCACAAAAATAAATGACGTCACAAAATACATAACGTCACAAAAATAAATGACGTCACAAAATACATTACGTCACAAAAATAAATGACGTCACAAAATACATAACGTCACAAAAATAAATGACGTCACAAAAATTATTTACGTCACAAGATACATAACGTCACAAAAATAAATGACGTCACAAAATACATAACGTCACAAAATACATAACGTCACAAAAATAAACGACGTCACAAAATACATAACGTCACAAAAATAAATGACGTCACAAAATACAAAACGTCATAAAAAATAAATGACGTCACAAAATGCATAACGTCTCAAAAATAAATGATATCACAAAATACATAACGTCACAAAATAAATGACGTCATAAAATACATAACGTCACAAAAATAAATGACGTCACAAAACTTTATTACGTCACAAAAATAAATAACGTCACAAAATACATAACGTCACAAAAATAGTTGACGTCACAAAATACATAACGTCACAAAAATAAATTACGTCACAAAATACAAAACGTCACGAAATACATAACGTCAAAAAATACATAACGTCACAAAAATATATGACTTCAAAAAATAAATAGCGTCACAAAAATAAAAGACGTCACAAAATACATAACGTCACAAAAATAAATGACGTCACAAAAATTAATAACGTCACAAAATGCATAACATCACAAAAATAAATTATGTCACAAAATACATAACGTCACAAAAATAAATGACGTCACAAAATATTTAACGACACAAAATTAAATGACGTCACAAAATACATATTTCATAAAATACATAACGTCACAAAATAAATGACGTCACAAAATACATAACGTCACAAAAATAAATGACGTCACAAAATACATAACGTCACAAAAATAAATGACTTCACAAAATATTTAACGACACAAAATTAAATGACGTCACAAAATATATATTTCATAATATACATAACGTCACAAAAATAAATAACGTCACAAAATACATAACGTCACAAAAATAAATGACGTCACAAAATACATAACGTCCTAAAAATAAATGACGTCACAAAATAAATAACGTCACAAAAATAAATGATGTCACAAAATACATAACGTCACAAAAACAAATGACGTCACAAAATACATAACGTCACAAAAATAAATGACGTCACAAAATACATAACGACACAAAAATAAATGACGTCACAAAATACAAAACGTCACAAAATACATAACGTCCAAAAATACATAACGTCACAAAAATATATGACTTCAAAAAATAAATAGCGTCACAAAAATAAATGACGTCACAAAATACATAACGTCACAAAAATAAATGACGTCACAAACATAATGATGTCACAAAATACATATCGTCACAAAAATAAATGACGTCACAAAATACATAACTTCACAGAAATAAATGACGTCACAAAAAACATAACGTCACAAAAATAAATGACGTCACAAAATACATAACGTCGTAAAAATAAATGACGTCACAAAAATTAATTACTTCACAAAATACATAATGTCACAAAAATAAATGACGTCACAAAATACATAACGTCACAAAATACATTACGTCACAAAAATAAATGACGTCACAAAATACATAACGTCACAAAAATAAATGACATCACAAAATACATAACGTCACAAAAATAAATGACGTCCCAAAAATTAATTACGTCACAAAATACATAACGTCACAAAAACTGATGACGTCACAAAATACATAACGTCACAAAATACATAACGTCACAAAGATAAATGACGTCACAAAATACATAACGTCACAAAAATAAATGACGTCACAAAATACATAACGTCACAAAAATAAATGACGTCACAAAATACATAACGTCACAAAAATAATTGAGGTAATAAAATACATAACGTCACAAAATACATAACGTCACAAAAATAAATGACGTCATAAAATACATAACGTCACAAAAATAAATGACGTCACAAAACTTTATTACGTCACAAAAATAAATAACGTCACAAAATACATAACGTCACAAAAATAGTTGACGTCACAAAATACATAACGTCACAAAAATAAATTACGTCACAAAATACAAAACGTCACGAAATACATAACGTCAAAAAATACATAACGTCACAAAAATATATGACTTCAAAAAATAAATAGCGTCACAAAAATAAAAGACGTCACAAAATACATAACGTCACAAAAATAAATGACGTCACAAAAATTAATAACGTCACAAAATGCATAACATCACAAAAATAAATTATGTCACAAAATACATAACGTCACAAAAATAAATGACGTCACAAAATATTTAACGACACAAAATTAAATGACGTCACAAAATACATATTTCATAAAATACATAACGTCACAAAATAAATGACGTCACAAAATACATAACGTCACAAAAATAAATGACGTCACAAAATACATAACGTCACAAAAATAAATGACTTCACAAAATATTTAACGACACAAAATTAAATGACGTCACAAAATATATATTTCATAATATACATAACGTCACAAAAATAAATAACGTCACAAAATACATAACGTCACAAAAATAAATGACGTCACAAAATACATAACGTCCTAAAAATAAATGACGTCACAAAATAAATAACGTCACAAAAATAAATGATGTCACAAAATACATAACGTCACAAAAACAAATGACGTCACAAAATACATAACGTCACAAAAATAAATGACGTCACAAAATACATAACGACACAAAAATAAATGACGTCACAAAATACAAAACGTCACAAAATACATAACGTCCAAAAATACATAACGTCACAAAAATATATGACTTCAAAAAATAAATAGCGTCACAAAAATAAATGACGTCACAAAATACATAACGTCACAAAAATAAATGACGTCACAAACATAATGATGTCACAAAATACATATCGTCACAAAAATAAATGACGTCACAAAATACATAACTTCACAGAAATAAATGACGTCACAAAAAACATAACGTCACAAAAATAAATGACGTCACAAAATACATAACGTCGTAAAAATAAATGACGTCACAAAAATTAATTACTTCACAAAATACATAATGTCACAAAAATAAATGACGTCACAAAACACATAACGTCACAAAATACATTACGTCACAAAAATAAATGACGTCACAAAATACATAACGTCACAAAAATAAATGACATCACAAAATACATAACGTCACAAAAATAAATGACGTCCCAAAAATTAATTACGTCACAAAATACATAACGTCACAAAAACTGATGACGTCACAAAATACATAACGTCACAAAATACATAACGTCACAAAGATAAATGACGTCACAAAATACATAACGTCACAAAAATAAATGACGTCACAAAATACATAACGTCACAAAAATAAATGACGTCACAAAATACATAACGTCACAAAAATAATTGAGGTAATAAAATACATAACGTCACAAAATACATAACGTCACAAAAATAAATGACGTCACAAAATACATAACGTCACAAAAATAAATGACGTCACAAAATACATAACGTCACAAAAATAAATGACGTCACAAAATACATAACGTCACAAAAAATAAATGACGTCACAAAATGTATAACGTCTCAAAAATAAAAGATGTCACAAAATACATAACGTCACAAAAATAAATGACGTCACAAAATACATAACGTCACAAAAATAAATGACGTCACAAAATACATAAGGTTACAAAAATAAATGACGTCACACAATATTTAACTACACAAAATTAAATGACGTCACAAAATACATATTTCATAAAATACATAACGTCACAAAAATAAATGACGTCACAAAATACATAACGTCACAAAAATAAATGACGTCACAAAATACATAACGTCACAAAAATAAATGACGTCACAAAATACATAACGTCACAAAAATAAATGACGTCACAAAAATTAATTACGTCACAAAATACATAACGTCACAAAAATAAATAACGTCACAAAATACATAACGTCACAAAATACATAACGTCACAAAAATAAATGACGTCACAAAATACATAACGTCACAAAATACATAACGTCACAAAAATAAATGACGTCACAAAATACATAACACCACAAAAATAAATGACGTCACAAAATACATAACGTCACAAAAAATAAATGACGTCACAAAATGCATAACGTCTCAAAAATAAATGATGTCACAAAATACATAACGTCACAAAATAAATGACGTCATAAAATACATAACGTCACAAAAATAAATGACGTCACAAAAATTTATTACGTCACAAAAATAAATAGCGTCACAAAATACATAACGTCACAAAAATAAACGACGTCACAAAATACATAACGTCACAAAAATAAATTACGTCACAAAATACAGAACGTCACAAAATACATAACGTCACAAAAATATATGACTTCAAAAAATAAATAGCGTCAAAAAAATAAATGACGTCACAAAATACATAACGTCACAAAAATAAATGACGTCACAAAAATTAATAACGTCACAAAATACACAACGTCACAAAAATAAATGATGTCACAAAATACATAACGTCACAAAAATAAATGACGTCACAAAATAATTAACGACACAAAATTAAATGACGTCACAAAATACATATTTCATAAAAAACATAACGTCACAAAAAAATGACGTCACAAAATACATAACGTCACAAAAATAAATGACGTCACAAAATACATAACGTCACAAAAATAAATGACGTCACAAAATATTTAAAGACACAAAATTAAATAACGTCACAAAATACATATTTTATAAAATACATAACGTCACAAAAATAAATGACGTCACAAAATACATAACGTCACAAAAATAATTGACGTCACAAAATACATAACGTCACAAAAATAAATGACGTCACAAAATACATAACGTCACAAAAATAAATGACGTCACAAAATACATAACGTCACAAAAACAAATGACGTCACAAAATACATAACGTCACAAAAATAAATGACGTCACAAAATACATAACGTCACAAAAACAAATGACGTCACAAAATACATAACGTCACAAAAATAAATGACGTCACAAAATACATAACGACATAAATTAAATGACGTCACAAAAATTAATTTCTTCACAAAATACATAATGTCACAAAAATAAATGACGTCACAAAATACATAACGTCACAAAATACATTACGTCACAAAAATTAATGACGTCACAAAATATATAACGTCACAAAAATAAATGACGTCACAAAATACATAACGTCACAAAAATAAATGACGTCACAAAAATTAATTACAACACAAAATACATAACGTCTCAAAAATAAATGACGTCACAAAATACATAAAGTCACAAAATACATAACGTCACAAAAATAAATGACGTCACAAAATACATAACGTCACAAAAATAAATGACGTCACAAAATACATAACGTCACAAAAATAAATGACGTCACAAAATACATAACGTCACAAAAATAAATGACGTCACAAAATACATAACGTCACAAAAATAAATGACGTCACAAAAATTAATTACGTCACAAAATACATAACGTCACAAAAATAAATAACGTCACAAAATACATAACGTCACATAATACATAACGTCACAAAAATAAATGACGTCACAAAATAAATAAAGTCACAAAAATAAATGACGTCACAAAATACATAACGTCACAAAAATAAATGACGTCACAAAATACATAACGTCACAAAAATAAATGACGTCACAAAATACATAACGTCACAAAAATAAATGACGTCACAAAATACATAACGTCACAAAAATAAATGACGTCACAAAATACAAAACGTCACAAAATACATAACGTCAAAAAATACATAACGTCACAACAATATATGACTTCAAAAAATAAATAGCGTCACAAAAATAAATGACGTCACAAAATACATAACGTCACAAAAATAAATGATGTCACAAAATACATAACGTCACAGAAATAAATGACGTCAAAAAATATTTAACGACACAAAATTAAATGACGTCACAAAATACATATTTCATAAAATACATAACGTCACAAAAAAATGACGTCACAAAATACATAACGTCACAAAAATAAATGACGTCACAAAATACATAACCTCACAAAAATAAATGACGTCACAAAATATTTAACAACACAAAATTAAATGACGTCACAAAATACATATTTCATAAAATACATAACGTCACAAAAATTAATGACGTCACAAAATACATAACGTCACAAAAATAAATGACGTCACAAAATACATAACTTCACAAAAATAAATGACGTCACAAAATACATAACGACACAAAAACAAATGACGTCACAAAATACATAACGTCACAAAAATAAATAACGTCACAAAATACATAACGTCACAAAAATAAATGACGTCACAAAATACATAACGTCACAAAAACAAATGACGTCACAAAATACATAACGTCACAAAAATAAATGACGTCACAAAATACATAACGTCACAAAAATAAATGACGTCACAAAATACATAACGTCACAAAAATAAATGACGTCACAAAAATTATTTACGTCACAAAATACATAACGTCACAAAAATAAATGACGTCACAAAATACATAACGTCACAAAATACATAACGTCACAAAAATAAACGACGTCACAAAATACATAACGTCACAAAAATAAATGACGTCACAAAATACATAACGTCATAAAAAATAAATGACGTCACAAAATGCATAACGTCTCAAAAATAAATGATATCACAAAATACATAACGTCACAAAATAAATGACGTCATAAAATACATAACGTCACAAAAATAAATGACGTCACAAAACTTTATTACGTCACAAAAATAAATAACGTCACAAAATACATAACGTCACAAAAATAGTTGACGTCACAAAATACATAACGTCACAAAAATAAATTACGTCACAAAATACAAAACGTCACGAAATACATAACGTCAAAAAATACATAACGTCACAAAAATATATGACTTCAAAAAATAAATAGCGTCACAAAAATAAAAGACGTCACAAAATACATAACGTCACAAAAATAAATGACGTCACAAAAATTAATAACGTCACAAAATGCATAACATCACAAAAATAAATTATGTCACAAAATACATAACGTCACAAAAATAAATGACGTCACAAAATATTTAACGACACAAAATTAAATGACGTCACAAAATACATATTTCATAAAATACATAACGTCACAAAATAAATGACGTCACAAAATACATAACGTCACAAAAATAAATGACGTCACAAAATACATAACGTCACAAAAATAAATGACTTCACAAAATATTTAACGACACAAAATTAAATGACGTCACAAAATACATATTTCATAAAATAAATAACGTCACAAAAATAAATAACGTCACAAAATACATAACGTCACAAAAATAAATGACGTCACAAAATACATAACGTCCTAAAAATAAATGACGTCACAAAATAAATAACGTCACAAAAATAAATGATGTCACAAAATACATAACGTCACAAAAACAAATGACGTCACAAAATACATAACGTCACAAAAATAAATGACGTCACAAAATACATAACGACACAAAAATAAATGACGTCACAAAATACAAAACGTCACAAAATACATAACGTCCAAAAATACATAACGTCACAAAAATATATGACTTCAAAAAATAAATAGCGTCACAAAAATAAATGACGTCACAAAATACATAACGTCACAAAAATAAATGACGTCACAAACATAATGATGTCACAAAATACATATCGTCACAAAAATAAATGACGTCACAAAATACATAACTTCACAGAAATAAATGACGTCACAAAAAACATAACGTCACAAAAATAAATGACGTCGCAAAATACATAACGTCATAAAAATAAATGACGTCACAAAAATTAATTACTTCACAAAATACATAATGTCACAAAAATAAATGACGTCACAAAACACAAAACGTCACAAAATACATAACGTCACAAAAACTAATGACGTCACAAAATACATAACGTCACAAAATACATAACGTCACAAAGATAAATGACGTCACAAAATACATAACGTCACAAAAATAAATGACGTCACAAAATACATAACGTCACAAAAATAAATGACGTCACAAAATACATAACGTCACAAAAATAATTGAGGTAATAAAATACATAACGTCACAAAATACATAACGTCACAAAATTAAATGACGTCACAAAATACATAACGTCACAAAAATAAATGACGTCACAAAATACATAACGTCACAAAAAATAAATGACGTCACAAAATGTATAACGTCTCAAAAATAAAAGATGTCACAAAATACATAACGTCACAAAAATAAATGACGTCACAAAATACATAAGGTTACAAAAATAAATGACGTCACACAATATTTAACGACACAAAATTAAATGACGTCACAAAATACATATTTCATAAAATACATAACGTCACAAAAATAAATGACGTCACAAAATACATAACGTCACAAAAATAAATGACGTCACAAAATACATAACGTCACATAAATAAATGACGTCACAAAATACATAACGTCACAAAAATAAATGACGTCACAAAATACATAACGTCACAAAAATAAATGACGTCACAAAAATTAATTACGTCACAAAATACATAACGTCACAAAATATATAACGTCACAAAAATAAATGACGTCACAAAAATTAATTACGTCACAAAATACATAACGTCACAAAAATAAATAACGTCACAAAATACATAACGTCACAAAATACATAACGTCACAAAAATAAATGACGTCACAAAATACATAACGTCACAAAATACATAACGTCACAAAAAATAAATGACGTCACAAAATGCATAAAGTCACAAAATACATAACGTCACAAAAATAAATGACGTCACAAAATACATAACGTCACAAAAATAAATGACGTCACAAAATACATAACGTCACAAAAATAAATGACGTCACAAAATACATAACGTCACAAAAATAATTGAGGTAACAAAATACATAACGTCACAAAATACATAACGTCACAAAAATAAATGACGTCACAAAATACGTAACGTCACAAAAATAAATGACGTCACAAAATACATAACGTCACAAAAAATAAATGACCTCACAAAATGCATAACGTCTCAAAAATAAATGATGTCACAAAATACATAACGTCTCAAAATAAATGACGTCATAAAATACATAACGTCACAAAAATAAATGACGTCACAAAAATTAATTACGTCACAAAATACATAACGTCACAAAATACATAACGGCACAAAAATAAATGACGTCACAAAATACATAACGTCACAAAAATAAATGAGTTCACAAAATACATAACGTCAAAAAAATAAATGACGTCACAAAATTCATAACGTCACAAAAATAAATGATGTCACAAAATACATAACGTCACAAAAATAAATGACGTCACAATAATAAATGACGTCACAAAATACATAGCGTCACAAAAATAAATGACGTCACAAAATACATAACCTCACAAAAAAATGACGTCACAAAATACATAACGTCACAAAAATAAATGACGTCACAAAATACATAAGGTCACAAAAATAAATGACGTCACAAAATATTTAACGACACAAAATTAAATGACGTCACAAAATACATATTTCATAAAATACATAACGTCAAAAAATAAATGACGTCACAAAATACATAACGACACAAAAAT
Organism: Flexamia atlantica; assembly: GCA_035578135.1. Classification (NCBI taxonomy): domain Eukaryota; kingdom Metazoa; phylum Arthropoda; class Insecta; order Hemiptera; family Cicadellidae; genus Flexamia; species Flexamia atlantica. Next base: position 595,603 of record JAQJVK010000111.1, on the reverse strand, counting down.
AAATGACGTCACACAATAACGTCACAAAAATAAATGACGTCACAAAATACATAACGTCACAAAAATAAATGACGTCACAAAATACATAACGTCACAAAAACAAATGACGTCACAAAATACATAACGTCACAAAAATAAATGACGTCACAAAATACATAACGTCACAAAAATAAATGACGTCACAAAAATTAATTATATCACAAAATACATAACGTCACAAAAATAAATAACGTCACAAAATACATAACGTCACATAATACATAACGTCACAAAAATAAATGACGTCACAAAATAAATAAAGTCACAAAAATAAATGACGTCACAAAATACATAACGTCACAAAAATAAATGACGTCACAAAATACATAACGTCACAAAACTAATGACGTCACAAAAATTAATTACGTCACAAAATACATAACGTCACAAAAATTAATTACGTCAAAAAATACATAACCTCACAAAAATAAATGACGTCACAAAATACATAACGTCACAAAAATAAATGACGTCACAAAATACATAACGTCACAAAAATAAATGACGTCACAAAATACATAACGTCACAAAAATAAATGACGTCACAAAATACAAAACGTCACAAAATACATAACGTCAAAAAATACATAACGTCACAAAAATATATGACTTCAAAAAATAAATAGCGTCACAAAAATAAATGACGTCACAAAATACATAACGTCACAAAAATAAATGATGTCACAAAATACATAACGTCACAGAAATAAATGACGTCAAAAAATATTTAACGACACAAAATTAAATGACATCACAAAATACATATTTCATAAAATACATAACGTCACAAAAAAATGACGTCACAAAATACATAACGTCACAAAAATAAATGACGTCACAAAATACATAACCTCACAAAAATAAATGACGTCACAAAATATTTAACAACACAAAATTAAATGACGTCACAAAATACATATTTTATAAAATACATAACGTCACAAAAATTAATGACGTCACAAAATACATAACGTCACAAAAATAAATGACGTCACAAAATACATAACATCACAAAAATAAATGACGTCACAAAATACATAACGACACAAAAACAAATGACGTCACAAAATACATAACGTCACAAAAATAAATAACGTCACAAAATACATAACGTCACAAAAATAAATGACGTCACAAAATACATAACGTCACAAAAACAAATGACGTCACAAAATACATAACGTCACAAAAATAAATGACGTCACAAAATACATAACGTCACAAAAATAAATGACGTCACAAAATACATAACGTCACAAAAATAAATGACGTCACAAAAATTATTTACGTCACAAAATACATAACGTCACAAAAATAAATGACGTCACAAAATACATAACGTCACAAAATACATAACGTCACAAAAATAAACGACGTCACAAAATACATAACGTCACAAAAATAAATGACGTCACAAAATACATAACGTCATAAAAAATAAATGACGTCACAAAATGCATAACGTCTCAAAAATAAATGATATCACAAAATACATAACGTCACAAAATAAATGACATCATAAAATACATAACGTCACAAAAATAAATGACGTCACAAAACTTTATTACGTCACAAAAATAAATAACGTCACAAAATACATAACGTCACAAAAATAGTTGACGTCACAAAATACATAACGTCACAAAAATAAATTACGTCACAAAATACAAAACGTCACGAAATACATAACGTCAAAAAATACATAACGTCACAAAAATATATGACTTCAAAAAATAAATAGCGTCACAAAAATAAAAGACGTCACAAAATACATAACGTCACAAAAATAAATGACGTCACAAAAATTAATAACGTCACAAAATGCATAACATCACAAAAATAAATTATGTCACAAAATACATAACGTCACAAAAATAAATGACGTCACAAAATATTTAACGACACAAAATTAAATGACGTCACAAAATACATATTTCATAAAATACATAACGTCACAAAATAAATGACGTCACAAAATACATAACGTCACAAAAATAAATGACGTCACAAAATACATAACGTCACAAAAATAAATGACTTCACAAAATATTTAACGACACAAAATTAAATGACGTCACAAAATACATATTTCATAAAATACATAACGTCACAAAAATAAATAACGTCACAAAATACATAACGTCACAAAAATAAATGACGTCACAAAATACATAACGTCCTAAAAATAAATGACGTCACAAAATAAATAACGTCACAAAAATAAATGATGTCACAAAATACATAACGTCACAAAAACAAATGACGTCACAAAATACATAACGTCACAAAAATAAATGACGTCACAAAATACATAACGACACAAAAATAAATGACGTCACAAAATGCAAAACGTCACAAAATACATAACGTCCAAAAATACATAACGTCACAAAAATATATGACTTCAAAAAATAAATAGCGTCACAAAAATAAATGACGTCACAAAATACATAACGTCACAAAAATAAATGACGTCACAAACATAATGATGTCACAAAATACATATCGTCACAAAAATAAATGACGTCACAAAATACATAACTTCACAGAAATAAATGACGTCACAAAAAACATAACGTCACAAAAATAAATGACGTCGCAAAATACATAACGTCATAAAAATAAATGACGTCACAAAAATTAATTACTTCACAAAATACATAATGTCACAAAAATAAATGACGTCACAAAACACAAAACATCACAAAATACATAACGTCACAAAAACTAATGACGTCACAAAATACATAACGTCACAAAATACATAACGTCACAAAGATAAATGACGTCACAAAATACATAACGTCACAAAAATAAATGACGTCACAAAATACATAACGTCACAAAAATAAATTACGTCACAAAATACATAACGTCACAAAAATTAATTACGTCAAAAAATACATAACCTCACAAAAATAAATGACGTCACAAAATACATAACGTCACAAAAATAAATGACGTCACAAAATACATAACGTCACAAAAATAAATGACGTCACAAAATACATAACGTCACAAAAATAAATGACGTCACAAAATACAAAACGTCACAAAATACATAACGTCAAAAAATACATAACGTCACAAAAATATATGACTTCAAAAAATAAATAGCGTCACAAAAATAAATGACGTCACAAAATACATAACGTCACAAAAATAAATGATGTCACAAAATACATAACGTCACAGAAATAAATGACGTCAAAAAATATTTAACGACACAAAATTAAATGACGTCACAAAATACATATTTCATAAAATACATAACGTCACAAAAAAATGACGTCACAAAATACATAACGTCACAAAAATAAATGACGTCACAAAATACATAACCTCACAAAAATAAATGACGTCACAAAATATTTAACAACACAAAATTAAATGACGTCACAAAATACATATTTTATAAAATACATAACGTCACAAAAATTAATGACGTCACAAAATACATAACGTCACAAAAATAAATGACGTCACAAAATACATAACATCACAAAAATAAATGACGTCACAAAATACATAACGACACAAAAACAAATGACGTCACAAAATACATAACGTCACAAAAATAAATAACGTCACAAAATACATAACGTCACAAAAATAAATGACGTCACAAAATACATAACGTCACAAAAACAAATGACGTCACAAAATACATAACGTCACAAAAATAAATGACGTCACAAAATACATAACGTCACAAAAATAAATGACGTCACAAAATACATAACGTCACAAAAATAAATGACGTCACAAAAATTATTTACGTCACAAAATACATAACGTCACAAAAATAAATGACGTCACAAAATACATAACGTCACAAAATACATAACGTCACAAAAATAAACGACGTCACAAAATACATAACGTCACAAAAATAAATGACGTCACAAAATACATAACGTCATAAAAAATAAATGACGTCACAAAATGCATAACGTCTCAAAAATAAATGATATCACAAAATACATAACGTCACAAAATAAATGACGTCATAAAATACATAACGTCACAAAAATAAATGACGTCACAAAACTTTATTACGTCACAAAAATAAATAACGTCACAAAATACATAACGTCACAAAAATAGTTGACGTCACAAAATACATAACGTCACAAAAATAAATTACGTCACAAAATACAAAACGTCACGAAATACATAACGTCAAAAAATACATAACGTCACAAAAATATATGACTTCAAAAAATAAATAGCGTCACAAAAATAAAAGACGTCACAAAATACATAACGTCACAAAAATAAATGACGTCACAAAAATTAATAACGTCACAAAATGCATAACATCACAAAAATAAATTATGTCACAAAATACATAACGTCACAAAAATAAATGACGTCACAAAATATTTAACGACACAAAATTAAATGACGTCACAAAATACATATTTCATAAAATACATAACGTCACAAAATAAATGACGTCACAAAATACATAACGTCACAAAAATAAATGACGTCACAAAATACATAACGTCACAAAAATAAATGACTTCACAAAATATTTAACGACACAAAATTAAATGACGTCACAAAATACATATTTCATAAAATACATAACGTCACAAAAATAAATAACGTCACAAAATACATAACGTCACAAAAATAAATGACGTCACAAAATACATAACGTCCTAAAAATAAATGACGTCACAAAATAAATAACGTCACAAAAATAAATGATGTCACAAAATACATAACGTCACAAAAACAAATGAAGTCACAAAATACATAACGTCACAAAAATAAATGACGTCACAAAATACATAACGACACAAAAATAAATGACGTCACAAAATACAAAACGTCACAAAATACATAACGTCCAAAAATACATAACGTCACAAAAATATATGACTTCAAAAAATAAATAGCGTCACAAAAATAAATGACGTCACAAAATACATAACGTCACAAAAATAAATGACGTCACAAACATAATGATGTCACAAAATACATATCGTCACAAAAATAAATGACGTCACAAAATACATAACTTTACAGAAATAAATGACGTCACAAAAAACATAACGTCACAAAAATAAATGACGTCGCAAAATACATAACGTCATAAAAATAAATGACGTCACAAAAATTAATTACTTCACAAAATACATAATGTCACAAAAATAAATGACGTCACAAAACACAAAACGTCACAAAATACATAACGTCACAAAAACTAATGACGTCACAAAATACATAACGTCACAAAATACATAACGTCACAAAGATAAATGACGTCACAAAATACATAACGTCACAAAAATAAATGACGTCACAAAATACATAACGTCACAAAAATAAATGACGTCACAAAATACATAACGTCACAAAAATAATTGAGGTAATAAAATACATAACGTCACAAAATACATAACGTCACAAAATTAAATGACGTCACAAAATACATAACGTCACAAAAATAAATGACGTCACAAAATACATAACGTCACAAAAAATAAATGACGTCACAAAATGTATAACGTCTCAAAAATAAAAGATGTCACAAAATACATAACGTCACAAAAATAAATGACGTCACAAAATACATAAGGTTACAAAAATAAATGACGTCACACAATATTTAACGACACAAAATTAAATGACGTCACAAAATACATATTTCATAAAATACATAACGTCACAAAAATAAATGACGTCACAAAATACATAACGTCACAAAAATAAATGACGTCACAAAATACATAACGTCACAAAAATAAATGACGTCACAAAATACATAACGTCACAAAAATAAATGACGTCACAAAATACATAACGTCACAAAAATAAATGACGTCACAAAAATTAATTACGTCACAAAATACATAACGTCACAAAATATATAACGTCACAAAAATAAATGACGTCACAAAAATTAATTACGTCACAAAATACATAACGTCACAAAAATAAATAACGTCACAAAATACATAACGTCACAAAATACATAACGTCACAAAAATAAATGACGTCACAAAATACATAACGTCACAAAATACATAACGTCACAAAAAATAAATGACGTCACAAAATGCATAACGTCACAAAATTAATGACGTCACAAAAATTAATTACGTCACAAAATACATAACGTCACAAAAATTAATTACGTCAAAAAATACATAACCTCACAAAAATAAATGACGTCACAAAATACATTACGTCACAAAAATAAATGACGTCACAAAATACATAACGTCACAAAAATAAATGACGTCACAAAATACATAACGTCAAAAAAATAAATGACGTCACAAAATACATAACGTCACAAAAATAAATGACGTCACAAAAATTAATAACGTCACAAAATACATAACGTCACAAAAATAAATGATGTGACAAAATACATAACGTCACAAAAATAAATGACGTCACAAAATATTTAACGACACAAAATTAAATGACGTCACAAAATACATATTTCATAAAATACATAACGTCACAAAAAAATGACGTCACGAAATACATAACGTCACAAAAATAAATGACGTCACAAAATACATAACGTCAAAAAAATAAATGACGTCACAAAATATTTAATGACACAAAATTAAATGACGTCACAAAAATAAATGACGTCACAAAAAAAATAACGTCACAAAAATAAATGACGTCACAAAATATTTAACGACACAAAATTAAATAACGTCACAAAATATATATTTCATAAAATACATAACGTCACAAAAATAAATGACGTCACAAAATACATAACGTCACAAAAATAATTGACGTCAGAAAATACATAACGTCACAAAAATAAATGACGTCACAAAATACAAAACGTCACAAAATACATAATGTCACAAAAATATATGACTTCAAAAAAAAATAGCGTCAAAAAAATAAATGACGTCACAAAATACATAACGTCACAAAAATAAATGACGTCACAAAAATTAATAACGTCACAAAATACATAACGTCACAAAAATAAATGATGTCACAAAATACACAACGTAACAAAAATAAATGACGTCACAAAATAATTAACGACACAAAATTAAATGACGTCACAAAATACATATTTCATAAAATACATAACGTCACAAAAATGACGTCACAAAATACAAAACGTCACAAAAATAAATGACGTCACAAAATACATAACGTCATAAAAATAAATGACGTCACAAAATATTTAAAGACACAAAATTAAATAACGTCACAAAATACATATTTCATAAAATACATAACGTCACAAAAAAATGACGTCACGAAATACATAACGTCACAAAAATAAATGACGTCACAAAATACATAACGTCACAAAAATAATTGACGTCACAAAATACATAACGTCACAAAAATAAATGACGTCACAAAATACATAACGTCACAAAAATAAATGACGTCACAAAATACATAACGTCACAAAAACAAATGACGTCACAAAATACATAACGTCACAAAAATAAATGACTTCACAAAATACATAACGTCACAAAAATAAATGACGTCACAAAATACAAAACGTCACAAAATACATAACGTCACAAAAATAAATGATGTGACAAAATGCATAACGTCACAAAAATAAATGACGTCACAAAATATTTAACGACACAAAATTAAATAACGTCACAAAATATATATTTCATAAAATACATAACGTCACAAAAAAATGACGTCACGAAATACATAACGTCACAAAAATAAATGACGTCACAAACTACATAACGTCAAAAAAATAAATGACGTCACAAAATATTTAACGACACAAAATTAAATGACGTCACAAAAATAAATGACGTCACAAAAAAATAACGTCACAAAAATAAATGACGTCACACAATACATAACGTCACAAAAATAAATGACGTCACAAAATACATAACGTCACAAAAATAAATGCCGTCACAAAATACATAACGTCACAAAAACAAATGACGTCACAAAATACATAACCTCACAAAAGTAAATGACGTCACAAAATACATAACGTCACAAAAATAAATGACGTCACAAAATACATAACGTCACAAAAACAAATGACGTCACAAAATACATAACCTCACAAAAGTAAATGACGTCACACAATACATAACGTCACAAAAATAAATGACGTCACAAAATACATAACGTCACAAAAATAAATGACGTCACAAAATACATAACGTCACAAAAAAAAATGACGTCACAAAATACATAACCTCACAAAAGTAAATGACGTCACACAATACATAACGTCACAAAAATAAATGACGTCACAAAATACATAACGTCACAAAAACAAATGACGTCACAAAATACATAACCTCACAAAAGTAAATGACGTCACAAAATACATAACGTCACAAAAATAAATGACGTCACAAAAATTAATTACGTCACAAAATACATAACGTCACAAAAATAAATAACGTCACAAAATACATTACGTCACAAAATACATAACGTCACAAAAATAAATGACGTCACAAAATAAATAAAGTCACAAAAATAAATGACGTCACAAAATACATAACGTCAAAAAAATAAATGACGTCACAAAATTCATAACGTCACAAAAATAAATGACGTCACAAAATACATAACGTCACAAAAATAAATGACGTCACAATAATAAATGACGTCACAAAATACATAACGTCACAAAAATAAATGACGTCACAAAATACATAACGTCACAAAAACAAATGACGTCAAGAAAATACATAACGTCACAAAATTAATGACGTCACAAAAATTAATTACGTCACAAAATACATAACGTCACAAAAATTAATTACGTCAAAAAATACATAACCTCACAAAAATAAATGACGTCACAAAATACATAACGTCATAAAAATAAATGACGTCACAAAATATTTAAAGACACAAAATTAAATAACGTCAAAAAATACATATTTCATAAAATACATAACGTCACAAAAATAAATGATGTCACAAAATACATAACGTCACAAAAATAATTGACGTCACAAAATACATAACGTCACAAAAATAAATGACGTCACAAAATACATAACGTCACAAAAATAAATGACGTCACAAAATACATAACGTCACAAAAACAAATGACGTCACAAAATACATAACGTCGCAAAAATAAATGACGTCACAAAATACATAACGTCACAAAAATAAATGACGTCACAAAATACAAAACGTCACAAAATACATAACGTCAAATAATACATAACGTCACAAAAATATATGACGTCACAAACATAATGACGTCACAAAATACATATCGTCACAAAAATAAATGACGTCATAAAGTACATAACGTCACAAAAATAAATGACGTCACAAAATACATAACGTCACAAAAATAAATGACGTCACAAAATACATAATGACATAAAAATATATGACTTCACAAAAATTAATTTCTTCACAAAATACATAATGTCACAAAAATAAATGACGTTACAAAATACATAACGTCACAAAATACATTACGTCACAAAAATAAATGACGTCACAAAATATATAACGTCACAAAAATAAATGACGTCACAAAATACATAACGTCACAAAAATAAATGACGTCACGAAAATTAATTACAACACAAAATACATAACGTCTCAAAAATAAATGACGTCACAAAATACATAACGTCACAAAATACATAACGTCACAAAAATAAATGACGTCACAAAATACATAACGTCACAAAAAAATGACGTCACAAAATACATAACGTCACAAAAATAAATGACGTCACAAAATACATAAGGTCACAAAAATAAATGACGTCACAAAATATTTAACGACACAAAATTAAATGACGTCACAAAATACATATTTCATAAAATACATAACGTCAAAAAAATAAATGACGTCACAAAATACATAACGTCACAAAAATAAATGACGTCACACAATACATAACGTCACAAAAATAAATGACGTCACAAAATACATAACGTCACAAAAATAAATGACGTCACAAAATACATAACGTCACAAAAACAAATGACGTCACAAAATACATAACCTCACAAAAATAAATGACGTCACAAAATACATAACGTCACAAAAATAAATGACGTCACAAAAATTAATTACGTCACAAAATACATAACGTCACAAAAATAAATAACGTCACAAAATACATAACGTCACAAAATACATAACGTCACAAAAATAAATGACGTCACAAAATAAATAAAGTCACAAAAATAAATGACGTCACAAAATACATAACGTCAAAAAAATAAATGACGTCACAAAATTCATAACGTCACAAAAATAAATGATGTCACAAAATACATAACGTCACAAAAATAAATGACGTCACAATAATAAATGACGTCACAAAATACATAACGTCACAAAAATAAATGACGTCACAAAATACATAACGTCACAAAAACAAATGACGTCAAGAAAATACATAACGTCACAAAATTAATGACGTCACAAAAATTAATTACGTCACAAAATACATAACGTCACAAAAATTAATTACGTCAAAAAATACATAACCTCACAAAAAAAAATTACGTCACAAAATACATAACGTCACAAAAATAAATGACGTCACAAAATACATAACGTCACAAAAATAAATGACGTCACAAAATACATAACGTCACAAAAATAAATGACGTCACAAAATACAAAACGTCACAAAATACATAACGTCAAAAAATACATAACGTCACAAAAATATATGACTTCAAAAAATAAATAGCGTCACAAAAATAAATGACGTCACAAAATACATAACGTCACAAAAATAAATGACGTCACAAAAATTAATAACGTCACAAAATACATAACGTCACAAAAATAAATGATGTCACAAAATACATAACGTCACAGAAATAAATGACGTCAAAAAATATTTAACGACACAAAATTAAATGACGTCACAAAATACATATTTCATAAAATACATAACGTCACAAAAATAAATGACGTCACAAAATACATAACCTCACAAAAATAAATGACGTCACAAAATATTTAACAACACAAAATTAAATGACTTCACAAAATACATATTTTATAAAATACATAACGTCACAAAAATTAATGACGTCACAAAATACATATCGTCACAAAAATAAATGACGTCACAAAATACATAACATCACAAAAATAAATGACGTCACAAAATACATAACGTCACAAAAATAAATGACGTCACTAAATACATAACGTCACAAAAATAAATGACGTCACAAAAATTATTTACGTCACAAAATACATAACGTCACAAAAATAAATGATGTTACAAAATACATAACGTCACAAAATACATAACGTCACAAAAATAAACGACGTCACAAACTACATAACGTCACAAAAATAAATGACGTCACAAAATACAAAACGTCATAAAAAATAAATGACGTCACAAAATGCATAACGTCTCAAAAATAAATGATATCACAAAATACATAACGTCACAAAATAAATGACGTCATAAAATACATAACGTCACAAAAATAAATGACGTCACAAAACTTTATTACGTCACAAAAATATATAACGTCACAAAATACATAACGTCACAAAAATAGTTGACGTCACAAAATACATAACGTCACAAAAATAAATTACGTCACAAAATACAAAACGTCACAAAATACATAACGTCAAAAATACATAACGTCACAAAAATATATGACTTCAAAAAATAAATAGCGTCACAAAAATAAAAGACGTCACAAAATACATAACGTCACAAAAATAAATGACGTCACAAAAATTAATAACGTCACAAAATGCATAACGTCACAAAAATAAATTATGTCACAAAATACATAACGTCACAAAAATAAATGACGTCACAAAATATTTAACGACACAAAATTAAATGACGTCACAAAATACATATTTCATAAAATACATAACGTCAGAAAATAAATGAGGTCACAAAATACATAACGTCATAAAAATAAATGACGTCACAAAAATTAATTACTTCACAAAATACATAATGTCAAAAAAATAAATGACGTCACAAAATACATAACGTCACAAAATACATTACGTCACAAAAATAAATGACGTCACAAAATACATAACGTCACAAAAATAAATGACGTCACAAAATACATAACGTCACAAAAATAAATGACGTCACAAAAATTAATTACGTCACAAAATACATAACGTCACAAAAACTAATGACGTCACAAAATACAGAACGTCACAAAATACATAACGTCACAAAAATAAATGACGTCACAAAATACATAACGTCACAAAAATAAATGACGTCACAAAATACATAACGTCACAAAAATAAATGACGTCACAAAATACATAACGTCACAAAAATAATTGAGGTAACAAAATACATAACGTCACAAAATACATAACGTCACAAAAATAAATGACGTCACAAAATACATAACGTCACAAAAATAAATGACGTCACAAAATACATAACATCACAAAAAGTAAATGACGTCACAAAATGCATAACGTCTCAAAAATAAAAGATGTCAAAAAATACATAACGTCACAAAAAAAATGACGTCACAAAATACATAACGTCACAAAAATAAATGACGTCACAAAATATATAAGGTCACAAAAATAAATGACGTCACAAAATATTTAACGACACAAAATTAAATGACGTCACAAAATACATATTTCATAAAATACATAACGTCACAAAAATAAATGACGTCACAAAATACATAACGTCACAAAAATAAATGACGTCACAAAATACATAACGTCACAAAAATAAATGACGTCACAAAATACATAACGTCACAAAAACAAATGACGTCACAAAATACATAACGTCACAAAAATAAATGACGTCACAAAATACATAACGTCACAAAAATAAATGACGTCACAAAAATTAATTACGTCACAAAATACATAACGTCACAAAATATATAACGTCACAAAAATAAATGACGTCACAAAAATTAATTACGTCACAAAATACATAACGTCACAAAAATAAATAACGTCACAAAATACATAACGTCACAAAATACATAACGTCACAAAAATAAATGACGTCACAAAATACATAACGTCACATAATACATAACGTCACAAAAAATAAATGACGTCACAAAATGCATAACGTCACAAAATTAATGACGTCACAAAAATTAATTACGTCACAAAATACATAACCTCACAAAAATTAATTACGTCAAAAAATACATAACCTCACAAAAATAAATGACGTCACAAAATACATTACGTCACAAAAATAAATGACGTCACAAAATACATAACGTCACAAAAATAAATGACGTCACAAAATACATAACGTCACAAAAATAAATGACGTCACAAAATACATAACGTCACAAAAATAAATGACGTCACACAAATTAATAACGTCACAAAATACATAACGTCACAAAAATAAATGACGTCACAAAATACATAACGTCACAAAAATAAATGACGTCACAAAATACATAACGTCACAAAAATAAATGACGTCACAAAATACAAAACGTCACAAAATACATAACGTCAAAAAATATATGACTTCAAAAAATAAATAGCGTCACAAAAATAAATGACGTCACAAAATAAATAACGTCACAAAAATAAATGACGTCACAAAAATTAATAACGTCACAAAATACATAACGTCACAAAAATAAATGATGTGACAAAATACATAACGTCACAAAAATAAATGACGTCACAAAATATTTAACGACACAAAATTAAATGACGTCACAAAATACATATTTCATAAAATACATAACGTCACAAAAAATGACGTCACGAAATACATAACGTCACAAAAATAAATGACGTCACAAAATACATAACGTCACAAAAATAAATGACGTCACAAAATATTTAACGACACAAAATTAAATGACGTCACAAAAATAAATGACGTCACAAAAAAAATAACGTAACAAAAATAAATGATGTCACAAAATATTTAACGACACAAAATTAAATAACGTCACAAAATACATATTTCATAAAATACATAACGTCACAAAAATAAATGACGTCACAAAATACATAACGTCACAAAAATAATTGACGTCACAAAATACATAACGTCACAAAAATAAATGACGTCACAAAATACATAACGTCACAAAAATAAATGACGTCACAAAATACATAACGTCACAAAAACAAATGACGTCACAAAATACATAACGTCACAAAAATAAATGACGTCACAAAATACATAACGTCACAAAAATAAATGACGTCACAAAATACATAACGTCACAAAAACAAATGACGTCACAAAATACATAACGTCACAAAAATAAATGACGTCACAAAATACATAACGTCACAAAAATAAATGACGTCACAAAATACAAAACGTCGGAAAATACATAACGTCAAAAAATACATAACGTCACAAAAATATATGACTTAAAAAAATAAATAGCGTCACAAAAATAAATGACGTCACAAAATACATAACGTCACAAAAATAATTGACGTCACAAACATAATGACGTCACAAAATACATATCGTCACAAAATACATTACGTCACAAAAATAAATGACGTCACAAAATACATAACGTCACAAAAATAAATGACGTCACAAAAGACATAACGTCAAAAAATACATAACGTCACAAAAATATATGACTTAAAAAAATAAATAGCGTCACAAAAATAAATGACGTCACAAAATACATAACGTCACAAAAATAAATGACGTCACAAAAATTAATAACGTCACAAAATACATAACGTCACAAAAATAAATGATGTGACAAAATACATAACGTCACAAAAATAAATGACGTCACAAAATACATAACGTCACAAAAATAAATGACGTCACAAAAGACATAACGTCAAAAAATACATAACGTCACAAAAATATATGACTTAAAAAAATAAATAGCGTCACAAAAATAAATGACGTCACAAAATACATAACGTCACAAAAATAAATGACGTCACAAAAATTAATAACGTCACAAAATACATAACGTCACAAAAATAAATGATGTGACAAAATACATAACGTCACAAAAATAAATGACGTCACAAAATATTTAACGACACAAAATTAAATGACGTCACAAAATACATATTTCATAAAATACATAACGTCACAAAAAAATGACGTCACGAAATACATAACGTCACAAAAATAAATGACGTCACAAAATACATAACGTCACAAAAATAAATGACGTCACAAAATATTTAACGACACAAAATTAAATGACGTCACAAAAATAAATGACGTCACAAAAAAAATAACGTCACAAAAATAAATGACGTCACAAAATATTTAACGTCACAAAATTAAATAACGTCACAAAATACATATTTCATAAAATACATAACGTCACAAAAATAAATGACGTCACAAAATACATAACGTCACAAAAATAATTGACGTCACAAAATACATAACGTCACAAAAATAAATGACGTCACAAAATACATAACGTCACAAAAATAAATGACGTCACAAAATACATAACGTCACAAAAACAAATGACGTCACAAAATACATAACGTCACAAAAAAAATGACGTCACAAAATACATAACGTCACAAAAATAAATGACGTCACAAAATACATAACGTCACAAAAACAAATGACGTCACAATATACATAACGTCACAAAAATAAATGACGTCACAAAATACATAACGTCACAAAAATAAATGACGTCACAAAATACAAAACGTCACAAAATACATAACGTCAAAAAATACATAACGTCACAAAAATATATGACTTAAAAAAATAAATAGCGTCACAAAAATAAATGACGTCACAAAATACATAACGTCACAAAAATAAATGACGTCACAAACATAATGACGTCACAAAATACATATCGTCACAAAAATAAATGACGTCACAAAATACATATCGTCACAAAAATAAATGACGTCACAAAATACATAACATCACAAAAATAAATGACGTCACAAAATACATAACGTCACAAAAATAAATGACGTCACTAAATACATAACGTCACAAAAATAAATGACGTCACAAAATACATAACGTCACTAAAATAAATGACGTCACAAAAATTATTTACGTCACAAAATACATAACGTCACAAAAATAAATGATGTCACAAAATACATAACGTCACAAAATACATAACGTCACAAAAATAAACGACGTCACAAACTACATAACGTCACAAAAATAAATGACGTCACAAAATACAAAACGTCATAAAAAATAAATGACGTCACAAAATGCATAACGTCTCAAAAATAAATGATATCACAAAATACATAACGTCACAAAATAAATGACGTCATAAAATACATAACGTCACAAAAATAAATGACGTCACAAAACTTTATTACGTCACAAAAATAAATAACGTCACAAAATACATAACGTCACAAAAATAGTTGACGTCACAAAATACATAACGTCACAAAAATAAATTACGTCACAAAATACAAAACGTCACAAAATACATAACGTCAAAAATACATAACGTCACAAAAATATATGACTTCAAAAAATAAATAGCGTCACAAAAATAAAAGACGTCACAAAATACATAACGTCACAAAAATAAATGACGTCACAAAAATTAATAACGTCACAAAATGCATAACGTCACAAAAATAAATTATGTCACAAAATACATAACGTCACAAAAATAAATGACGTCACAAAATATTTAACGACACAAAATTAAATGACGTCACAAAATACATATTTCATAAAATACATAACGTCAGAAAATAAATGACGTCACAAAATACATAACGTCATAAAAATAAATGACGTCACAAAAATTAATTACTTCACAAAATACATAATGTCAAAAAAATAAATGACGTCACAAAATACATAACGTCACAAAATACATTACGTCACAAAAATAAATGACGTCACAAAATACATAACGTCACAAAAATAAATGACGTCACAAAATACATAACGTCACAAAAATAAATGACGTCACAAAAATTAATTACGTCACAAAATACATAACGTCACAAAAACTAATGACGTCACAAAATACAGAACGTCACAAAATACATAACGTCACAAAAATAAATGACGTCACAAAATACATAACGTCACAAAAATAAATGACGTCACAAAATACATAACGTCACAAAAATAAATGACGTCACAAAATACATAACGTCACAAAAATAATTGAGGTAACAAAATACATAACGTCACAAAATACATAACGTCACAAAAATAAATGACGTCACAAAATACATAACGTCACAAAAATAAATGACGTCACAAAATACATAACATCACAAAAAGTAAATGACGTCACAAAATGCATAACGTCTCAAAAATAAAAGATGTCAAAAAATACATAACGTCACAAAAAAAATGACGTCACAAAATACATAACGTCACAAAAATAAATGACGTCACAAAATATATAAGGTCACAAAAATAAATGACGTCACAAAATATTTAACGACACAAAATTAAATGACGTCACAAAATACATATTTCATAAAATACATAACGTCACAAAAATAAATGACGTCACAAAATACATAACGTCACAAAAATAAATGACGTCACAAAATACATAACGTCACAAAAATAAATGACGTCACAAAATACATAACGTCACAAAAACAAATGACGTCACAAAATACATAACGTCACAAAAATAAATGACGTCACAAAATACATAACGTCACAAAAATAAATGACGTCACAAAAATTAATTACGTCACAAAATACATAACGTCACAAAATATATAACGTCACAAAAATAAATGACGTCACAAAAATTAATTACGTCACAAAATACATAACGTCACAAAAATAAATAACGTCACAAAATACATAACGTCACAAAATACATAACGTCACAAAAATAAATGACGTCACAAAATACATAACGTCACATAATACATAACGTCACAAAAAATAAATGACGTCACAAAATGCATAACGTCACAAAATTAATGACGTCACAAAAATTAATTACGTCACAAAATACATAACGTCACAAAAATTAATTACGTCAAAAAATACATAACCTCACAAAAATAAATGACGTCACAAAATACATTACGTCACAAAAATAAATGACGTCACAAAATACATAACGTCACAAAAATAAATGACGTCACAAAATACATAACGTCACAAAAATAAATGACGTCACAAAATACATAACGTCACAAAAATAAATGACGTCACACAAATTAATAACGTCACAAAATACATAACGTCACAAAAATAAATGACGTCACAAAATACATAACGTCACAAAAATAAATGACGTCACAAAATACATAACGTCACAAAAATAAATGACGTCACAAAATACAAAACGTCACAAAATACATAACGTCAAAAAATATATGACTTCAAAAAATAAATAGCGTCACAAAAATAAATGACGTCACAAAATAAATAACGTCACAAAAATAAATGACGTCACAAAAATTAATAACGTCACAAAATACATATTTCATAAAATACATAACGTCACAAAAATAAATGACGTCACAAAATACATAACGTCACAAAAATAATTGACGTCACAAAATACATAACGTCACAAAAATAAATGATGTGACAAAATACATAACGTCACAAAAATAAATGACGTCACAAAATATTTAACGACACAAAATTAAATGACGTCACAAAATACATATTTCATAAAATACATAACGTCACAAAAAATGACGTCACGAAATACATAACGTCACAAAAATAAATGACGTCACAAAATACATAACGTCACAAAAATAAATGACGTCACAAAATATTTAACGACACAAAATTAAATGACGTCACAAAAATAAATGACGTCACAAAAAAAATAACGTTACAAAAATAAATGACGTCACAAAATATTTAACGACACAAAATTAAATAACGTCACAAAATACATATTTCATAAAATACATAACGTCACAAAAATAAATGACGTCACAAAATACATAACGTCACAAAAATAATTGACGTCACAAAATACATAACGTCACAAAAATAAATGACGTCACAAAATACATAACGTCACAAAAATAAATGACGTCACAAAATACATAACGTCACAAAAACAAATGACGTCACAAAATACATAACGTCACAAAAATAAATGACGTCACAAAATACATAACGTCACAAAAATAAATGACGTCACAAAATACATAACGTCACAAAAACAAATGACGTCACAAAATACATAACGTCACAAAAATAAATGACGTCACAAAATACATAACGTCACAAAAATAAATGACGTCACAAAATACAAAACGTCGGAAAATACATAACGTCAAAAAATACATAACGTCACAAAAATATATGACTTAAAAAAATAAATAGCGTCACAAAAATAAATGACGTCACAAAATACATAACGTCACAAAAATAATTGACGTCACAAACATAATGACGTCACAAAATACATATCGTCACAAAAATAAATGACGTCACAAAATACATAACGTCATAAAAATAAATGACGTCACAAAAATTAATTACTTCACAAAATACGTAATGTCACGAAAATAAATGACGTCACAAAATACATAACGTCACAAAATACATTACGTCACAAAAATAAATGACGTCACAAAATACATAACGTCACAAAAATAAATGACGTCACAAAATACATAACGTCAAAAAATACATAACGTCACAAAAATATATGACTTAAAAAAATAAATAGCGTCACAAAAATAAATGACGTCACAAAATACATAACGTCACAAAAATAAATGACGTCACAAAAATTAATAACGTCACAAAATACATAACGTCACAAAAATAAATGATGTGACAAAATACATAACGTCACAAAAATAAATGACGTCACAAAATATTTAACGACACAAAATTAAATGACGTCACAAAATACATATTTCATAAAATACATAACGTCACAAAAAAATGACGTCACGAAATACATAACGTCACAAAAATAAATGACGTCACAAAATACATAACGTCACAAAAATAAATGACGTCACAAAATATTTAACGACACAAAATTAAATGACGTCACAAAAATAAATGACGTCACAAAAAAAATAACGTCACAAAAATAAATGACGTCACAAAATATTTAACGACACAAAATTAAATAACGTCACAAAATACATATTTCATAAAATACATAACGTCACAAAAATAAATGACGTCACAAAATACATAACGTCACAAAAATAATTGACGTCACAAAATACATAACGTCACAAAAATAAATGACGTCACAAAATACATAACGTCACAAAAATAAATGACGTCATAAAATACATAACGTCACAAAAACAAATGACGTCACAAAATACATAACGTCACAAAAAAAATGACGTCACAAAATACATAACGTCACAAAAATAAATGACGTCACAAAATACATAACGTCACAAAAACAAATGACGTCACAAAATACATAACGTCACAAAAATAAATGACGTCACAAAATACATAACGTCACAAAAATAAATGACGTCACAAAATACAAAACGTCACAAAATACATAACGTCAAAAAATACATAACGTCACAAAAATATATGACTTAAAAAAATAAATAGCGTCACAAAAATAAATGACGTCACAAAATACATAACGTCACAAAAATAAATGACGTCACAAACATAATGACGTCACAAAATACATATCGTCACAAAAATAAATGACGTCACAAAATACATAACGTCACAAAAATAAATGACGTCACAAAATACATAACGTCACAAAAACAAATGACGTCACAAAATACATAACGTCACAAAAATAAATGACGTCACAAAATACATAACGTCACAAAAATAAATGACGTCACAAAAATTAATTACGTCACAAAATACATAACGTCACAAAATATATAACGTCACAAAAATAAATGACGTCACAAAAATTAATTACGTCACAAAATACATAACGTCACAAAAATAAATAACGTCACAAAATACATAACGTCACAAAATACATAACGTCACAAAAATAAATGACGTCACAAAATACATAACGTCACATAATACATAACGTCACAAAAAATAAATGACGTCACAAAATGCATAACGTCACAAAATTAATGACGTCACAAAAATTAATTACGTCACAAAAATAAATGACGTCACAAAAATTAATTACGTCACAAAATACATAACGTCACAAAATATATAACGTCACAAAAATAAATGACGTCACAAAAATTAATTACGTCACAAAATACATAACGTCACAAAAATAAATAACGTCACAAAATACATAACGTCACAAAATACATAACGTCACAAAAATAAATGACGTCACAAAATACATAACGTCACATAATACATAACGTCACAAAAAATAAATGACGTCACAAAATGCATAACGTCACAAAATTAATGACGTCACAAAAATTAATTACGTCACAAAATACATAACGTCACAAAAATTAATTACGTCAAAAAATACATAACCTCACAAAAATAAATGACGTCACAAAATACATTACGTCACAAAAATAAATGACGTCACAAAATACATAACGTCACAAAAATAAATGACGTCACAAAATACATAACGTCACAAAAATAAATGACGTCACAAAATACATAACGTCACAAAAATAAATGACGTCACACAAATTAATAACGTCACAAAATACATAACGTCACAAAAATAAATGACGTCACAAAATACATAACGTCACAAAAATAAATGACGTCACAAAATACATAACGTCACAAAAATAAATGACGTCACAAAATACAAAACGTCACAAAATACATAACGTCAAAAAATATATGACTTCAAAAAATAAATAGCGTCACAAAAATAAATGACGTCACAAAATAAATAACGTCACAAAAATAAATGACGTCACAAAAATTAATAACGTCACAAAATACATAACGTCACAAAAATAAATGATGTGACAAAATACATAACGTCACAAAAATAAATGACGTCACAAAATATTTAACGACACAAAATTAAATGACGTCACAAAATACATATTTCATAAAATACATAACGTCACAAAAAATGACGTCACGAAATACATAACGTCACAAAAATAAATGACGTCACAAAATACATAACGTCACAAAAATAAATGACGTCACAAAATATTTAACGACACAAAATTAAATGACGTCACAAAAATAAATGACGTCACAAAAAAAATAACGTTACAAAAATAAATGACGTCACAAAATATTTAACGACACAAAATTAA
Source organism: Flexamia atlantica (assembly GCA_035578135.1). Taxonomy (NCBI): domain Eukaryota; kingdom Metazoa; phylum Arthropoda; class Insecta; order Hemiptera; family Cicadellidae; genus Flexamia; species Flexamia atlantica. The sequence goes on along the minus strand of JAQJVK010000111.1, from coordinate 573,441 downwards.
ATAACGTCACAAAATACATATTTCATAAAATACATAACGTCACAAAAATAAATGACGTCACAAAATACATAACGTCACAAAAATAATTGACGTCACAAAATACATAACGTCACAAAAATAAATGACGTCACAAAATACATAACGTCACAAAAATAAATGACGTCACAAAATACATAACGTCACAAAAACAAATGACGTCACAAAATACATAACGTCACAAAAATAAATGACGTCACAAAATACATAACGTCACAAAAATAAATGACGTCACAAAATACATAACGTCACAAAAACAAATGACGTCACAAAATACATAACGTCACAAAAATAAATGACGTCACAAAATACATAACGTCACAAAAATAATTGACGTCACAAAATACATAGCGTCACAAAAATAAATGACGTAACAAAAAACATAACGTCACAAAAATAATTGACGTCACAAACATAATGACGTCACAAAATACATATCGTCACAAAAATAAATGACGTCACAAAATACATAACGTCATAAAAATAAATGACGTCACAAAAATTAATTACTTCACAAAATACGTAATGTCACGAAAATAAATGACGTCACAAAATACATAACGTCACAAAATACATTACGTCACAAAAATAAATGACGTCACAAAAAACATAACGTCACAAAAATAAATGACGTCACAAAATACATAACGTCAAAAAATACATAACGTCACAAAAATATATGACTTAAAAAAATAAATAGCGTCACAAAAATAAATGACGTCACAAAATACATAACGTCACAAAAATAAATGACGTCACAAAAATTAATAACGTCACAAAATACATAACGTCACAAAAATAAATGATGTGACAAAATACATAACGTCACAAAAATAAATGACGTCACAAAATATTTAACGACACAAAATTAAATGACGTCACAAAATACATATTTCATAAAATACATAACGTCACAAAAAAATGACGTCACGAAATACATAACGTCACAAAAATAAATGACGTCACAAAATACATAACGTCACAAAAATAAATGACGTCACAAAATATTTAACGACACAAAATTAAATGACGTCACAAAAATAAATGACGTCACAAAAAAAATAACGTCACAAAAATAAATGACGTCACAAAATATTTAACGACACAAAATTAAATAACGTCACAAAATACATATTTCATAAAATACATAACGTCACAAAAATAAATGACGTCACAAAATACATAACGTCACAAAAATAAATGACGTCACAAAAATTAATTACGTCACAAAATACATAACGTCACAAAATATATAACGTCACAAAAATAAATGACGTCACAAAAATTAATTACGTCACAAAATACATAACGTCACAAAAATAAATAACGTCACAAAATACATAACGTCACAAAATACATAACGTCACAAAAATAAATGACGTCACAAAATACATAACGTCACATAATACATAACGTCACAAAAAATAAATGACGTCACAAAATGCATAACGTCACAAAATTAATGACGTCACAAATATTAATTACGTCACAAAATACATAACGTCACAAAAATTAATTACGTAAAAAAATACATAACCTCACAAAAATAAATGACGTCACAAAATACATTACGTCACAAAAATAAATGACGTCACAAAATACATAACGTCACAAAAATAAATGACGTCACAAAATACATAACGTCACAAAAATAAATGACGTCACAAAATACATAACGTCACAAAAATAAATGACGTCACACAAATTAATAACGTCACAAAATACATAACGTCACAAAAATAAATGACGTCACAAAATACATAACGTCACAAAAATAAATGACGTCACAAAATACATAACGTCACAAAAATAAATGACGTCACAAAATACAAAACGTCACAAAATACATAACGTCAAAAAATATATGACTTCAAAAAATAAATAGCGTCACAAAAATAAATGACGTCACAAAATAAATAACGTCACAAAAATAAATGACGTCACAAAAATTAATAACGTCACAAAATACATAACGTCACAAAAATAAATGATGTGACAAAATACATAACGTCACAAAAATAAATGACGTCACAAAATATTTAACGACACAAAATTAAATGACGTCACAAAATACATATTTCATAAAATACATAACGTCACAAAAAATGACGTCACGAAATACATAACGTCACAAAAATAAATGACGTCACAAAATACATAACGTCACAAAAATAAATGACGTCACAAAATATTTAACGACACAAAATTAAATGACGTCACAAAAATAAATGACGTCACAAAAAAAATAACGTTACAAAAATAAATGACGTCACAAAATATTTAACGACACAAAATTAAATAACGTCACAAAATACATATTTCATAAAATACATAACGCCACAAAAATAAATGACGTCACAAAATACATAACGTCACAAAAATAATTGACGTCACAAAATACATAACGTCACAAAAATAAATGACGTCACAAAATACATAACGTCACAAAAATAAATGACGTCACAAAATACATAACGTCACAAAAACAAATGACGTCACAAAATACATAACGTCACAAAAATAAATGACGTCACAAAATACATAACGTCACAAAAATAAATGACGTCACAAAATACATAACGTCACAAAAACAAATGACGTCACAAAATACATAACGTCACAAAAATAAATGACGTCACAAAATACATAACGTCACAAAAATAAATGACGTCACAAAATACAAAACGTCGGAAAATACATAACGTCAAAAAATACATAACGTCACAAAAATATATGACTTAAAAAAATAAATAGCGTCACAAAAATAAATGACGTCACAAAATACATAACGTCACAAAAATAATTGACGTCACAAACATAATGACGTCACAAAATACATATCGTCACAAAAATAAATGACGTCACAAAATACATAACGTCATAAAAATAAATGACGTCACAAAAATTAATTACTTCACAAAATACGTAATGTCACGAAAATAAATGACGTCACAAAATACATAACGTCACAAAATACATTACGTCACAAAAATAAATGACGTCACAAAATACATAACGTCACAAAAATAAATGACGTCACAAAATACATAACGTCAAAAAATACATAACGTCACAAAAATATATGACTTAAAAAAATAAATAGCGTCACAAAAATAAATGACGTCACAAAATACATAACGTCACAAAAATAAATGACGTCACAAAAATTAATAACGTCACAAAATACATAACGTCACAAAAATAAATGATGTGACAAAATACATAACGTCACAAAAATAAATGACGTCACAAAATATTTAACGACACAAAATTAAATGACGTCACAAAATACATATTTCATAAAATACATAACGTCACAAAAAAATGACGTCACGAAATACATAACGTCACAAAAATAAATGACGTCACAAAATACATAACGTCACAAAAATAAATGACGTCACAAAATATTTAACGACACAAAATTAAATGACGTCACAAAAATAAATGACGTCACAAAAAAAATAACGTCACAAAAATAAATGACGTCACAAAATATTTAACGACACAAAATTAAATAACGTCACAAAATACATATTTCATAAAATACATAACGTCACAAAAATAAATGACGTCACAAAATACATAACGTCACAAAAATAATTGACGTCACAAAATACATAACGTCACAAAAATAAATGACGTCACAAAATACATAACGTCACAAAAATAAATGACGTCATAAAATACATAACGTCACAAAAACAAATGACGTCACAAAATACATAACGTCACAAAAAAAATGACGTCACAAAATACATAACGTCACAAAAATAAATGACGTCACAAAATACATAACGTCACAAAAACAAATGACGTCACAAAATACATAACGTCACAAAAATAAATGACGTCACAAAATACATAACGTCACAAAAATAAATGACGTCACAAAATACAAAACGTCACAAAATACATAACGTCAAAAAATACATAACGTCACAAAAATATATGACTTAAAAAAATAAATAGCGTCACAAAAATAAATGACGTCACAAAATACATAACGTCACAAAAATAAATGACGTCACAAACATAATGACGTCACAAAATACATATCGTCACAAAAATAAATGACGTCACAAAATACATAACGTCACAAAAATAAATGACGTCACAAAATACATAACGTCACAAAAACAAATGACGTCACAAAATACATAACGTCACAAAAATAAATGACGTCACAAAATACATAACGTCACAAAAATAAATGACGTCACAAAAATTAATTACGTCACAAAATACATAACGTCACAAAATATATAACGTCACAAAAATAAATGACGTCACAAAAATTAATTACGTCACAAAATACATAACGTCACAAAAATAAATAACGTCACAAAATACATAACGTCACAAAATACATAACGTCACAAAAATAAATGACGTCACAAAATACATAACGTCACATAATACATAACGTCACAAAAAATAAATGACGTCACAAAATGCATAACGTCACAAAATTAATGACGTCACAAAAATTAATTACGTCACAAAATACATAACGTCACAAAAATTAATTACGTCAAAAAATACATAACCTCACAAAAATAAATGACGTCACAAAATACATTACGTCACAAAAATAAATGACGTCACAAAATACATAACGTCACAAAAATAAATGACGTCACAAAATACATAACGTCACAAAAATAAATGACGTCACAAAATACATAACGTCACAAAAATAAATGACGTCACACAAATTAATAACGTCACAAAATACATAACGTCACAAAAATAAATGACGTCACAAAATACATAACGTCACAAAAATAAATGACGTCACAAAATACATAACGTCACAAAAATAAATGACGTCACAAAATACAAAACGTCACAAAATACATAACGTCAAAAAATATATGACTTCAAAAAATAAATAGCGTCACAAAAATAAATGACGTCACAAAATAAATAACGTCACAAAAATAAATGACGTCACAAAAATTAATAACGTCACAAAATACATAACGTCACAAAAATAAATGATGTGACAAAATACATAACGTAACAAAAATAAATGACGTCACAAAATATTTAACGACACAAAATTAAATGACGTCACAAAATACATATTTCATAAAATACATATCGTCACAAAAAATGACGTCACGAAATACATAACGTCACAAAAATAAATGACGTCACAAAATACATAACGTCACAAAAATAAATGACGTCACAAAATATTTAACGACACAAAATTAAATGACGTCACAAAAATAAATGACGTCACAAAAAAAATAACGTTACAAAAATAAATGACGTCACAAAATATTTAACGACACAAAATTAAATAACGTCACAAAATACATATTTCATAAAATACATAACGTCACAAAAATAAATGACGTCACAAAATACATAACGTCACAAAAATAATTGACGTCACAAAATACATAACGTCACAAAAATAAATGACGTCACAAAATACATAACGTCACAAAAATAAATGACGTCACAAAATACATAACGTCACAAAAACAAATGACGTCACAAAATACATAACGTCACAAAAATAAATGACGTCACAAAATACATAACGTCACAAAAATAAATGACGTCACAAAATACATAACGTCACAAAAACAAATGACGTCACAAAATACATAACGTCACAAAAATAAATGACGTCACAAAATACATAACGTCACAAAAATAAATGACGTCACAAAATACAAAACGTCGGAAAATACATAACGTCAAAAAATACATAACGTCACAAAAATATATGACTTAAAAAAATAAATAGCGTCACAAAAATAAATGACGTCACAAAATACATAACGTCACAAAAATAATTGACGTCACAAACATAATGACGTCACAAAATACATATCGTCACAAAAATAAATGACGTCACAAAATACATAACGTCATAAAAATAAATGACGTCACAAAAATTAATTACTTCACAAAATACGTAATGTCACGAAAATAAATGACGTCACAAAATACATAACGTCACAAAATACATTACGTCACAAAAATAAATGACGTCACAAAATACATAACGTCACAAAAATAAATGACGTCACAAAATACATAACGTCAAAAAATACATAACGTCACAAAAATATATGACTTAAAAAAATAAATAGCGTCACAAAAATAAATGACGTCACAAAATACATAACGTCACAAAAATAAATGACGTCACAAAAATTAATAACGTCACAAAATACATAACGTCACAAAAATAAATGATGTGACAAAATACATAACGTCACAAAAATAAATGACGTCACAAAATATTTAACGACACAAAATTAAATGACGTCACAAAATACATATTTCATAAAATACATAACGTCACAAAAAAATGACGTCACGAAATACATAACGTCACAAAAATAAATGACGTCACAAAATACATAACGTCACAAAAATAAATGACGTCACAAAATATTTAACGACACAAAATTAAATGACGTCACAAAAATAAATGACGTCACAAAAAAAATAACGTCACAAAAATAAATGACGTCACAAAATATTTGACGACACAAAATTAAATAACGTCACAAAATACATATTTCATAAAATACATAACGTCACAAAAATAAATGACAACACAAAATACATAACGTCACAAAAATAATTGACGACACAAAATACATAACGTCACAAAAATAAATGACGTCACAAAATACATAACGTCACAAAAATAAATGACGTCATAAAATACATAACGTCACAAAAACAAATGACGTCACAAAATACATAACGTCACAAAAAAAATGACGTCACAAAATACATAACGTCACAAAAATAAATGACGTCACAAAATACATAACGTCACAAAAACAAATGACGTCACAAAATACATAACGTCACAAAAATAAATGACGTCACAAAATACATAACGTCACAAAAATAAATGACGTCACAAAATACAAAACGTCACAAAATACATAACGTCAAAAAATACATAACGTCACAAAAATATATGACTTAAAAAATAAATAGCGTCACAAAAATAAATGACGTCACAAAATACATATCGTCACAAAAATAAATGACGTCACAAAATACATAACGTCACAAAAATAAATGACGTCACAAAATACATAACGTCACAAAAACAAATGACGTCACAAAATACATAACGTCACAAAAATAAATGACGTCACAAAATACATAACGTCACAAAAATAAATGACGTCACAAAAATTAATTACGTCACAAAATACATAACGTCACAAAATATATAACGTCACAAAAATAAATGACGTCACAAAAATTAATTACGTCACAAAATACATAACGTCACAAAAATAAATAACGTCACAAAATACATAACGTCACAAAATACATAACGTCACAAAAATAAATGACGTCACAAAATACATAACGTCACATAATACATAACGTCACAAAAAATAAATGACGTCACAAAATGCATAACGTCACAAAATTAATGACGTCACAAAAATTAATTACGTCACAAAATACATAACGTCACAAAAATTAATTACGTCAAAAAATACATAACCTCACAAAAATAAATGACGTCACAAAATACATTACGTCACAAAAATAAATGACGTCACAAAATACATAACGTCACAAAAATAAATGACGTCACAAAATACATAACGTCACAAAAATAAATGACGTCACAAAATACATAACGTCACAAAAATAAATGACGTCACACAAATTAATAACGTCACAAAATACATAACGTCACAAAAATAAATGACGTCACAAAATACATAACGTCACAAAAATAAATGACGTCACAAAATACAAAACGTCACAAAATACATAACGTCAAAAAATATATGACTTCAAAAAATAAATAGCGTCACAAAAATAAATGACGTCACAAAATAAATAACGTCACAAAAATAAATGACGTCACAAAAATTAATAACGTCACAAAATACATAACGTCACAAAAATAAATGATGTGACAAAATACATAACGTCACAAAAATAAATGACGTCACAAAATATTTAACGACACAAAATTAAATGACGTCACAAAATACATATTTCATAAAATACATATCGTCACAAAAAATGACGTCACGAAATACATAACGTCACAAAAATAAATGACGTCACAAAATACATAACGTCACAAAAATAAATGACGTCACAAAATATTTAACGACACAAAATTAAATGACGTCACAAAAATAAATGACGTCACAAAAAAAATAACGTTACAAAAATAAATGACGTCACAAAATATTTAACGACACAAAATTAAATAACGTCACAAAATACATATTTCATAAAATACATAACGTCACAAAAATAAATGACGTCACAAAATACATAACGTCACAAAAATAATTGACGTCACAAAATACATAACGTCACAAAAATAAATGACGTCACAAAATACATAACGTCACAAAAATAAATGACGTCACAAAATACATAACGTCACAAAAACAAATGACGTCACAAAATACATAACGTCACAAAAATAAATGACGTCACAAAATACATAACGTCACAAAAATAAATGACGTCACAAAATACATAACGTCACAAAAACAAATGACGTCACAAAATACATAACGTCACAAAAATAAATGACGTCACAAAATACATAACGTCACAAAAATAAATGACGTCACAAAATACAAAACGTCGGAAAATACATAACGTCAAAAAATACATAACGTCACAAAAATATATGACTTAAAAAAATAAATAGCGTCACAAAAATAAATGACGTCACAAAATACATAACGTCACAAAAATAATTGACGTCACAAACATAATGACGTCACAAAATACATATCGTCACAAAAATAAATGACGTCACAAAATACATAACGTCATAAAAATAAATGACGTCACAAAAATTAATTACTTCACAAAATACGTAATGTCACGAAAATAAATGACGTCACAAAATACATAACGTCACAAAATACATTACGTCACAAAAATAAATGACGTCACAAAATGCATAACGTCACAAAAATAAATGACGTCACAAAATACATAACGTCAAAAAATACATAACGTCACAAAAATATATGACTTAAAAAAATAAATAGCGTCACAAAAATAAATGACGTCACAAAATACATAACGTCACAAAAATAAATGACGTCACAAAAATTAATAACGTCACAAAATACATAACGTCACAAAAATAAATGATGTGACAAAATACATAACGTCACAAAAATAAATGACGTCACAAAATATTTAACGACACAAAATTAAATGACGTCACAAAATACATATTTCATAAAATACATAACGTCACAAAAAAATGACGTCACGAAATACATAACGTCACAAAAATAAATGACGTCACAAAATACATAACGTCACAAAAATAAATGACGTCACAAAATATTTAACGACACAAAATTAAATGACGTCACAAAAATAAATGACGTCACAAAAAAAATAACGTCACAAAAATAAATGACGTCACAAAATATTTAACGACACAAAATTAAATAACGTCACAAAATACATATTTCATAAAATACATAACGTCACAAAAATAAATGACGTCACAAAATACATAACGTCACAAAAATAATTGACGACACAAAATACATAACGTCACAAAAATAAATGACGTCACAAAATACATAACGTCACAAAAATAAATGACGTCATAAAATACATAACGTCACAAAAACAAATGACGTCACAAAATACATAACGTCACAAAAAAAATGACGTCACAAAATACATAACGTCACAAAAATAAATGACGTCACAAAATACATAACGTCACAAAAACAAATGACGTCACAAAATACATAACGTCACAAAAATAAATGACGTCACAAAATACATAACGTCACAAAAATAAATGACGTCACAAAATACAAAACGTCACAAAATACATAACGTCAAAAAATACATAACGTCACAAAAATATATGACTTAAAAAAATAAATAGCGTCACAAAAATAAATGACGTCACAAAATACATAACGTCACAAAAATAAATGACGTCACAAACATAATGACGTCACAAAATACATATCGTCACAAAAATAAATGACGTCACAAAATACATAACGTCATAAAAATAAATGACGTCACAAAAATTAATTACTTCACAAAATACGTAATGTCACGAAAATAAATGACGTCACAAAATACATAACGTCACAAAATACATTACGTCACAAAAATAAATGACGTCACAAAATACATAACGTCACAAAAATAAATGACGTCACAAAATACATAACGTCACAAAAATAAATTACATCACAAAAATTAATTACGTCACAAAATAAATAACGTCACAAAAATAAATGACGTCACAAAATACATAACGTCACAAAATACATAACGTCACAAAAATAAATGACATCACAAAATACATAACGCCACAAAAATAAATGACGTCACAAAATACATAACGTCATAAAAAATAAATGATGTCACAAAATACATAACGTCACAAAATAAATGACGTCATAAAATACATAACGTCACAAAAATAAATGACGTCACAAAAATTTATTACGTCACAAAAATAAATAACGTCACAAAATACATAACGTCACAAAAATAAATGACGTCACAAAATACATAACGTCACAAAAATAAATTACGTCACAAAACACAAAACGTCACAAAATACATAACGTCAAAAAATACATAACGTCACAAAAATATATGACTTCAAAAAATAAATAGCGTCACAAAAATAAATGACGTCACAAAATACATAATGTCACAAAAATAAATGACGTCACAAAAATTAATAACGTCACAAAATACATAACGTCACAAAAATAAATGATGTCACAAAATACATAACGTCACAAAAATAAATGACGTCACAAAATATTTAACGACACAAAATTAAATGACGTCACAAAATACATATATCTAAAAATACATAACGTCACAAAAAAAATGACGTCACAAAATACATAACGTCACAAAAATAAATGACGTCACAAAATACATAACGTCACAAAAATAAATGACGTCACAAAATACATAACGTCACAAAAATAAATGACGTCACAAAATACATAACGTCACAAAAACAAATGACGTCACAAAATACATAATGTCACAAAAATAAATGACGTCACAAAATACATAACGTCACAAAAATAAATGACGTCACAAAATACAAAACGTCACAAAATACATAACGTCAAATAATACATAACGTCACAAAAATATATGACTTCAAAAAATAAATAGCGTCACAAAAATAAATGACGTCACAAAATACATAACGTTACAAAAATAAATGACGTCACAAACATAATGACGTCACAAAATACATATCGTCACAAAAATAAATGACGTCACAAAATACATAACGTCACAAAAATAAATGACGTCACAAAATACATAACGTCACAAAAATAAATGACGTCACAAAATACATAACGTCACAAAATACATTACGTCACAAAAATAAATGACGTCACAAAATACATAACGTCACAAAAATAAATGACGTCACAAAATACATAACGTCACAAAAATAATTGACGTCACAAAATACATAACGTCACAAAAATAATTGAGGTAACAAAATACATAACGTCACAAAATACATAACGTCACAAAAATAAATGACGTCACAAAATACATAACGTCACAAAAATAAATGACGTCACAAAATACATAACGTCACAAAAACAAATGACGTCACAAAATACATAACGTCACAAAAATAAATGACGTCACAAAATACATAACGTCACAAAATAAATGACGTCACAAAAATTAATTACGTCACAAAATACATAACGTCACAAAATATATAACGTCACAAAAATAAATGACGTCACAAAAATTAATTACGTCACAAAATACATAACGTCACAAAAATAAATAACGTCACAAAATACATAACGTCACAAAATACATAACGTCACAAAAATAAATGACGTCACAAAATAAATAAAGTCACAAAAATAAATGACGTCACAAAATACATAACGTCACAAAAATAAATGACGTCACAAAATACATAACGTCACAAAATTAATGACGTCACAAAAATTAATTACGTCACAAAATACATAACGTCACAAAAATTTAATTACGTCAAAAAATACATAACCTCACAAAAATAAATGACGTCACAAAATACATTACGTCAAAAAAATAAATGACGTCACAAAATACATAACGTCACAAAAATAAATGACGTCACAAAATACATAACGTCACAAAAATAAATGACGTCACAAAATACATAACGTCACAAAAATAAATGACGTCACACAAATTAATAACGTCACAAAATACATAACGTCACAAAAATAAATGACGTCACAAAATACATAACGTCACAAAAATAAATGACGTCACAAAATACATAACGTCAAAAAAATATATGACGTCACAAAATACAAAACGTCACAAAATACATAACGTCAAAAAATACATAACGTCACAAAAATATATGACTTCAAAAAATAAATAGCGTCACAAAAATAAATGACGTCACAAAATACATAACGTCACAAAATTAATGACGTCACAAAAATTAATTACGTCACAAAATACATAACGTCACAAAAATTAATTACGTCAAAAAATACATAACCTCACAAAAATAAATGACGTCACAAAATATTTAACGACACAAAATTAAATGACGTCACAAAAGACATATTTCATAAAATACATAACGTCACAAAAAAATGACGTCACAAAATACATAACGTCACAAAAATAAATGACGTCACAAAATACATAACGTCACAAAAATAAATGACGTCACAAAATATTTAACGACACAAAATTAAATGACGTCACAAAATACATTTTTCATAAAGTCACAAAAATAAGTGACGTCACAAAATACATAACGTCACAAAAACAAATGACGTCACAAAATACATAACGTCACAAAAATAAATGACGTCACAAAATACATAACGTCACAAAAATAAATGACGTCACAAAATACAAAACGTCACAAAATACATAACGTCAAAAAATACATAACGTCACAAAAATATATGACTTAAAAAAATAAATAGCGTCACAAAAATAAATGACGTCACAAAATACATAACGTCACAAAAATAATTGACGTCACAAACATAATGACGTCACAAAATACATATCGTCACAAAAATAAATGACGTCACAAAATACATAACGTCATAAAAATAAATGACGTCACAAAAATTAATTACTTCACAAAATACGTAATGTCACGAAAATAAATGACGTCACAAAATACATAACGTCACAAAATACATTACGTCACAAAAATAAATGACGTCACAAAATACATAACGTCACAAAAATAAATGACGTCACAAAATACATAACGTCAAAAAATACATAACGTCACAAAAATATATGACTTAAAAAAATAAATAGCGTCACAAAAATAAATGACGTCACAAAATACATAACGTCACAAAAATAAATGACGTCACAAAAATTAATAACGTCACAAAATACATAACGTCACAAAAATAAATGATGTGACAAAATACATAACGTCACAAAAATGAATGACGTCACAAAATATTTAACGACACAAAATTAAATGACGTCACAAAATACATATTTCATAAAATACATAACGTCACAAAAAAATGACGTCACGAAATACATAACGTCACAAAAATAAATGACGTCACAAAATACATAACGTCACAAAAATAAATGACGTCACAAAATATTTAACGACACAAAATTAAATGACGTCACAAAAATAAATGACGTCACAAAAAAATAACGTCACAAAAATAAATGACGTCACAAAATATTTAACGACACAAAATTAAATAACGTAACAAAATACATATTTCATAAAATACATAACGTCACAAAAATAAATGACGTCACAAAATACATAACGTCACAAAAATAATTGACGTCACAAAATACATAACGTCACAAAAATAAATGACGTCACAAAATACATAACGTCACAAAAATAAATGACGTCACAAAATACATAACGTCACAAAAACAAATGACGTCACAAAATACATAACGTCACAAAAAAAATGACGTCACAAAATACATAACGTCACAAAAATAAATGACGTCACAAAATACATAACGTCACAAAAACAAATGACGTCACAAAATACATAACGTCACAAAAATAAATGACGTCACAAAATACATAACGTCACAAAAATAAATGACGTCACAAAATACAAAACGTCACAAAATACATAACGTCAAAAAATACATAACGTCACAAAAATATATGACGTCACAAAATATTTAACGACACGAAATTAAATAACGTCACAAAATACATATTTCATAAAATACATAACGTCACAAAAATAAATGACGTCACAAAATACATAACGTCACAAAAATAATTGACGTCACAAAATACATAACGTCACAAAAATAAATGACGTCACAAAATACATAACGTCACAAAAATAAATGACGTCACAAAATACATAACGTCACAAAAACAAATGACGTCACAAAATACATAACGTCACAAAAATAAATGACGTCACAAAATACATAACGTCACAAAAATAAATGACGTCACAAAATACATAACGTCACAAAAACAAATGACGTCACAAAATACATAACGTCACAAAAATAAATGACGTCACAAAATACATAACGTCACAAAAATAAATGACGTCACAAAATACAAAACGTCACAAAAATATATGACTTAAAAAAATAAATAGCGTCACAAAAATAAATGACGTCCCAAAATACATAACGTCACAAAAATAAATGACGTCACAAACATAATGACGTCACAAAATACATATCGTCACAAAAATAAATGACGTCACAAAATACATAACGTCATAAAAATAAATGACGTCACAAAAATTAATTACTTCACAAAATACGTAATGTCACGAAAATAAATGACGTCACAAAATACATAACGTCACAAAATACATTACGTCACAAAAATAAATGACGTCACAAAATACATAACGTCACAAAAATAAATGACGTCACAAAATACATAACGTCACAAAAATAAATGACATCACAAAAATTAATTACGTCACAAAATAAATAACGTCACAAAAATAAATGACGTCACAAAATACATAACGTCACAAAATACATAACGTCACAAAAATAAATGACGTCACAAAATACATAACGCCACAAAAATAAATGACGTCACAAAATACATAACGTCACAAAAAATAAATGACGTCACAAAATGCATAACGTCTCAAAAATAAATGATGTCACAAAATACATAACGTCACAAAATAAATGACGTCATAAAATACATAACGTCACAAAAATAAATTACGTCACAAAAATTTATTACGTCACAAAAATAAATAACGTCACAAAATACATAACGTCACAAAAATAAATGACGTCACAAAATACATAACGTCACAAAAATAAATTACGTCACAAAACACAAAACGTCACAAAATACATAACGTCAAAAAATACATAACGTCACAAAAATATATGACTTCAAAAAATAAATAGCGTCACAAAAATAAATGACGTCACAAAATACATAACGTCACAAAAATAAATGACGTCACAAAAATTAATAACGTCACAAAATACATAACGTCACAAAAATAAATGATGTCACAAAATACATAACGTCACAAAAATAAATGACGTCACAAAATATTTAACGACACAAAATTAAATGACGTCACAAAATACATATATCTAAAAATACATAACGTCACAAAAAAAATTACGTCACAAAATACATAACGTCACAAAAATAAATGACGTCACAAAATACATAACGTCACAAAAATAAATGACGTCACAAAATATTTAACGACACAAAATTAAATGACGTCACAAATACATATTTCATAAAATACATAACGTCAAAAAAATAAATGACTTCACAAAATACATAACGTCACAAAAAAAATGACGTCACAAAATACATAACGTCACAAAAATAAATGACGTCACAAAATACATAACGTCACAAAAATAAATGACGTCACAAAATACATAACGTCACAAAAATAAATGACGTCACAAAATACATAACGTCACAAAAACAAATGACGTCACAAAATACATAATGTCACAAAAATAAATGACGTCACAAAATACATAACGTCACAAAAATAAATGACGTCACAAAATACAAAACGTCACAAAATACATAACGTCAAATAATACATAACGTCACAAAAATATATGACTTCAAAAAATAAATAGCGTCACAAAAATAAATGACGTCACAAAATACATAACGTTACAAAAATAAATGACGTCACAAACATAATGACGTCACAAAATACATATCGTCACAAAAATAAATGACGTCACAAAATACATAACGTCACAAAAATAAATGACGTCACAAAATACATAACGTCACAAAAATAAATGACGTCACAAAATACATAACGTTACAAAAATAAATGACGTCACAAACATAATGACGTCACAAAATACATATCGTCACAAAAATAAATGACGTCACAAAAATAAATGACGTCACAAAAATTAATTACGTCACAAAATACATAACGTCACAAAAATAAATAACGTCACAAAATACATAACGTCACAAAATACATAACGTCACAAAAATAAATGACGTCACAAAATAAATAAAGTCACAAAAATAAATGACGTCACAAAATACATAACGTCACAAAAATAAATGACGTCACAAAATACATAACGTCACAAAATTAATGACGTCACAAAAATTAATTACGTCACAAAATACATAACGTCACAAAAATTAATTACGTCAAAAAATACATAACCTCACAAAAATAAATGACGTCACAAAATACATTACGTCAAAAAAATAAATGACGTCACAAAATACATAACGTCACAAAAATAAATGACGTCACAAAATACATAACGTCACAAAAATAAATGACGTCACAAAATACATAACGTCACAAAAATAAATGACGTCACACAAATTAATAACGTCACAAAATACATAACGTCACAAAAATAAATGACGTCACAAAATACATAACGTCACAAAAATAAATGACGTCACAAAATACATAACGTCAAAAAAATATATGACGTCACAAAATACAAAACGTCACAAAATACATAACGTCAAAAAATACATAACGTCACAAAAATATATGACTTCAAAAAATAAATAGCGTCACAAAAATAAATGACGTCACAAAATACATAACGTCACAAAATTAATGACGTCACAAAAATTAATTACGTCACAAAATACATAACGTCACAAAAATTAATTACGTCAAAAAATACATAACCTCACAAAAATAAATGACGTCACAAAATATTTAACGACACAAAATTAAATGACGTCACAAAAGACATATTTCATAAAATACATAACGTCACAAAAAAATGACGTCACAAAATACATAACGTCACAAAAATAAATGACGTCACAAAATACATAACGTCACAAAAATAAATGACGTCACAAAATATTTAACGACACAAAATTAAATGACGTCACAAAATACATTTTTCATAAAGTCACAAAAATAAGTGACGTCACAAAATACATAACGTCACAAAAACAAATGACGTCACAAAATACATAACGTCACAAAAATAAATGACGTCACAAAATACATAACGTCACAAAAATAAATGACGTCACAAAATACAAAACGTCACAAAATACATAACGTCAAAAAATACATAACGTCACAAAAATATATGACTTAAAAAATAAATAGCGTCACAAAAATAAATGACGTTACAAACATAATGACGTCACAAAATACATATCGTCACAAAAATAAATGACGTCACAAAATACATAACGTCACAAAAATAAATGACGTCACACAAATTAATAACGTCACAAAATACATAACGTCACAAAAATAAATGACGTCACAAAAATTTATTTTGTCACAAAAATAAATAACGTCACAAAATACATAACGTCACAAAAATAAATGACGTCACAAAATACATAACGTCACAAAAACAAATGACGTCACAAAATACATAACGTCACAAAAATAAATGACGTCACAAAATACATAACGTCACAAAAATATATGACGTCACAAAATACAAAACGTCACAAAATACATAACGTCAAAAAATACATAACGTCACAAAAATATATGACCTCAAAAATAAATAGCGTCACAAAAATAAATGACGTCACAAAATACATAACGTCACAAAAATAAATGACGTCACAAAAATTAATAACGTCACAAAATACATAACGTCACAAAAATAAATGATGTCACAAAATACATAACGTCACAAAAATAAATGACGTCACAAAATATTTAACGACACAAAATTAAATGACGTCACAAAATACATATTTCTAAAAATACATAACGTCACAAAAAAAATGACGTCACAAAATACATAACGTCACAAAAATAAATGACGTCACAAAGTACATAACGTCACAAAAATAAATTACGTCACAAAATACATAACGTCACAAAAATAAATGACGTCACACAAATTAATAACGTCACAAAATACATAACGTCACAAAAATAAATGACGTCACAAAATACATAACGTCAAAAAAATAAATGACGTCACAAAATACATAACGTCACAAAAATAAATGACGTCACAAAATACAAAACGTCACAAAATACATAACGTCAAAAAATACATAACGTCACAAAAATATATGACTTCAAAAAATAAATAGCGTCACAAAAATAAATGACGTCACAAAATACATAACACCACAAAAATAAATGACGTCACAAAATACAAAACGTCACAAAATACATAACGTCAAAAAATACATAACGTCACAAAAATATATGACTTAAAAAAATAAATAGCGTCACAAAAATAAATGACGTCACAAACATAATGACGTCACAAAATTAATATCGTCACAAAAATAAATGACGTCACAAAATACATAACGTCACAAAAATAAATGACGTCACAAAATACATAACGTCACAAAAATAAATGACGTCACAAAATACATAACGTCATAAAAATAAATGACGTCACAAAAATTAATTACTTCACAAAATACATAATGTCACGAAAATAAATGACGTCACAAAATACATAACGTCACAAAATACATTACGTCACAAAAATAAATGACGTCACAAAATACATAACGTCACAAAAATAAATGACGTCACAAAATACAAACGTCACAAAAATAAATGACGTCACAAAAATTAATTACGTCACAAAATAATTAACGTCACAAAAATAAATGACGTCACAAAATACATAACGTCACAAAATACATAACGTCACAAAAAATAAATGACGTCACAAAATGCATAACGTCTCAAAAATAAATGATGTCACAAAATACATAACGTCACAAAATAAATGACGTCATAAAATACATAACGTCACAAAAATAAATGACGTCACAAAATACAAAACGTCACAAAATAAATGACGTCATAAAATACATAACGTCACAAAAATAAATGACGTCACAAAAATTTATTACGTCACAAAAATAAATAACGTCACAAAATACATAACGTCACAAAAATAAATGACGTCACAAAATACATAACGTCAAAAAAATAAATTACGTCACAAAACACAAAACGTCACAAAATACATAACGTCAAAAAATACATAACGTCACAAAAATATATGACTTCAAAAAATAAATAGCGTCACAAAAATAAATGACGTCACAAAATACATAACGTCACAAAAATAAATGACGTCACAAAAATTAATAACATCACAAAATACATAACGTCAAAAAAATAAATGATGTCACAAAATACATAACGTCACAAAAATAAATGACGTCACAAAATATTTAACGACACAAAATTAAATGACGTCACAAAATACATATTTCTAAAAATACATAACGTCACAAAAAAAATGACGTCACAAAATACATAACGTCACAAAAATAAATGACGTCACAAAATACATAACGTCACAAAAATAAATGACGTCACAAAATATTTAACGACACAAAATTAAATGACGTCACAAATACATATTTCATAAAATACATAACGTCACAAAAATAAATGACGTCACAAAATACATAACTTCACAAAAAAAATGACGTCACAAAATACATAACGTCACAAAAATAAATGACGTCACAAAATACATAACGTCACAAAATAAATGACGTCACACAAATTAATAACGTCACAAAATACATAACATTACAAAAATAAATGACGTCACAAAATACATAACGTCACAAAAATAAATGACGTCACAAAATACATAACGTCACAAAAATAAATGACGTCACAAAATACAAAACGTCACAAAATACATAACGTCAAAAAATACATAACGTCACAAAAATATATGACTTCAAAAAATAAATAGCGTCACAAAAATAAATGACGTCACAAAATACATAACGTCACAAAAATTAATAACGTCACAAAATACATAACGTCACAAAAATAAATGATGTCACAAAATACATAACGTCACAAAAATAAATGACGTCACAAAATATTTAACGACACAAAATTAAATGACGTCACAAAAGACATATTTCATAAAATACATAACGTCACAAAAAAAATGACGTCACAAAATACATAACGTCACAAAAATAAATGACGTCACAAAATACATAACGTCACAAAAATAAATGACGTCACAAAATATTTAACGACACAAAATTAAATGACGTCACAAAATACATTTTTCATAAAGTCACAAAAATAAATGACGTCACAAAATACATAACGTCACAAAAACAAATGACGTCACAAAATACATAACGTCACAAAAATATATGACGTCACAAAATACATAACGTCACAAAAATAAATGACGTCACAAAATACAAAACGTCACAAAATACATAACGTCAAAAAATACATAACGTCACAAAAATATATGACTTAAAAAAATAAATAGCGTCACAAAAATAAATGACGTCACAAACATAATGACGTCACAAAATACATATCGTCACAAAAATAAATGACGTCACAAAATACATAACGTTACAAAAATAAATGACGTCACAAAATACATAACGTCACAAAAATAAATGACGTCACAAAATACATAACGTCATAAAAGTAAATGACGTCACAAAAATTTATTACTTCACAAAATACATAATGTCACGAAAATAAATGACGTCACAAAATACATAACGTCACAAAATACATTACGTCACAAAAATAAATGACGTCACAAAATACATAACGTCACAAAAATAAATGACGTCACAAAAAACATAACGTCACAAAAATAAATGACGTCACAAAAATTAATAACGTCACAAAATACATAACGTCACAAAAATAAATGATGTCACAAAATACATAACGTCACAAAAATAAATGACGTCACAAAATATTTAACGACACAAAATTAAATGACGTCACAAAAGACATATTTCATAAAATACATAACGTCACAAAAAAATGACGTCACAAAATACATAACGTCACAAAAATAAATGACGTCACAAAATACATAACGTCACAAAAATAAATGACGTCAAAAAATATTTAACAACACAAAATTAAATGACGTCACAAAATACATTTTTCATAAAGTCACAAAAATAAATGACGTTACAAAATACATAACGTCACAAAAACAAATGACGTTACAAAATACATAACGTCACAAAAACAAATGACGTCACAAAATACATAACGTCACAAAAAAATGACGTCACAAAATACATAACGTCACAAAAATAAATGACGTCACAAAATACATAACGTCACAAAAATAAATGACGTCACAAAATACATAACGTCACAAAAATAAATGACGTCACAAAATACATAACGTCATAAAAATAAATGACGTCACAAAAATTAATTACTTCACAAAATACATGTCACGAAAATAAATGACGTCACAAAATACATAACGTCACAAAATACATTACGTCACAAAAATAAATGACGTCACAAAATACATAACGTCACAAAAATAAATGACGTCACAAAATACATAACGTCACAAAAATAAATGACGTCACAAAAATTAATTACGTCACAAAATAAATAACGTCACAAAAATAAATGACGTCACAAAATACATAACGTCACAAAATACATAACGTCACAAAAAATAAATGACGTCACAAAATGCATAACGTCTCAAAAATAAATGATGTCACAAAATACATAACGTCACAAAATAAATGACGTCATAAAATACATAACGTCACAAAAATAAATGACGTCACAAAATACATAACGTCACAAAATAAATAACGTCATAAAATACATAACGTCACAAAAATAAATGACGTCACAAAAATTTATTACGTCACAAAAATAAATAACGTCACAAAATACATAACGTCACAAAAATAAATTACGTCACAAAACACAAAACGTCACAAAATACATAACGTCAAAAAATACATAACGTCACAAAAATATATGACTTCAAAAAATAAATAGCGTCACAAAAAAAAATAAACGTCACAAAAATTTATTACGTCACAAAAATAAATAACGTCACAAAATACATAACGTCACAAAAATAAATGACGTCACAAAATACATAACGTCACAAAAATATATGACGTCACAAAATACAAAACGTCACAAAATACATAACGTCAAAAAATACATAACGTCACAAAAATATATGACTTCTAAAAATAAATACCGTCACAAAAATAAATGACGTCACAAAATACATAACGTCACAAAAATAAATGACGTCACAAAAATTAATAACGTCACAAAATACATAACGTCACAAAAATAAATGATGTCACAAAATACATAACGTCACAAAAATAAATGACGTCACAAAATATTTAACGACACAAAATTAAATGACGTCACAAAATACATATTTCTAAAAATACATAACGTCAAAAAATACATAACGTCACAAAAATATATGACTTCAAAAAATAAATAGCGTCACAAAAATAAATGACGTCACAAAATACATAACGTCAAAAAATACATAACGTCACAAAAATATATGACTTCAAAAAATAAATACCGTCACAAAAATAAATGACGTCACAAAATACATAACGTCACAAAAATAAATGATGTCACAAAATACATAACGTCACAAAAATAAATGACGTCACAAAAATTAATAACGTCACAAAATACATAACGTCACAAAAATAAATGATGTCACAAAATACATAACGTCACAAAAATAAATGACGTCACAAAATACATAACGTCACAAAAACAAATGACGTCACAAAATTAATAACGTCACAAAAATAAATGACGTCACAAAATACATAACGTCACAAAAATAAATGACGTCACAAAATACAAAACGTCACAAAATACATAACGTCAAAAAATACATAACGTCACAAAAATATATGACTTAAAAAAATAAATAGCGTCACAAAAATAAATGACGTCACAAACATAATGACGTCACAAAATACATATCGTCACAAAAATAAATGACGTCACAAAATACATAACGTCACAAAAATAAATTACGTCACAAAATACATAACGTCACAAAAATAAATGACGTCACAAAATACATAACGTCACAAAAATAAATGACGTCACAAAAATTAATTACTTCACAAAATACATAATGTAACGAAAATAAATGACGTCACAAAATACATAACGTCACAAAATACATTACGTCACAAAAATAAATGACGTCACAAAATACATAACGTCACAAAAATAAATGACGTCACAAAATACATAACGTCACAAAAATAAATGACGTCACAAAAATTAATTACGTCACAAAATAAATAACGTCACAAAAATAAATGACGTCACAAAATACATAACGTCACAAAATACATAACGTCAGAAAAAATAAATGACGTCACAAAATGCATAACGTCTCAAAAATAAATGATGTCACAAAATACATAACGTCACAAATAAATGACGTCATAAAATACATAACGTCACAAAAATAAATGACGTCACAAAATACATAACGTCACAAAATAAACGACGTCATAAAATACATAACGTCACAAAAATAAATGACGTCACAAAAATTTATTACGTCACAAAAATAAATAACGTCACAAAATACATAACGTCACAAAAATAAATGACGTCACAAAATACATAACGTCACAAAAATAAATTACGTCACAAAACACAAAAAGTCACAAAATACATAACGTCAAAAAAAACATAACGTCACAAAAATATATGACTTCAAAAAATAAATAGCGTCACAAAAATAAATGACGTCACAAAATACATAACGTCACAAAAATAAATGACGTCCCAAAAATTAATAACGTCACAAAATACATAACGTCACAAAAATAAATGATGTCACAAAATACATAACGTCACAAAAATAAATGACGTCACAAAATATTTAACGACACAAAATTAAATGACGTCACAAAATACATATTTCTAAAAATACATAACGTCACAAAAAAAATGACGTCACAAAATACATAACGTCACAAAAATAAATGACGTCACAAAATACATAACGTCACAAAAATAAATGACGTCACAAAATATTTAACGACACAAAATTAAATGACGTCACAAATACATATTTCATAAAATACATAACGTCACAAAATGAAATTATTTTGTGACGTTATGTATTTTGTGACGTCATTAATTTTTGTGACGTTATGTATTTTATGACGTCATTTATTTGTGACGTTATGTATTTTGTGACATCATTTATTTTTGAGACGTTATGCATTTTGTGACGTCATTTATTTTTTCTGACGTTATGTATTTTGTGACGTTATGTATTTTGTGACGTTATGTATTTTGTGACGTCATTTATTTTTGTGACGTTATTTATTTTGTGACGTAATTAATTTTTGTGACGTCATTTATTTTTGTGACGTTATGTATTTTGTGACGTCATTTATTTTTGTGACGTTATGTATTTTGTGACGTCATTTATTTTTGTGACGTAATGTATTTTGTGACGTTATGTATTTTGTGACGTCATTTATTTTCGTTACATTATGTATTTTGTGAAGTAATTAATTTTTGTGACGTCATTTATTTTTGTGACGTTATGTATTTTGTGACGTCATTTATTTTTGTGACGTTATGTATTTTGTGACGTCATTTATTTTTGTGACGTTATGTATTTTGTGACGTCATTTACTTTTTCTGACGTTATGTATTTTGTGACGTTATGTATTTTGTGACGTCATTTATTTTTGTGACGTTATTTATTTTGTGACGTAATTAATTTTTGTGACGTTATGTATTTTTTGACGTTATGTATTTTGTGACGTTTTGTATTTTGTGACGTCATTTATTTTTGTGACGTTATGTATTTTGTGACGTCATTTATTTTTGTGACGTTATGTATTTTGTGACGTCATTTATTTTTGTGACTTTATGAAAAATGTATTTTGTGACGTCATTTAATTTTGTGTCGTTAAATATTTTTTGACGTCATTTATTTTTGTGACGTTATGTATTTTTTTGACGTCATTTATTTTTGTGACGTTATGTATTTTGTGACGTCTTTTTTTTGTGACGTTATGTATTTTATGAAATATGTCTTTGTGACGTCATTTAATTTTGTGTCGTTAAATATTTTGTGACGTCATTTATTTTTGTGACGTTATGTATTTTGTGACATCATTTATTTTTGTGACGTTATGTATTTTGTGACGTTATTAATTTTTGTGACGTCATTTATTTTTGTGACGTTATGTATTTTGTGACGTCATTTATTTTTGTGACGCTATTTATTTTTTGAAGTCATATATTTTTGTGACGTTATGTATTTTTTGACGTTATGTATTTTTAGAAATATGTATTTTGTGACGTCATTTAATTTTGTGTCGTTAAATATTTTGTGACGTCATTTATTTTTGTGACGTTATGTATTTTGTGACATCATTTATTTTTGTGACGTTATGTATTTTGTGACGTTATTAATTTTTGTGACGTCATTTATTTTTGTGACGTTATGTATTTTGTGACGTCATTTATTTTTGTGACGGTATTTATTTTTTGAAGTCATATATTTTTGTGACGTTATGTATTTTTTGACGTTATGTATTTTGTGACGTTTTGTATTTTGTGACGTCATATATTTTTGTGACGTTATGTATTTTGTGACGATATTTATTTTTGTGTCGTTATGTATTTTGTGACGTTATTTATTTTTGTGACGTAATAAATTTTTGTGACGTCATTTATTTTTGTGACGCTATTTATTTTTTGAAGTCATATATTTTTGTGACGTTATGTATTTTTTGACGTTATGTATTTTGTGACGTTTTGTGTTTTGTGACGTAATTTATTTTTGTGACGTTATGTATTTTGTGACGTTATTTATTTTTGTGACGTAATAAATTTTTGTGACGTCATTTATTTTTGTGACGTTATGTATTTTATGACGTTATTTATTTTGTGACGTTATGTATTTTGTGACGTCATTTATTTTTGTGACGTTATGTATTTTATGACGTCATTTATTTTGTGACGTTATGTATTTTGTGACATCATTTATTTTTGAGACGTTATGCATTTTGTGACGTCATTTATTTTTTGTGACGTTATGTATTTTGTGACGTTATGTATTTTGTGACGTCATTTATTTTTGTGACGTTATTTATTTTGTGACGTAATTAATTTTTGTGACGTCATTTATTTTTGTGACGTTATGTATTTTGTGACGTCATTTATTTTTGTGACGTTATGTATTTTGTGACGTCATTTATTTTTGTGACGTAATGTATTTTGTGACGTTATGTATTTTGTGACGTCATTTATTTTCGTGACATTATGTATTTTGTGAAGTAATTAATTTTTGTGACGTCATTTATTTTTATGACGTTATGTATTTTGTGACGTCATTTATTTTTGTGACGTTATGTATTTTGTGACGTCATTTATTTTTGTGACGTTATGTATTTTGTGACGTCATTTATTTTTGTGACGATATGTATTTTGTGACGTCATTATGTTTGTGACGTCATTTATTTTTGTGACGCTATTTATTTTTTTAAGTCATATATTTTTGTGACGTTATGTATTTTTTGACGTTATGTATTTTGTGACGTTTTGTATTTTGTGACGTCATTTATTTTTGTGACGTTATGTATTTTGTGACGTTATTTATTTTTGTGACGTTATGTATTTTGTGACGTCATTTGTTTTTGTGACGTTATGTATTTTGTAACGTCATTTATTTTTGTGACTTTATGAAAAATGTATTTTGTGACGTCATTTAATTTTGTGTCGTTAAATATTTTTTGACGTCATTTATTTTTGTGACGTTATGTATTTTGTGACGTCATTTATTTTTGTGACGTTATGTATTTTGTGACGTCATTTTTTTGTGACGTTATATATTTTATGAAATATGTCTTTTGTGACGTCATTTAATTTTGTGTCGTTAAATATTTTGTGACGTCATTTATTTTTGTGACGTTATGTATTTTGTGACATCATTTATTTTTGTGACGTTATGTATTTTGTGACGTTATTAATTTTTGTGACGTCATTTATTTTTGTGACGTTATGTTTTTTGTGACGTCATTTATTTTTGTGACGTTATGTATTTTGTGACGTCATTTATTTTTGTGACGTAATGTATTTTGTGACGTTATGTATTTTGTGACGTCATTTATTTTCGTGACATTATGTATTTTGTGAAGTAATAAATTTTTGTGACGTCATTTATTTTTATGACGTTATGTATTTTGTGACGTCATTTATTTTTGTGACGTTATGTATTTTGTGACGTCATTTATTTTTGTAACGTTATGTATTTTGTGACGTCATTTATTTTTGTGACGATATGTATTTTGTGACGTCATTATGTTTGTGACGTCATTTATTTTTGTGACGCTATTTATTTTTTTAAGTCATATATTTTTGTGACGTTATGTATTTTTTGACGTTATGTATTTTGTGACGTTTTGTATTTTGAGACGTCATTTATTTTTGTGACGTTATGTATTTTGTGACGTCATATATTTTTGTGACGTTATGTATTTTGTGACGTCATTTGTTTTTGTGACGTTATGTATTTTGTGACGTCATTTATTTTTGTGACTTTATGAAAAATGTATTTTGTGACGTCATTTAATTTTGTGTCGTTAAATATTTTGTGACGTCATTTATTTTTGTGACGTTATGTATTTTGTGACGTCATTTATTTTTGTGACGTTATGTATTTTGTGACGTCATTTTTTTGTGACGTTATGTATTTTATGAAATATGTCTTTTGTGACGTCATTTAATTTTGTGTCGTTAAATATTTTGTGACGTCATTTATTTTTGTGACGTTATGTATTTTGTGACATCATTTATTTTTGTGACGTTATGTATTTTGTGACGTTATTAATTTTTGTGACGTTATGTATTTTGTGACGTCATTTTTTTTTGTGACGCTATTTATTTTTTGAAGTCATATATTTTTGTGACGTTATGTATTTTTTGACGTTATGTATTTTGTGACGTTTTGTATTTTGTGACGTCATTTATTTTTGTGACGTTATGTATTTTGTGATGTCATTTATTTTTGTGACGTTATGTATTTTGTGACGTCATTTATTTTTGTAATGTTATGTATTTTGTGACGTTATTAATTTGTGTGACGTCATTTATTTTGTGACGTTATGTATTTTGTGACGTCATTTATTTTTGTGACGTTATGTATTTTGTGACGTCATTTTTTTGTGACGTTATGTATTTTGTGACGGCATTTATTTTTGTGACGTTATGTATTTTATGAAATATGTATTTGTGTCGTCATTTAATTTTGTGTCGTTAAATATTTTGTGACGTCATTTATTTTTGTGACGTTATGTATTTTGTGACGTCATTTATTTTTGTGACGTTATGTATTTTGTGACGTCATTTTTTTTGTGACGTTATGTATTTTTAGAAATATGTATTTTGTGACGTCATTTAATTTTGTGTCGTTAAATATTTTGTGACGTCATTTATTTTTGTGACGTTATGTATTTTGTGACGTCATTTATTTTTGTGACGCTATTTATTTTTTGAAGTCATATATTTTTGTGACGTTATGTATTTTTTGACGTTATGTAATTTGTGACGTTTTGTGTTTTGTGACGTAATTTATTTTTTGACGTTATGTATTTTGTGACGTCATTTATTTTTGTGACGTTATGTATTTTGTGACGTTATTTATTTTTGTGACGTAATAAATTTTTGTGACGTCATTTATTTTTGTGACGTTATGTATTTTATGACGTCATTTATTTTGTGACGTTTTGTATTTTGTGACGTCATTTATTTTTGTGACGTTATGTATTTTATGACGTCATTTATTTTGTGACGTTATGTATTTTGTGACATCATTTATTTTTGAGACGTTATGCATTTTGTGACGTCATTTATTTTTTGTGACGTTATGTATTCTGTGACGTTATGTATTTTGTGACGTCATTTATTTTTGTGACGTTATTTATTTTGTGACGTAATTAATTTTTGTGACGTCATTTATTTTTGTGACGTTATGTATTTTGTGACGTCATTTATTTTTGTGACGTTATGTATTTTGTGACGTCATTTATTTTTGTGACGTAATGTATTTTGTGACGTTATGTATTTTGTGACGTCATTTATTTTCGTGACATTACGTATTTTGTGAAGTAATTAATTTTTGTGACGTCATTTATTTTTATGACGTTATGTATTTTGTGACGTCATTTATTTTTGTGACGTTATGTATTTTGTGACGTCATTTATTTTTGTGACGTTATGTATTTTGTGACGTCATTTATTTTTGTGACGATATTAATTTTGTGACGTCATTATGTTTGTGACGTCATTTATTTTTGTGACGCTATTTATTTTTTTAAGTCATATATTTTTGTGACGTTATGTATTTTTTGACGTTATGTATTTTGTGACGTTTTGTATTTTGTGACGTCATTTATTTTTGTGACGTTATGTATTTTGTGACGTCATTTATTTTTGTTACGTTATGTATTTTTTGACGTTATGTATTTTGTGACGTTTTGTATTTTGTGACGTCATTTATTTTTGTGACGTTATGTATTTTGTGACGTCATATATTTTTGTGACGTTATGTATTTTGTGACGTCATTTGTTTTTGTGACGTTATGTATTTTGTGACGTCATTTATTTTTGTGACTTTATGAAAAATGTATTTTGTGACGTCATTTAATTTTGTGTCGTTAAATATTTTGTGACGTCATTTATTTTTGTGACGTTATGTATTTTGTGACGTCATTTATTTTTGTGACGTTATGTATTTTGTGACGTCATTTTTTTTGTGACGTTATGTATTTTATGAAATATGTCTTTTGTGACGTCATTTAATTTTGTGTCGTTAAATATTTTGTGACGTCATTTATTTTTGTGACCTTATGTATTTTGTGACATCATTTATTTTTGTGACGTTATGTATTTTGTGACGTTATTAATTTTTGTGACGTTATGTATTTTGTGACGTCATTTATTTTTGTGACGCTATTTATTTTTTGAAGTCATATATTTTTGTGACGTTATGTATTTTTTGACGTTATGTATTTTGTGACGTTTTGTATTTTGTGACGTCATTTATTTTTGTGACGTTATGTATTTTGTGACGTCATTTATTTTTGTGACGTTATGTATTTTGTGACGTCATTTATTTTTGTAATGTTATGTATTTTGTGACGTTATTAATTTGTGTGACGTCATTTATTTTGTGACGTTATGTATTTTGTGACGTCATTTATTTTTGTGACGTTATGTATTTTGTGACGTCATTTTTTTGTGACGTTATGTATTTTGTGACGTCATTTATTTTTGTGACGTTATGTATTTTATGAAATATGTATTTGTGACGTCATTTAATTTTGTGTCGTTAAATATTTTGTGACGTCATTTATTTTTGTGACGTTATGTATTTTGTGACGTCATTTATTTTTGTGACGTTATGTATTTTGTGACGTCATTTTTTTTGTGACGTTATGTATTTTTAGAAATATGTATTTTGTGACGTCATTTAATTTTGTGTCGTTAAATATTTTGTGACGTCATTTATTTTTGTGACGTTATGTATTTTGTGACGTCATTTATTTTTGTGACGCTATTTATTTTTTGAAGTCATATATTTTTGTGACGTTATGTATTTTTTGACGTTATGTATTTTGTGACGTTTTGTGTTTTGTGACGTAATTTATTTTTTTGACGTTATGTATTTTGTGACGTCATTTATTTTTGTGACGTTATATATTTTGTGACGTTATTTATTTTTGTGACGTTATGTAATTTGTGACGTCATTTTTTTTGTGACGTTATGTATTTTATGACGTCATTTATTTTGTGACGTTTTGTATTTTGTGACGTCATTTATTTTTGTGACGTTATGTATTTTATGACGTCATTTATTTTGTGACGTTATGTATTTTGTGACATCATTTATTTTTGAGACGTTATGCATTTTGTGACGTCATTTATTTTTTGTGACGTTATGTATTTTGTGACGTTATGTATTTTGTGACGTCATTTATTTTTGTGACGTTATTTATTTTGTGACGTAATTAATTTTTGTGACGTCATTTATTTTTGTGACGTTATGTATTTTGTGACGTCATTTATTTTTGTGACGTTATGTATTTTGTGACGTCATTTATTTTTGTGACGTAATGTATTTTGTGACGTTATGTATTTTGTGACGTCATTTATTTTCGTGACATTACGTATTTTGTGAAGTAATTAATTTTTGTGACGTCATTTATTTTTATGACGTTATGTATTTTGTGACGTCATTTATTTTTGTGACGTTATGTATTTTGTGACGTCATTTATTTTTGTGACGTTATGTATTTTGTGACGTCATTTGTTTTTGTGACGTTATGTATTTTGTGACGTCATTTATTTTTGTGACTTTATGAAAAATGTATTTTGTGACGTCATTTAATTTTGTGTCGTTAAATATTTTTTGACGTCATTTATTTTTGTGACGTTATGTATTTTGTGACGTCATTTATTTTTGTGACGTTATGTATTTTGTGACGTCATTTTTTTGTGACGTTATGTATTTTATGAAATATGTCTTTTGTGACGTCATTTAATTTTGTGTCGTTAAATATTTTGTGACGTCATTTATTTTTGTGACGTTATGTATTTTGTGACATCATTTATTTTTGTGACGTTATGTATTTTGTGACGTTATTAATTTTTGTGACGTCATTTATTTTTGTGACGTTATGTATTTTGTGACGTCATTTATTTTTGTGACGCTATTTATTTTTTGAAGTCATATATTTTTGTGACGTTATGTATTTTTTGACGTTATGTATTTTGTGACGTTTTGTATTTTGTGACGTCATTTATTTTTGTGACGTTATGTATTTTGTGACGTCATTTATTTTTTTGACGTTATGTATTTTGTGACGTCATTTATTTTTGTGACGTTATGTATTTTGTGACGTTATTAATTTGTGTGACGTCATTTATTTTTGTGACGTTATGTATTTTGTGACGTAATTTATTTTTGTGACGTTATGTACTTTGTGACGTCATTTATTTTTGTGACGTTATGTATTTTGTGACGTCATTTTTTTTGTGACGTTATGTATTTTTAGAAATATGTATTTTGTGACGTCATTTAATTTTGTGTCGTTAAATATTTTGTAACGTCATTTATTTTTGTGACGTTATGTATTTTGTGACATCATTTATTTTTGTGACGTTATGTATTTTGTGACGTTATTAATTTTTGTGACGTCATTTATTTTTGTGACGTTATGTATTTTTTGACGTTATGTATTTTGTGACGTTTTGTATTTTGTGACGTCATATATTTTTGTGACGTTATGTATTTTGTGACGTCATTTATTTTTGTGACGTTATGTATTTTGTGACGTCATTTGTTTTTGTGACGTTATGTATTTTGTGACGTCATTTATTTTTGTGACGTTATGTATTTTGTGACGTTATTTATTTTTGTGACAAAATAAATTTTTGTGACGTCATTTATTTTTGTGACGTTATGTATTTTGTGACGTTATTAATTTGTGTGACGTCATTTATTTTTGTGACGTTATGTATTTTGTGACGTCATTTATTTTTGTGACGATATGTATTTTGTGACGTCATTATGTTTGTGACGTCATTTATTTTTGTGACGCTATTTATTTTTTAAGTCATATATTTTTGTGACGTTATGTATTTTTTGACGTTATGTATTTTGTGACGTTTTGTATTTTGTGACGTCATTTATTTTTGTGACGTTATGTATTTTGTGACGTCATTTATTTTTGTGACGTTATGTATTTTGTGACGTCATTTGTTTTTGTGACGTTATGTATTTTGTGACGTCACTTATTTTTGTGACTTTATGAAAAATGTATTTTGTGACGTCATTTAATTTTGTGTCGTTAAATATTTTGTGACGTCATTTATTTTTGTGACGTTATGTATTTTGTGACGTCATTTATTTTTGTGACGTTATGTATTTTGTGACGTCATTTTTTTTGTGACGTTATGTATTTTATGAAATATGTCTTTTGTGACGTCATTTAATTTTGTGTCGTTAAATATTTTGTGACGTCATTTATTTTTGTGAGGTTATGTATTTTTTGACGTAATTAATTTTTGTGACGTTATGTATTTTGTGACGTAATTAATTTTTGTGACGTCATTAATTTTGTGACGTTATGTATTTTGTGACGTCATTTATTTTTGTGACGCTATTTATTTTTTGAAGTCATATATTTTTGTGACGTTATGTATTTTTTGACGTTATGTATTTTGTGACGTTTTGTATTTTGTGACGTCATATATTTTTTTGACGTTATGTATTTTGTGACGTCATTTATTTTTGTGACGTTATGTATTTTGTGACGTCATTTATTTTTGTGACGTTATGTATTTTGTGACGTTATTAATTTGTGTGACGTCATTTATTTTTGTGACGTTATGTATTTTGTGACGTCATTTATTTTTGTGACGTTATGTATTTTGTGACGTCATTTATTTTTGTGACGTTATGTATTTTGTGACGTCATTTTTTTTTGACGTAATGTATTTTGTGACGTCATTTATTTTTGTGAGGTTATGTATTTTTTGACGTAATTAATTTTTGTGACGTTATGTATTTTGTGACGTAATTAATTTTTGTGACGTCATTAATTTTGTGACGTTATGTATTTTGTGACGTCATTTATTTTTGTGACGTTATGTATTTTGTGACGTCATTTATTTTTGTGACTTTATTTATTTTGTGACGTCATTTATTTTTGTGACGTTATGTATTTTGTGACGTTATGTATTTTGTGACGTTATTTATTTTTGTGACGTTATGTATTTTGTGACGTAATTAATTTTTGTGACGTCATTTATTTTTGAGACGTTATATATTTTGTGATGTTATGTATTTTGTGACGTAATTAATTTTTGTGACGTCATTTATTTTGTGACGTTATGTATTTTGTGACGTCATTTATTTTTGTGACGTTATGTATTTTGTGACGTCATTTGTTTTTGTGACGTTATGTATTTTGTGACGTCATTTATTTTTGTGACGTTATGTATTTTGTGACGTTATGTATTTTGTCACAAAAATAAATGACGTCACAAAATACATAACGTCACAAAAATAAATGACGTCATAAAATACATAACGTCACAAAAACAAATGACGTCACAAAATACATAACGTCACAAAAAAAATGACGTCACAAAATACATAACGTCACAAAAATAAATGACGTCACAAAATACATAACGTCACAAAAACAAATGACGTCACAAAATACATAACGTCACAAAAATAAATGACGTCACAAAATACATAACGTCACAAAAATAAATGACGTCACAAAATACAAAACGTCACAAAATACATAACGTCAAAAAATACGTAACGTCACAAAAATATATGACTTAAAAAAATAAATAGCGTCACAAAAATAAATGACGTCACAAAATACATAACGTCACAAAAATAAATGACGTCACAAACATAATGACGTCACAAAAAAAAAATCGTCACAAAAATAAATGACGTCACAAAATACATAACGTCACAAAAATAAATGACGTCACAAAATACATAACGTCACAAAAACAAATGACGTCACAAAATACATAACGTCACAAAAATAAATGACGTCACAAAATACATAACGTCACAAAAATAAATGACGTCACAAAAATTAATTACGTCACAAAATACATAACGTCACAAAATATATAACGTCACAAAAATAAATGACGTCACAAAAATTAATTACGTCACAAAATACATAACGTCACAAAAATAAATAACGTCACAAAATACATAACGTCACAAAATACATAACGTCACAAAAATAAATGACGTCACAAAATACATAACGTCACATAATACATAACGTCACAAAAAATAAATGACGTCACAAAATGCATAACGTCACAAAATTAATGACGTCACAAAAATTAATTACGTCACAAAATACATAACGTCACAAAAATTAATTACGTCAAAAAATACATAACCTCACAAAAATAAATGACGTCACAAAATACATTACGTCACAAAAATAAATGACGTCACAAAATACATAACGTCACAAAAATAAATGACGTCACAAAATACATAACGTCACAAAAATAAATGACGTCACAAAATACATAACGTCACAAAAATAAATGACGTCACACAAATTAATAACGTCACAAAATACATAACGTCACAAAAATAAATGACGTCACAAAATACATAACGTCACAAAAATAAATGACGTCACAAAATACATAACGTCACAAAAAAAATGACGTCACAAAATACAAAACGTCACAAAATACATAACGTCAAAAAATATATGACTTCAAAAAATAAATAGCGTCACAAAAATAAATGACGTCACAAAATAAATAACGTCACAAAAATAAATGACGTCACAAAAATTAATAACGTCACAAAATACATAACGTCACAAAAATAAATGATGTGACAAAATACATAACGTCACAAAAATAAATGACGTCACAAAATATTTAACGACACAAAATTAAATGACGTCACAAAATACATATTTCATAAAATACATATCGTCACAAAAAATGACGTCACGAAATACATAACGTCACAAAAATAAATGACGTCACAAAATACATAACGTCACAAAAATAAATGACGTCACAAAATATTTAACGACACAAAATTAAATGACGTCACAAAAATAAATGACGTCACAAAAAAAATAACGTTACAAAAATAAATGACGTCACAAAATATTTAACGACACAAAATTAAATAACGTCACAAAATACATATTTCATAAAATACATAACGTCACAAAAATAAATTACGTCACAAAATACATAACGTCACAAAAATAATTGACGTCACAAAATACATAACGTCACAAAAATAAATGACGTCACAAAATACATAACGTCACAAAAATAAATGACGTCACAAAATACATAACGTCACAAAAACAAATGACGTCACAAAATACATAACGTCACAAAAATAAATGACGTCACAAAATACATAACGTCACAAAAATAAATGACGTCACAAAATACAAAACGTCGGAAAATACATAACGTCAAAAAATACATAACGTCACAAAAATATATGACTTAAAAAAATAAATAGCGTCACAAAAATAAATGACGTCACAAAATACATAACGTCACAAAAATAATTGACGTCACAAACATAATGACGTCACAAAATACATATCGTCACAAAAATAAATGACGTCACAAAATACAAAACGTCGGAAAATACATAACGTCAAAAAATACATAACGTCACAAAAATATATGACTTAAAAAAATAAATAGCGTCACAAAAATAAATGACGTCACAAAATACATAACGTCACAAAAATAATTGACGTCACAAACATAATGACGTCACAAAATACATATCGTCACAAAAATAAATGACGTCACAAAATACATAACGTCATAAAAATAAATGACGTCACAAAAATTAATTACTTCACAAAATACGTAATGTCACGAAAATAAATGACGTCACAAAATACATAACGTCACAAAATACATTACGTCACAAAAATAAATGACGTCACAAAATACATAACGTCACAAAAATAAATGACGTCACAAAATACATAACGTCAAAAAATACATAACGTCACAAAAATATATGACTTAAAAAAATAAATAGCGTCACAAAAATAAATGACGTCACAAAATACATAACGTCACAAAAATAAATGACGTCACAAAAATTAATAACGTCACAAAATACATAACGTCACAAAAATAAATGATGTGACAAAATACATAACGTCACAAAAATAAATGACGTCACAAAATATTTAACGACACAAAATTAAATGACGTCACAAAATACATATTTCATAAAATACATAACGTCACAAAAAAATGACGTCACGAAATACATAACGTCACAAAAATAAATGACGTCACAAAATACATAACGTCACAAAAATAAATGACGTCACAAAATATTTAACGACACAAAATTAAATGACGTCACAAAAATAAATGACGTCACAAAAAAATAACGTCACAAAAATAAATGACGTCACAAAATATTTAACGACACAAAATTAAATAACGTCACAAAATACATATTTCATAAAATACATAACGTCACAAAAATAAATGACGTCACAAAATACATAACGTCACAAAAATAATTGACGACACAAAATACATAACGTCACAAAAATAAATGACGTCACAAAATACATAACGTCACAAAAATAAATGACGTCATAAAATACATAACGTCACAAAAACAAATGACGTCACAAAATACATAACGTCACAAAAAAAATGACGTCACAAAATACATAACGTCACAAAAATAAATGACGTCACAAAATACATAACGTCACAAAAACAAATGACGTCACAAAATACATAACGTCACAAAAATAAATGACGTCACAAAATACATAACGTCACAAAAATAAATGACGTCACAAAATACAAAACGTCACAAAATACATAACGTCAAAAAATACATAACGTCACAAAAATATATGACTTAAAAAAATAAATAGCGTCACAAAAATAAATGACGTCACAAAATACATAACGTCACAAAAATAAATGACGTCACAAACATAATGACGTCACAAAATACATATCGTCACAAAAATAAATGACGTCACAAAATACATAACGTCATAAAAATAAATGACGTCACAAAAATTAATTACTTCACAAAATACGTAATGTCACGAAAATAAATGCCGTCACAAAATACATAACGTCACAAAATACATTACGTCACAAAAATAAATGACGTCACAAAATACATAACGTCACAAAAATAAATGACGTCACAAAATACATAACGTCACAAAAATAAATGACATCACAAAAATTAATTACGTCACAAAATACATAACGTCACAAAAATAAATGACGTCATAAAATACATAACGTCACAAAAATAAATGACGTCACAAAATATTTAACGACACAAAAATAAATGACGTCACAAAATACATAACGTCACAAAAATAAATGACGTCACAAAATACATAACGTCACAAAAATAAATGACGTCACAAAATACATAACGTCACAAAAACAAATGACGTCACAAAATACATAATGTCACAAAAATAAATGACGTCACAAAATACATAACGTCACAAAAATAAATGACGTCACAAAATACAAAACGTCACAAAATACATAACGTCAAATAATACATAACGTCACAAAAATATATGACTTCAAAAAATAAATAGCGTCACAAAAATAAATGACGTCACAAAATACATAACGTTACAAAAATAAATGACGTCACAAACATAATGACGTCACAAAATACATATCGTCACAAAAATAAATGACGTCACAAAATACATAACGTCACAAAAATAAATGACGTCACAAAATACATAACGTCACAAAAATAAATGACGTCACAAAATACATAACGTCACAAAATACATTACGTCACAAAAATAAATGACGTCACAAAATACATAACGTCACAAAAATAAATGACGTCACAAAATACATAACGTCACAAAAATAATTGACGTCACAAAATACATAACGTCACAAAAATAATTGAGGTAACAAAATACATAACGTCACAAAATACATAACGTCACAAAAATAAATGACGTCACAAAATACATAACGTCACAAAAATAAATGACGTCACAAAATACATAACGTCACAAAAACAAATGACGTCACAAAATACATAACGTCACAAAAATAAATGACGTCACAAAATACATAACGTCACAAAATAAATGACGTCACAAAAATTAATTACGTCACAAAATACATAACGTCACAAAATATATAACGTCACAAAAATAAATGACGTCACAAAAATTAATTACGTCACAAAATACATAACGTCACAAAAATAAATAACGTCACAAAATACATAACGTCACAAAATACACAACGTCACATAAAAAAAATGACGTCACAAAATAAATAAAGTCACAAAAATAAATGACGTCACAAAATACATAACGTCACAAAAATAAATGACGTCACAAAATACATAACGTCACAAAATTAATGACGTCACAAAAATTAATTACGTCACAAAATACATAACGTCACAAAAATTTAATTACGTCAAAAAATACATAACCTCACAAAAATAAATGACGTCACAAAATACATTACGTCAAAAAAATAAATGACGTCACAAAATACATAACGTCACAAAAATAAATGACGTCACAAAATACATAACGTCACAAAAATAAATGACGTCACAAAATACATAACGTCACAAAAATAAATGACGTCACACAAATTAATAACGTCACAAAATACATAACGTCACAAAAATAAATGACGTCACAAAATACATAACGTCACAAAAATAAATGACGTCAC
This sequence comes from Flexamia atlantica, assembly GCA_035578135.1. Classification (NCBI taxonomy): domain Eukaryota; kingdom Metazoa; phylum Arthropoda; class Insecta; order Hemiptera; family Cicadellidae; genus Flexamia; species Flexamia atlantica. The sequence goes on along the minus strand of JAQJVK010000111.1, from coordinate 533,764 downwards.
AAAATACATAACGTCAAAAAAATATATGACGTCACAAAATACAAAACGTCACAAAATACATAACGTCAAAAAATACATAACGTCACAAAAATATATGACTTCAAAAAATAAATAGCGTCACAAAAATAAATGACGTCACAAAATACATAACGTCACAAAATTAATGACGTCACAAAAATTAATTACGTCACAAAATACATAACGTCACAAAAATTAATTACGTCAAAAAATACATAACCTCACAAAAATAAATGACGTCACAAAATATTTAACGACACAAAATTAAATGACGTCACAAAAGACATATTTCATAAAATACATAACGTCACAAAAAAAATGACGTCACAAAATACATAACGTCACAAAAATAAATGACGTCACAAAATACATAACGTCACAAAAATAAATGACGTCACAAAATATTTAACGACACAAAATTAAATGACGTCACAAAATACATTTTTCATAAAGTCACAAAAATAAATGACGTCACAAAATACATAACGTCACAAAAACAAATGACGTCACAAAATACATAACGTCACAAAAATAAATGACGTCACAAAATACATAACGTCACAAAAATAAATGACGTCACAAAATACAAAACGTCACAAAATACATAACGTCAAAAAATACATAACGTCACAAAAATATATGACTTAAAAAAATAAATAGCGTCACAAAAATAAATGACGTCACAAAATACATAACGTCACAAAAATAATTGACGTCACAAACATAATGACGTCACAAAATACATATCGTCACAAAAATAAATGACGTCACAAAATACATAACGTCATAAAAATAAATGACGTCACAAAAATTAATTACTTCACAAAATACGTAATGTCACGAAAATAAATGACGTCACAAAATACATAACGTCACAAAATACATTACGTCACAAAAATAAATGACGTCACAAAATACATAACGTCACAAAAATAAATGACGTCACAAAATACATAACGTCAAAAAATACATAACGTCACAAAAATATATGACGTCACAAAAATTTATTACGTCACAAAAATAAATAACGTCACAAAATACATAACGTCACAAAAATAAATGACGTCACAAAATACATAACGTCACAAAAATAAATTACGTCACAAAACACAAAACGTCACAAAATACATAACGTCAAAAAATACATAACGTCACAAAAATATATGACTTCAAAAAATAAATAGCGTCACAAAAATAAATGACGTCACAAAATACATAACGTCACAAAAATAAATGACGTCACAAAAATTAATAACGTCACAAAATACATAACGTCACAAAAATAAATGATGTCACAAAATACATAACGTCACAAAAATAAATGACGTCACAAAATATTTAACGACACAAAATTAAATGACGTCACAAAATACATATATCTAAAAATACATAACGTCACAAAAAAATGACGTCACAAAATACATAACGTCACAAAAATAAATGACGTCACAAAATACATAACGTCACAAAAATAAATGACGTCACAAAATACATAACGTCACAAAAATAAATGACGTCACAAAATACATAACGTCAAAAAAACAAATGACGTCACAAAATACATAATGTCACAAAAATAAATGACGTCACAAAATACATAACGTCACAAAAATAAATGACGTCACAAAATACAAAACGTCACAAAATACATAACGTCAAATAATACATAACGTCACAAAAATATATGACTTCAAAAAATAAATAGCGTCACAAAAATAAATGACGTCACAAAATACATAACGTTACAAAAATAAATGACGTCACAAACATAATGACGTCACAAAATACATATCGTCACAAAAATAAATGACGTCACAAAATACATAACGTCACAAAAATAAATGACGTCACAAAATACATAACGTCACAAAAATAAATGACGTCACAAAATACATAACGTCAAAAAATACATTACGTCACAAAAATAAATGACGTCACAAAATACATAACGTCACAAAAATAAATGACGTCACAAAATACATAACGTCACAAAAATAATTGACGTCACAAAATACATAACGTCACAAAAATAATTGAGGTAACAAAATACATAACGTCACAAAATACATAACGTCACAAAAATAAATGACGTCACAAAATACATAACGTCACAAAAATAAATGACGTCACAAAATACATAACGTCACAAAAACAAATGACGTCACAAAATACATAACGTCACAAAAATAAATGACGTCACAAAATACATAACGTCACAAAATAAATGACGTCACAAAAATTAATTACGTCACAAAATACATAACGTCACAAAATATATAACGTCACAAAAATAAATGACGTCACAAAAATTAATTACGTCACAAAATACATAACGTCACAAAAATAAATAACGTCACAAAATACATAACGTCACAAAATACATAGCGTCACAAAAATAAATGACGTCACAAAATAAATAAAGTCACAAAAATAAATGACGTCACAAAATACATAACGTCACAAAAATAAATGACGTCACAAAATACATAACGTCACAAAATTAATGACGTCACAAAAATTAATTACGTCACAAAATACATAACGTCACAAAAATTTAATTACGTCAAAAAATACATAACCTCACAAAAATAAATGACGTCACAAAATACATTACGTCAAAAAAATAAATGACGTCACAAAATACATAACGTCACAAAAATAAATGACGTCACAAAATACATAACGTCACAAAAATAAATGACGTCACAAAATACATAACGTCACAAAAATAAATGACGTCACACAAATTAATAACGTCACAAAATACATAACGTCACAAAAATAAATGACGTCACAAAATACATAACGTCACAAAAATAAATGACGTCACAAAATACATAACGTCAAAAAAATATATGACGTCACAAAATACAAAACGTCACAAAATACATAACGTCAAAAAATACATAACGTCACAAAAATATATGACTTCAAAAAATAAATAGCGTCACAAAAATAAATGACGTCACAAAATACATAACGTCACAAAATTAATGACGTCACAAAAATTAATTACGTCACAAAATACATAACGTCACAAAAATTAATTACGTCAAAAAATACATAACCTCACAAAAATAAATGACGTCACAAAATATTTAACGACACAAAATTAAATGACGTCACAAAAGACATATTTCATAAAATACATAACGTCACAAAAAAAATGACGTCACAAAATACATAACGTCACAAAAATAAATGACGTCACAAAATACATAACGTCACAAAAATAAATGACGTCACAAAATATTTAACGACACAAAATTAAATGACGTCACAAAATACATTTTTCATAAAGTCACAAAAATAAATGACGTCACAAAATACATAACGTCACAAAAACAAATGACGTCACAAAATACATAACGTCACAAAAATAAATGACGTCACAAAATACATAACGTCACAAAAATAAATGACGTCACAAAATACAAAACGTCACAAAATACATAACGTCAAAAAAGACATAACGTCACAAAAATATATGACTTAAAAAAATAAATAGCGTCACAAAAATAAATGACGTCACAAAATACATAACGTCACAAAAATAATTGACGTCACAAACATAATGACGTCACAAAATACATATCGTCACAAAAATAAATGACGTCACAAAATACATAACGTCATAAAAATAAATGACGTCACAAAAATTAATTACTTCACAAAATACGTAATGTCACGAAAATAAATGACGTCACAAAATACATAACGTCACAAAATACATTACGTCACAAAAATAAATGACGTCACAAAATACATAACGTCACAAAAATAAATGACGTCACAAAATACATAACGTCAAAAAATACATAACGTCACAAAAATATATGACTTAAAATAATAAATAGCGTCACAAAAATAAATGACGTCACAAAATACATAACGTCACAAAAATAAATGACGTCACAAAAATTAATAACGTCACAAAATACATAACGTCACAAAAATAAATGATGTGACAAAATACATAACGTCACAAAAATGAATGACGTCACAAAATATTTATCGACACAAAATTAAATGACGTCACAAAATACATATTTCATAAAATACATAACGTCACAAAAAAATGACGTCACGAAATACATAACGTCACAAAAATAAATGACGTCACAAAATACATAACGTCACAAAAATAAATGACGTCACAAAATATTTAACGACACAAAATTAAATGACGTCACAAAAATAAATGACGTCACAAAAAAATAACGTCACAAAAATAAATGACGTCACAAAATATTTAACGACACAAAATTAAATAACGTCACAAAATACATATTTCATAAAATACATAACGTCACAAAAATAAATGACGTCACAAAATACATAACGTCACAAAAATAATTGACGTCACAAAATACATAACGTCACAAAAATAAATGACGTCACAAAATACATAACGTCACAAAAATAAATGACGTCACAAAATACATAACGTCACAAAAACAAATGACGTCACAAAATACATAACGTCACAAAAAAAATGACGTCACAAAATACATAACGTCACAAAAATAAATGACGTCACAAAATACATAACGTCACAAAAACAAATGACGTCACAAAATACATAACGTCACAAAAATAAATGACGTCACAAAATACATAACGTCACAAAAATAAATGACGTCACAAAATACAAAACGTCACAAAATACATAACGTCAAAAAATACATAACGTCACAAAAATATATGACGTCACAAAATATTTAACGACACGAAATTAAATAACGTCACAAAATACATATTTCATAAAATACATAACGTCACAAAAATAAATGACGTCACAAAATACATAACGTCACAAAAATAATTGACGTCACAAAATACATAACGTCACAAAAATAAATGACGTCACAAAATACATAACGTCACAAAAATAAATGACGTCACAAAATACATAACGTCACAAAAACAAATGACGTCACAAAATACATAACGTCACAAAAATAAATGACGTCACAAAATACATAACGTCACAAAAATAAATGACGTCACAAAATACATAACGTCACAAAAACAAATGACGTCACAAAATACATAACGTCACAAAAATAAATGACGTCACAAAATACATAACGTCACAAAAATAAATGACGTCACAAAATACAAAACGTCACAAAAATATATGACTTAAAAAAATAAATAGCGTCACAAAAATAAATGACGTCCCAAAATACATAACGTCACAAAAATAAATGACGTCACAAACATAATGACGTCACAAAATACATATCGTCACAAAAATAAATGACGTCACAAAATACATAACGTCATAAAAATAAATGACGTCACAAAAATTAATTACTTCACAAAATACGTAATGTCACGAAAATAAATGACGTCACAAAATACATAACGTCACAAAATACATTACGTCACAAAAATAAATGACGTCACAAAATACATAACGTCACAAAAATAAATGACGTCACAAAATACATTACGTCACAAAAATAAATGACATCACAAAAATTAATTACGTCACAAAATAAATAACGTCACAAAAATAAATGACGTCACAAAATACATAACGTCACAAAATACATAACGTCACAAAAATAAATGACGTCACAAAATACATAACGCCACAAAAATAAATGACGTCACAAAATACATAACGTCACAAAAAATAAATGACGTCACAAAATGCATAACGTCTCAAAAATAAATGATGTCACAAAATACATAACGTCACAAAATAAATGACGTCATAAAATACATAACGTCACAAAAATAAATTACGTCACAAAAATTTATTACGTCACAAAAATAAATAACGTCACAAAATACATAACGTCACAAAAATAAATGACGTCACAAAATACATAACGTCACAAAAATAAATGACGTCACAAAAATTAATAACGTCACAAAATACATAACGTCACAAAAATAAATGATGTCACAAAATACATAACGTCACAAAAATAAATGACGTCACAAAATATTTAACGACACAAAATTAAATGACGTCACAAAATACATATATCTAAAAATACATAACGTCACAAAAAAAATTACGTCACAAAATACATAACGTCACAAAAATAAATGACGTCACAAAATACATAACGTCACAAAAATAGATGACGTCACAAAATATTTAACGACACAAAATTAAATGACGTCACAAATACATATTTCATAAAATACATAACGTCAAAAAAATAAATGACTTCACAAAATACATAACGTCACAAAAAAATGACGTCACAAAATACATAACGTCACAAAAATAAATGACGTCACAAAATACATAACGTCACAAAAATAAATGACGTCACAAAATACATAACGTCACAAAAATAAATGACGTCACAAAATACATAACGTCACAAAAACAAATGACGTCACAAAATACATAATGTCACAAAAATAAATGACGTCACAAAATACATAACGTCACAAAAATAAATGACGTCACAAAATACAAAACGTCACAAAATACATAACGTCAAATAATACATAACGTCACAAAAATATATGACTTCAAAAAATAAATAGCGTCACAAAAATAAATGACGTCACAAAATACATAACGTTACAAAAATAAATGACGTCACAAACATAATGACGTCACAAAATACATATCGTCACAAAAATAAATGACGTCACAAAATACATAACGTCACAAAAATAAATGACGTCACAAAATACATAACGTCACAAAAATAAATGACGTCACAAAATACATAACGTCACAAAATACATTACGTCACAAAAATAAATGACGTCACAAAATACATAACGTCACAAAAATAAATGACGTCACAAAATACATAACGTCACAAAAATAATTGACGTCACAAAATACATAACGTCACAAAAATAATTGAGGTAACAAAATACATAACGTCACAAAATACATAACGTCACAAAAATAAATGACGTCACAAAATACATAACGTCACAAAAATAAATGACGTCACAAAATACATAACGTCACAAAAATAAATGACGTCACAAAATACATAACGTCACAAAATACATAACGTCACAAAAATAAATGACGTCACAAAATACATAACGTCACAAAAACAAATGACGTCACAAAATACATAACGTCACAAAAATAAATGACGTCACAAAATACATAACGTCACAAAATAAATGACGTCACAAAAATTAATTACGTCACAAAATACATAACGTCACAAAATATATAACGTCACAAAAATAAATGACGTCACAAAAATTAATTACGTCACAAAATACATAACGTCACAAAAATAAATAACGTCACAAAATACATAACGTCACAAAATACATAACGTCACAAAAATAAATGACGTCACAAAATAAATAAAGTCACAAAAATAAATGACGTCACAAAATACATAACGTCACAAAAATAAATGACGTCACAAAATACATAACGTCACAAAATTAATGACGTCACAAAAATTAATTACGTCACAAAATACATAACGTCACAAAAATTAATTACGTCAAAAAATACATAACCTCACAAAAATAAATGACGTCACAAAATACATTACGTCAAAAAAATAAATGACGTCACAAAATACATAACGTCACAAAAATAAATGACGTCACAAAATACATATCGTCACAAAAATAAATGACGTCACAAAATACATAACGTCACAAAAATAAATGACGTCACACAAATTAATAACGTCACAAAATACATAACGTCACAAAAATAAATGACGTCACAAAATACATAACGTCACAAAAATAAATGACGTCACAAAATACATAACGTCAAAAAAATATATGACGTCACAAAATACAAAACGTCACAAAATACATAACGTCAAAAAATACATAACGTCACAAAAATATATGACTTCAAAAAATAAATAGCGTCACAAAAATAAATGACGTCACAAAATACATAACGTCACAAAATTAATGACGTCACAAAAATTAATTACGTCACAAAATACATAACGTCACAAAAATTAATTACGTCAAAAAATACATAACCTCACAAAAATAAATGACGTCACAAAATATTTAACGACACAAAATTAAATGACGTCACAAAAGACATATTTCATAAAATACATAACGTCACAAAAAAAATGACGTCACAAAATACATAACGTCACAAAAATAAATGACGTCACAAAATACATAACGTCACAAAAATAAATGACGTCACAAAATATTTAACGACACAAAATTAAATGACGTCACAAAATACATTTTTCATAAAGTCACAAAAATAAGTGACGTCACAAAATACATAACGTCACAAAAACAAATGACGTCACAAAATACATAACGTCACAAAAATAAATGACGTCACAAAATACATAACGTCACAAAAATAAATGACGTCACAAAATACAAAACGTCACAAAATACATAACGTCAAAAAATACATAACGTCACAAAAATATATGACTTAAAAAATAAATAGCGTCACAAAAATAAATGACGTTACAAACATAATGACGTCACAAAATACATATCGTCACAAAAATAAATGACGTCACAAAATACATAACGTCACAAAAATAAATGACGTCACACAAATTAATAACGTCACAAAATACATAACGTCACAAAAATAAATGACGTCACAAAAATTTATTTTGTCATAAAAATAAATAACGTCACAAAATACATAACGTCACAAAAATAAATGACGTCACAAAATACATAACGTCACAAAAACAAATGACGTCACAAAATACATAACGTCACAAAAATAAATGACGTCACAAAATACATAACGTCACAAAAATATATGACGTCACAAAATACAAAACGTCACAAAATACATAACGTCAAAAAATACATAACGTCACAAAAATATATGACCTCAAAAATAAATAGCGTCACAAAAATAAATGACGTCACAAAATACATAACGTCACAAAAATAAATGACGTCACAAAAATTAATAACGTCACAAAATACATAACGTCACAAAAATAAATGATGTCACAAAATACATAACGTCACAAAAATAAATGACGTCACAAAATATTTAACGACACAAAATTAAATGACGTCACAAAATACATATTTCTAAAAATACATAACGTCACAAAAAAAATGACGTCACAAAATACATAACGTCACAAAAATAAATGACGTCACAAAGTACATAACGTCACAAAAATAAATTACGTCACAAAATACATAACGTCACAAAAATAAATGACGTCACACAAATTAATAACGTCACAAAATACATAACGTCACAAAAATAAATGACGTCACAAAATACATAACGTCAAAAAAATAAATGACGTCACAAAATACATAACGTCACAAAAATAAATGACGTCACAAAATACAAAACGTCACAAAATACATAACGTCAAAAAATACATAACGTCACAAAAATATATGACTTCAAAAAATAAATAGCGTCACAAAAATAAATGACGTCACAAAATACATAACACCACAAAAATAAATGACGTCACAAAATATTTAACGACACAAAATTAAATGACGTCACAAAAGACATATTTCATAAAATACATAACGTCACAAAAAAATGACGTCACAAAATACATAACGTCACAAAAATAAATGACGTCACAAAATACATAACGTCACAAAAATAAATGACGTCAAAAAATATTTAACAACACAAAATTAAATGACGTCACAAAATACATTTTTCATAAAGTCACAAAAATAAATGACGTTACAAAATACATAACGTCACAAAAACAAATGACGTCACAAAATACATAACGTCACAAAAATAAATAACGTCACAAAATACATAACGTCACAAAAATAAATGACGTCACAAAATACAAAACGTCACAAAATACATAACGTCAAAAAATACATAACGTCACAAAAATATATGACTTAAAAAAATAAATAGCGTCACAAACATAAATGACGTCACAAACATAATGACGTCACAAAATACTTATCGTCACAAAAATAAATGACGTCACAAAATACATAACGTCACAAAAATAAATGACGTCACAAAATACATAACGTCACAAAAATAAATGACGTCACAAAATACATAACGTCACAAAATACATTACGTCACAAAAATAAATGACGTCACAAAATACATAACGTCACAAAAATAAATGACGTCACAAAATACATAACGTCACAAAAATAAATGACGCCACAAAAATTAATTACGTCACAAAATAAACAACGTCACAAAAATAAATGACGTCACAAAATACATAACGTCACAAAATACATAACGTCACAAAAAATAAATGACGTCACAAAATGCATAACGTCTCAAAAATAAATGATGTCACAAAATACATAACGTCACAAAATAAATGACGTCACAAAAAAAATAACACCACAAAAATAAATGACGTCACAAAATACAAAACGTCACAAAATACATAACGTCAAAAAATACATAACGTCACAAAAATATATGACTTAAAAAAATAAATAGCGTCACAAAAATAAATGACGTCACAAACATAATGACGTCACAAAATTAATATCGTCACAAAAATAAATGACGTCACAAAATACATAACGTCACAAAAATAAATGACGTCACAAAATACATAACGTCACAAAAATAAATGACGACACAAAATACATAACGTCATAAAAATAAATGACGTCACAAAAATTAATTACTTCACAAAATACATAATGTCACGAAAATAAATGACGTCACAAAATACATAACGTCACAAAATACATTACGTCACAAAAATAAATGACGTCACAAAATACATAACGTCACAAAAATAAATGACGTCACAAAATACAAACGTCACAAAAATAAATGACGTCACAAAAATTAATTACGTCACAAAATAATTAACGTCACAAAAATAAATGACGTCACAAAATACATAACGTCACAAAATACATAACGTCACAAAAAATAAATGACGTCACAAAATGCATAACGTCTCAAAAATAAATGATGTCACAAAATACATAACGTCACAAAATAAATGACGTCATAAAATACATAACGTCACAAAAATAAATGACGTCACAAAATACAAAACGTCACAAAATAAATGACGTCATAAAATACATAACGTCACAAAAATAAATGACGTCACAAAAATTTATTACGTCACAAAAATAAATAACGTCACAAAATACATAACGTCACAAAAATAAATGACGTCACAAAATACATAACGTCAAAAAAATAAATTACGTCACAAAACACAAAACGTCACAAAATACATAACGTCAAAAAATACATAACGTCACAAAAATATATGACTTAAAAAATAAATAGCGTCACAAAAATAAATGACGTCACAAAATACATAACGTCACAAAAATAAATGACGTCACAAAAATTAATAACATCACAAAATACATAACGTCACAAAAATAAATGATGTCACAAAATACATAACGTCACAAAAATAAATGACGTCACAAAATATTTAACGACACAAAATTAAATGACGTCACAAAATACATATTTCTAAAAATACATAACGTCACAAAAAAAATGACGTCACAAAATACATAACGTCACAAAAATAAATGACGTCACAAAATACATAACGTCACAAAAATAAATGACGTCACAAAATATTTAACGACACAAAATTAAATGACGTCACAAATACATATTTCATAAAATACATAACGTCACAAAAATAAATGACGTCACAAAATACATAACTTCACAAAAAAAATGACGTCACAAAATACATAACGTCACAAAAATAAATGACGTCACAAAATACATAACGTCACAAAATAAATGACGTCACACAAATTAATAACGTCACAAAATACATAACATTACAAAAATAAATGACGTCACAAAATACATAACGTCACAAAAATAAATGACGTCACAAAATACATAACGTCACAAAAATAAATGACGTCACAAAATACAAAACGTCACAAAATACATAACGTCAAAAAATACATAACGTCACAAAAATATATGACTTCAAAAAATAAATAGCGTCACAAACATAAATGACGTCACAAACATAATGACGTCACAAAATACTTATCGTCACAAAAATAAATGACGTCACAAAATACATAACGTCACAAAAATAAATGACGTCACAAAATACATAACGTCACAAAAATAAATGACGTCACAAAATACATAACGTCACAAAATACATTACGTCACAAAAATAAATGACGTCACAAAATACATAACGTCACAAAAATAAATGACGTCACAAAATACATAACGTCACAAAAATAAATGACGCCACAAAAATTAATTACGTCACAAAATAAACAACGTCACAAAAATAAATGACGTCACAAAATACATAACGTCACAAAATACATAACGTCACAAAAAATAAATGACGTCACAAAATGCATAACGTCTCAAAAATAAATGATGTCACAAAATACATAACGTCACAAAATAAATGACGTCACAAAAAAAATAACACCACAAAAATAAATGACGTCACAAAATACAAAACGTCACAAAATACATAACGTCAAAAAATACATAACGTCACAAAAATATATGACTTAAAAAAATAAATAGCGTCACAAAAATAAATGACGTCACAAACATAATGACGTCACAAAATTAATATCGTCACAAAAATAAATGACGTCACAAAATACATAACGTCACAAAAATAAATGACGTCACAAAATACATAACGTCACAAAAATAAATGACGACACAAAATACATAACGTCATAAAAATAAATGACGTCACAAAAATTAATTACTTCACAAAATACATAATGTCACGAAAATAAATGACGTCACAAAATACATAACGTCACAAAATACATTACGTCACAAAAATAAATGACGTCACAAAATACATAACGTCACAAAAATAAATGACGTCACAAAATACAAACGTCACAAAAATAAATGACGTCACAAAAATTAATTACGTCACAAAATAATTAACGTCACAAAAATAAATGACGTCACAAAATACATAACGTCACAAAATACATAACGTCACAAAAAATAAATGACGTCACAAAATGCATAACGTCTCAAAAATAAATGATGTCACAAAATACATAACGTCACAAAATAAATGACGTCATAAAATACATAACGTCACAAAAATAAATGACGTCACAAAATACAAAACGTCACAAAATAAATGACGTCATAAAATACATAACGTCACAAAAATAAATGACGTCACAAAAATTTATTACGTCACAAAAATAAATAACGTCACAAAATACATAACGTCACAAAAATAAATGACGTCACAAAATACATAACGTCAAAAAAATAAATTACGTCACAAAACACAAAACGTCACAAAATACATAACGTCAAAAAATACATAACGTCACAAAAATATATGACTTAAAAAATAAATAGCGTCACAAAAATAAATGACGTCACAAAATACATAACGTCACAAAAATAAATGACGTCACAAAAATTAATAACATCACAAAATACATAACGTCACAAAAATAAATGATGTCACAAAATACATAACGTCACAAAAATAAATGACGTCACAAAATATTTAACGACACAAAATTAAATGACGTCACAAAATACATATTTCTAAAAATACATAACGTCACAAAAAAAATGACGTCACAAAATACATAACGTCACAAAAATAAATGACGTCACAAAATACATAACGTCACAAAAATAAATGACGTCACAAAATATTTAACGACACAAAATTAAATGACGTCACAAATACATATTTCATAAAATACATAACGTCACAAAAATAAATGACGTCACAAAATACATAACTTCACAAAAAAAATGACGTCACAAAATACATAACGTCACAAAAATAAATGACGTCACAAAATACATAACGTCACAAAATAAATGACGTCACACAAATTAATAACGTCACAAAATACATAACATTACAAAAATAAATGACGTCACAAAATACATAACGTCACAAAAATAAATGACGTCACAAAATACATAACGTCACAAAAATAAATGACGTCACAAAATACAAAACGTCACAAAATACATAACGTCAAAAAATACATAACGTCACAAAAATATATGACTTCAAAAAATAAATAGCGTCACAAAAATAAATGACGTCACAAAATACATAACGTCACAAAAATTAATAACGTCACAAAATACATAACGTCACAAAAATAAATGATGTCACAAAATACATAACGTCACAAAAATAAATGACGTCACAAAATATTTAACGACACAAAATTAAATGACGTCACAAAAGACATATTTCATAAAATACATAACGTCACAAAAAAAATGACGTCACAAAATACATAACGTCACAAAAATAAATGACGTGACAAAATACATAACGTCACAAAAATAAATGACGTCACAAAATATTTAACGACACAAAATTAAATGACGTCACAAAATACATTTTTCATAAAGTCACAAAAATAAATGACGTCACAAAATACATAACGTCACAAAAACAAATGACGTCACAAAATACATAACGTCACAAAAATATATGACGTCACAAAATACATAACGTCACAAAAATAAATGACGTCACAAAATACAAAACGTCACAAAATACATAACGTCAAAAAATACATAACGTCACAAAAATATATGACTTAAAAAAATAAATAGCGTCACAAAAATAAATGACGTCACAAACATAATGACGTCACAAAATACATATCGTCACAAAAATAAATGACGTCACAAAATACATAACGTTACAAAAATAAATGACGTCACAAAATACATAACGTCACAAAAATAAATGACGTCACAAAATACATAACGTCATAAAAATAAATGACGTCACAAAAATTTATTACTTCACAAAATACATAATGTCACGAAAATAAATGACGTCACAAAATACATAACGTCACAAAATACATTACGTCACAAAAATAAATGACGTCACAAAATACATAACGTCACAAAAATAAATGACGTCACAAAAAACATAACGTCACAAAAATAAATGACGTCACAAAAATTAATAACGTCACAAAATACATAACGTCACAAAAATAAATGATGTCACAAAATACATAACGTCACAAAAATAAATGACGTCACAAAATACATAACGTCACAAAATACATTACGTCACAAAAATAAATGACGTCACAAAATACATAACGTCACAAAAATAAATGACGTCACAAAATACATAACGTCACAAAAATAAATGACGCCACAAAAATTAATTACGTCACAAAATAAACAACGTCACAAAAATAAATGACGTCACAAAATACATAACGTCACAAAATACATAACGTCACAAAAAATAAATGACGTCACAAAATGCATAACGTCTCAAAAATAAATGATGTCACAAAATACATAACGTCACAAAATAAATGACGTCACAAAATACATAACACCACAAAAATAAATGACGTCACAAAATACAAAACGTCACAAAATACATAACGTCAAAAAATACATAACGTCACAAAAATATATGACTTAAAAAAATAAATAGCGTCACAAAAATAAATGACGTCACAAACATAATGACGTCACAAAATTAATATCGTCACAAAAATAAATGACGTCACAAAATACATAACGTCACAAAAATAAATGACGTCACAAAATACATAACGTCACAAAAATAAATGACGACACAAAATACATAACGTCATAAAAATAAATGACGTCACAAAAATTAATTACTTCACAAAATACATAATGTCACGAAAATAAATGACGTCACAAAATACATAACGTCACAAAATACATTACGTCACAAAAATAAATGACGTCACAAAATACATAACGTCACAAAAATAAATGACGTCACAAAATACAAACGTCACAAAAATAAATGACGTCACAAAAATTAATTACGTCACAAAATAATTAACGTCACAAAAATAAATGACGTCACAAAATACATAACGTCACAAAATACATAACGTCACAAAAAATAAATGACGTCACAAAATGCATAACGTCTCAAAAATAAATGATGTCACAAAATACATAACGTCACAAAATAAATGACGTCATAAAATACATAACGTCACAAAAATAAATGACGTCACAAAATACAAAACGTCACAAAATAAATGACGTCATAAAATACATAACGTCACAAAAATAAATGACGTCACAAAAATTTATTACGTCACAAAAATAAATAACGTCACAAAATACATAACGTCACAAAAATAAATGACGTCACAAAATACATAACGTCAAAAAAATAAATTACGTCACAAAACACAAAACGTCACAAAATACATAACGTCAAAAAATACATAACGTCACAAAAATATATGACTTAAAAAATAAATAGCGTCACAAAAATAAATGACGTCACAAAATACATAACGTCACAAAAATAAATGACGTCACAAAAATTAATAACATCACAAAATACATAACGTCACAAAAATAAATGATGTCACAAAATACATAACGTCACAAAAATAAATGACGTCACAAAATATTTAACGACACAAAATTAAATGACGTCACAAAATACATATTTCTAAAAATACATAACGTCACAAAAAAAATGACGTCACAAAATACATAACGTCACAAAAATAAATGACGTCACAAAATACATAACGTCACAAAAATAAATGACGTCACAAAATATTTAACGACACAAAATTAAATGACGTCACAAATACATATTTCATAAAATACATAACGTCACAAAAATAAATGACGTCACAAAATACATAACTTCACAAAAAAAATGACGTCACAAAATACATAACGTCACAAAAATAAATGACGTCACAAAATACATAACGTCACAAAATAAATGACGTCACACAAATTAATAACGTCACAAAATACATAACATTACAAAAATAAATGACGTCACAAAATACATAACGTCACAAAAATAAATGACGTCACAAAATACATAACGTCACAAAAATAAATGACGTCACAAAATACAAAACGTCACAAAATACATAACGTCAAAAAATACATAACGTCACAAAAATATATGACTTCAAAAAATAAATAGCGTCACAAAAATAAATGACGTCACAAAATACATAACGTCACAAAAATTAATAACGTCACAAAATACATAACGTCACAAAAATAAATGATGTCACAAAATACATAACGTCACAAAAATAAATGACGTCACAAAATATTTAACGACACAAAATTAAATGACGTCACAAAAGACATATTTCATAAAATACATAACGTCACAAAAAAAATGACGTCACAAAATACATAACGTCACAAAAATAAATGACGTGACAAAATACATAACGTCACAAAAATAAATGACGTCACAAAATATTTAACGACACAAAATTAAATGACGTCACAAAATACATTTTTCATAAAGTCACAAAAATAAATGACGTCACAAAATACATAACGTCACAAAAACAAATGACGTCACAAAATACATAACGTCACAAAAATATATGACGTCACAAAATACATAACGTCACAAAAATAAATGACGTCACAAAATACAAAACGTCACAAAATACATAACGTCAAAAAATACATAACGTCACAAAAATATATGACTTAAAAAAATAAATAGCGTCACAAAAATAAATGACGTCACAAACATAATGACGTCACAAAATACATATCGTCACAAAAATAAATGACGTCACAAAATACATAACGTTACAAAAATAAATGACGTCACAAAATACATAACGTCACAAAAATAAATGACGTCACAAAATACATAACGTCATAAAAATAAATGACGTCACAAAAATTTATTACTTCACAAAATACATAATGTCACGAAAATAAATGACGTCACAAAATACATAACGTCACAAAATACATTACGTCACAAAAATAAATGACGTCACAAAATACATAACGTCACAAAAATAAATGACGTCACAAAAAACATAACGTCACAAAAATAAATGACGTCACAAAAATTAATAACGTCACAAAATACATAACGTCACAAAAATAAATGATGTCACAAAATACATAACGTCACAAAAATAAATGACGTCACAAAATATTTAACGACACAAAATTAAATGACGTCACAAAAGACATATTTTATAAAATACATAACGTCACAAAAAAATGACGTCACAAAATACATAACGTCACAAAAATAAATGACGTCACAAAATACATAACGTCACAAAAATAAATGACGTCAAAAAATATTTAACAACACAAAATTAAATGACGTCACAAAATACATTTTTCATAAAGTCACAAAAATAAATGACGTTACAAAATACATAACGTCACAAAAACAAATGACGTCACAAAATACATAACGTCACAAAAATAAATAACGTCACAAAATACATAACGTCACAAAAATAAATGACGTCACAAAATACAAAACGTCACAAAATACATAACGTCAAAAAATACATAACGTCACAAAAATATATGACTTAAAAAAATAAATAGCGTCACAAACATAAATGACGTCACAAACATAATGACGTCACAAAATACTTATCGTCACAAAAATAAATGACGTCACAAAATACATAACGTCACAAAAATAAATGACGTCACAAAATACATAACGTCACAAAAATAAATGACGTCACAAAATACATAACGTCACAAAATACATTACGTCACAAAAATAAATGACGTCACAAAATACATAACGTCACAAAAATAAATGACGTCACAAAATACATAACGTCACAAAAATAAATGACGCCACAAAAATTAATTACGTCACAAAATAAACAACGTCACAAAAATAAATGACGTCACAAAATACATAACGTCACAAAATACATAACGTCACAAAAAATAAATGACGTCACAAAATGCATAACGTCTCAAAAATAAATGATGTCACAAAATACATAACGTCACAAAATAAATGACGTCATAAAATACATAACGTCACAAAAATAAATGACGTCACAAAATACATAACGTCACAAAATAAATAACGTCATAAAATACATAACGTCACAAAAATAAATGACGTCACAAAAATTTATTACGTCACAAAAATAAATAACGTCACAAAATACATAACGTCACAAAAATAAATTACGTCACAAAACACAAAACGTCACAAAATACATAACGTCAAAAAATACATAACGTCACAAAAATATATGACTTCAAAAAATAAATAGCGTCACAAAAATAAATGACGTCACAAAAATTTATTACGTCACAAAAATAAATAACGTCACAAAATACATAACGTCACAAAAATAAATGACGTCACAAAATACATAACGTCACAAAAATATATGACGTCACAAAATACAAAACGTCACAAAATACATAACGTCAAAAAATACATAACGTCACAAAAATATATGACTTCAAAAAATAAATACCGTCACAAAAATAAATGACGTCACAAAATACATAACGTCACAAAAATAAATGACGTCACAAAAATTAATAACGTCACAAAATACATAACGTCACAAAAATAAATGATGTCACAAAATACATAACGTCACAAAAATAAATGACGTCACAAAATATTTAACGACACAAAATTAAATGACGTCACAAAATACATATTTCTAAAAATACATAACGTCAAAAAATACATAACGTCACAAAAATATATGACTTCAAAAAATAAATAGCGTCACAAAAATAAATGACGTCACAAAATACATAACGTCAAAAAATACATAACGTCACAAAAATATATGACTTCAAAAAATAAATACCGTCACAAAAATAAATGACGTCACAAAATACATAACGTCACAAAAATAAATGATGTCACAAAATACATAACGTCACAAAAATAAATGACGTCACAAAAATTAATAACGTCACAAAATACATAACGTCACAAAAATAAATGATGTCACAAAATACATAACGTCACAAAAATAAATGACGTCACAAAATACATAACGTCACAAAAACAAATGACGTCACAAAATTAATAACGTCACAAAAATAAATGACGTCACAAAATACATAACGTCACAAAAATAAATGACGTCACAAAATACAAAACGTCACAAAATACATAACGTCAAAAAATACATAACGTCACAAAAATATATGACTTAAAAAATAAATAGCGTCACAAAAATAAATGACGTCACAAACATAATGACGTCACAAAATACATATCGTCACAAAAATAAATGACGTCACAAAATACATAACGTCACAAAAATAAATTACGTCACAAAATACATAACGTCACAAAAATAAATGACGTCACAAAATACATAACGTCACAAAAATAAATGACGTCACAAAAATTAATTACTTCACAAAATACATAATGTAACGAAAATAAATGACGTCACAAAATACATAACGTCACAAAATACATTACGTCACAAAAATAAATGACGTCACAAAATACATAACGTCACAAAAATAAATGACGTCACAAAATACATAACGTCACAAAAATAAATGACGTCACAAAAATTAATTACGTCACAAAATAAATAACGTCACAAAAATAAATGACGTCACAAAATACATAACGTCACAAAATACATAACGTCAGAAAAAATAAATGACGTCACAAAATGCATAACGTCTCAAAAATAAATGATGTCACAAAATACATAACGTCACAAATAAATGACGTCATAAAATACATAACGTCACAAAAATAAATGACGTCACAAAATACATAACGTCACAAAATAAACGACGTCATAAAATACATAACGTCACAAAAATAAATGACGTCACAAAAATTTATTACGTCACAAAAATAAATAACGTCACAAAATACATAACGTCACAAAAATAAATGACGTCACAAAATACATAACGTCACAAAAATAAATTACGTCACAAAACACAAAAAGTCACAAAATACATAACGTCAAAAAAAACATAACGTCACAAAAATATATGACTTCAAAAAATAAATAGCGTCACAAAAATAAATGACGTCACAAAATACATAACGTCACAAAAATAAATGACGTCCCAAAAATTAATAACGTCACAAAATACATAACGTCACAAAAATAAATGATGTCACAAAATACATAACGTCACAAAAATAAATGACGTCACAAAATATTTAACGACACAAAATTAAATGACGTCACAAAATACATATTTCTAAAAATACATAACGTCACAAAAAAAATGACGTCACAAAATACATAACGTCACAAAAATAAATGACGTCACAAAATACATAACGTCACAAAAATAAATGACGTCACAAAATATTTAACGACACAAAATTAAATGACGTCACAAATACATATTTCATAAAATACATAACGTCACAAAATGAAATTATTTTGTGACGTTATGTATTTTGTGACGTCATTAATTTTTGTGACGTTATGTATTTTATGACGTCATTTATTTGTGACGTTATGTATTTTGTGACATCATTTATTTTTGAGACGTTATGCATTTTGTGACGTCATTTATTTTTTCTGACGTTATGTATTTTGTGACGTTATGTATTTTGTGACGTTATGTATTTTGTGACGTCATTTATTTTTGTGACGTTATTTATTTTGTGACGTAATTAATTTTTGTGACGTCATTTATTTTTGTGACGTTATGTATTTTGTGACGTCATTTATTTTTGTGACGTTATGTATTTTGTGACGTCATTTATTTTTGTGACGTAATGTATTTTGTGACGTTATGTATTTTGTGACGTCATTTATTTTCGTTACATTATGTATTTTGTGAAGTAATTAATTTTTGTGACGTCATTTATTTTTGTGACGTTATGTATTTTGTGACGTCATTTATTTTTGTGACGTTATGTATTTTGTGACGTCATTTATTTTTGTGACGTTATGTATTTTGTGACGTCATTTACTTTTTCTGACGTTATGTATTTTGTGACGTTATGTATTTTGTGACGTCATTTATTTTTGTGACGTTATTTATTTTGTGACGTAATTAATTTTTGTGACGTTATGTATTTTTTGATGTTATGTATTTTGTGACGTTTTGTATTTTGTGACGTCATTTATTTTTGTGACGTTATGTATTTTGTGACGTCATTTATTTTTGTGACGTTATGTATTTTGTGACGTCATTTGTTATTGTGACGTTATGTATTTTGTGACGTCATTTATTTTTGTGACTTTATGAAAAATGTATTTTGTGACGTCATTTAATTTTGTGTCGTTAAATATTTTTTGACGTCATTTATTTTTGTGACGTTATGTATTTTTTTGACGTCATTTATTTTTGTGACGTTATGTATTTTGTGACGTCTTTTTTTTTTGACGTTATGTATTTTATGAAATATGTCTTTGTGACGTCATTTAATTTTGTGTCGTTAAATATTTTGTGACGTCATTTATTTTTGTGACGTTATGTATTATGTGACATCATTTATTTTTGTGACGTTATGTATTTTGTGACGTTATTAATTTTTGTGACGTCATTTATTTTTGTGACGTTATGTTTTTTGTGACGTCATTTATTTTTGTGACGCTATTTATTTTTTGAAGTCATATATTTTTGTGACGTTATGTATTTTTTGACGTTATGTATTTTTAGAAATATGTATTTTGTGACGTCATTTAATTTTGTGTCGTTAAATATTTTGTGACGTCATTTATTTTTGTGACGTTATGTATTTTGTGACATCATTTATTTTTGTGACGTTATGTATTTTGTGACGTTATTAATTTTTGTGACGTCATTTATTTTTGTGACGTTATGTATTTTGTGACGTCATTTATTTTTGTGACGGTATTTATTTTTTGAAGTCATATATTTTTGTGACGTTATGTATTTTTTGACGTTATGTATTTTGTGACGTTTTGTATTTTGTGACGTCATATATTTTTGTGACGTTATGTATTTTGTGACGTCATTTATTTTTGTGACGTTATGTATTTTGTGACGTTATTTATTTTTGTGACGTAATAAATTTTTGTGACGTCATTTATTTTTGTGACGCTATTTATTTTTTGAAGTCATATATTTTTGTGACGTTATGTATTTTTTCACGTTATGTATTTTGTGACGTTTTGTGTTTTGTGACGTAATTTATTTTTGTGACGTTATGTATTTTGTGACGTCATTTATTTTTGTGACGTTATGTATTTTGTGACGTCATTTATTTTTGTGACGTAATGTATTTTGTGACGTTATGTATTTTGTGACGTCATTTATTTTCGTGACATTATGTATTTTGTGAAGTAATTAATTTTTGTGACGTCATTTATTTTTATGACGTTATGTATTTTGTGACGTCATTTATTTTTGTGACGTTATGTATTTTGTGACGTCATTTATTTTTGTGACGTTATGTATTTTGTGACGTCATTTATTTTTGTGACGATATGTATTTTGTGACGTCATTATGTTTGTGACGTCATTTATTTTTGTGACGCTATTTATTTTTTTAAGTTATATATTTTTGTGACGTTATTTATTTTTTGACGTTATGTATTTTGTGACGTTTTGTATTTTGTGACGTCATTTATTTTTGTGACGTTATGTATTTTGTGACGTTATTTATTTTTGTGACGTTATGTATTTTGTGACGTCATTTGTTTTTGTGACGTTATGTATTTTGTAACGTCATTTATTTTTGTGACTTTATGAAAAATGTATTTTGTGACGTCATTTAATTTTGTGTCGTTAAATATTTTTTGACGTCATTTATTTTTGTGACGTTATGTATTTTGTGACGTCATTTATTTTTGTGACGTTATGTATTTTGTGACGTCATTTTTTTGTGACGTTATGTATTTTATGAAATATGTCTTTTGTGACGTCATTTAATTTTGTGTCGTTAAATATTTTGTGACGTCATTTATTTTTGTGACGTTATGTATTTTGTGACATCATTTATTTTTGTGACGTTATGTATTTTGTGACGTTATTAATTTTTGTGACGTCATTTATTTTTGTGACGTTATGTTTTTTGTGACGTCATTTATTTTTGTGACGTTATGTATTTTGTGACGTCATTTATTTTTGTGACGTAATGTATTTTGTGACGTTATGTATTTTGTGACGTCATTTATTTTCGTGACATTATGTATTTTGTGAAGTAATAAATTTTTGTGACGTCATTTATTTTTGTGACGTTATGTATTTTGTGACGTCATTTATTTTTGTGACGTTATGTATTTTGTGACGTCATTTATTTTTGTAACGTTATGTATTTTGTGACGTCATTTATTTTTGTGACGATATGTATTTTGTGACGTCATTATGTTTGTGACGTCATTTATTTTTGTGACGCTATTTATTTTTTTAAGTCATATATTTTTGTGACGTTATGTATTTTTTGACGTTATGTATTTTGTGACGTTTTGTATTTTGAGACGTCATTTATTTTTGTGACGTTATGTATTTTGTGACGTCATATATTTTTGTGACGTTATGTATTTTGTGACGTCATTTGTTTTTGTGACGTTATGTATTTTGTGACGTCATTTATTTTTGTGACTTTATGAAAAATGTATTTTGTGACGTCATTTAATTTTGTGTCGTTAAATATTTTGTGACGTCATTTATTTTTGTGACGTTATGTATTTTGTGACGTCATTTATTTTTGTGACGTTATGTATTTTGTGACGTCATTTTTTTTGTGACGTTATGTATTTTATGAAATATGTCTTTTGTGACGTCATTTAATTTTGTGTCGTTAAATATTTTGTGACGTCATTTATTTTTGTGACGTTATGTATTTTGTGACATCATTTATTTTTGTGACGTTATGTATTTTGTGACGTTATTAATTTTTGTGACGTTATGTATTTTGTGACGTCATTTATTTTTGTGACGCTATTTATTTTTTGAAGTCATATATTTTTGTGACGTTATGTATTTTTTGACGTTATGTATTTTGTGACGTTTTGTATTTTGTGACGTCATTTATTTTTGTGACGTTATGTATTTTGTGATGTCATTTATTTTTGTGACGTTATGTATTTTGTGACGTCATTTATTTTTGTAATGTTATGTATTTTGTGACGTTATTAATTTGTGTGACGTCATTTATTTTGTGACGTTATGTATTTTGTGACGTCATTTATTTTTGTGACGTTATGTATTTTGTGACGTCATTTTTTTGTGACGTTATGTATTTTGTGACGGCATTTATTTTTGTGACGTTATGTATTTTATGAAATATGTATTTGTGACGTCATTTAATTTTGTGTCGTTAAATATTTTGTGACGTCATTTATTTTTGTGACGTTATGTATTTTGTGACGTCATTTATTTTTGTGACGTTATGTATTTTGTGACGTCATTTTTTTTGTGACGTTATGTATTTTTAGAAATATGTATTTTGTGACGTCATTTAATTTTGTGTCGTTAAATATTTTGTGACGTCATTTATTTTTGTGACGTTATGTATTTTGTGACGTCATTTATTTTTGTGACGCTATTTATTTTTTGAAGTCATATATTTTTGTGACGTTATGTATTTTTTGACGTTATGTAATTTGTGACGTTTTGTGTTTTGTGACGTAATTTATTTTTTGACGTTATGTATTTTGTGACGTCATTTATTTTTGTGACGTTATGTATTTTGTGACGTTATTTATTTTTGTGACGTAATAAATTTTTGTGACGTCATTTATTTTTGTGACGTTATGTATTTTATGACGTCATTTATTTTGTGACGTTTTGTATTTTGTGACGTAATTTATTTTTGTGACGTTATGTATTTTATGACGTCATTTATTTTGTGACGTTATGTATTTTGTGACATCATTTATTTTTGAGACGTTATGCATTTTGTGACGTCATTTATTTTTTGTGACGTTATGTATTTTGTGACGTTATGTATTTTGTGACGTCATTTATTTTTGTGACGTTATTTATTTTGTGACGTAATTAATTTTTGTGACGTCATTTATTTTTGTGACGTTATGTATTTTGTGACGTCATTTATTTTTGTGACGTTATGTATTTTGTGACGTCATTTATTTTTGTGACGTAATGTATTTTGTGACGTTATGTATTTTGTGACGTCATTTATTTTCGTGACATTACGTATTTTGTGAAGTAATTAATTTTTGTGACGTCATTTATTTTTATGACGTTATGTATTTTGTGACGTCATTTATTTTTGTGACGTTATGTATTTTGTGACGTCATTTATTTTTGTGACGTTATGTATTTTGTGACGTCATTTATTTTTGTGACGATATTAATTTTGTGACGTCATTATGTTTGTGACGTCATTTATTTTTGTGACGCTATTTATTTTTTTAAGTCATATATTTTTGTGACGTTATGTATTTTTTGACGTTATGTATTTTGTGACGTTTTGTATTTTGTGACGTCATTTATTTTTGTGACGTTATGTATTTTGTGACGTCATTTATTTTTGTTACGTTATGTATTTTTTGACGTTATGTATTTTGTGACGTTTTGTATTTTGTGACGTCATTTATTTTTGTGACGTTATGTATTTTGTGACGTCATATATTTTTGTGACGTTATGTATTTTGTGACGTCATTTGTTTTTGTGACGTTATGTATTTTGTGACGTCATTTATTTTTGTGACTTTATGAAAAATGTATTTTGTGACGTCATTTAATTTTGTGTCGTTAAATATTTTGTGACGTCATTTATTTTTGTGACGTTATGTATTTTGTGACGTCATTTATTTTTGTGACGTTATGTATTTTGTGACGTCATTTTTTTTGTGACGTTATGTATTTTATGAAATATGTCTTTTGTGACGTCATTTAATTTTGTGTCGTTAAATATTTTGTGACGTCATTTATTTTTGTGACCTTATGTATTTTGTGACATCATTTATTTTTGTGACGTTATGTATTTTGTGACGTTATTAATTTTTGTGACGTTATGTATTTTGTGACGTCATTTATTTTTGTGACGCTATTTATTTTTTGAAGTCATATATTTTTGTGACGTTATGTATTTTTGACGTTATGTATTTTGTGACGTTTTGTATTTTGTGACGTCATTTATTTTTGTGACGTTATGTATTTTGTGACGTCATTTATTTTTGTGACGTTATGTATTTTGTGACGTCATTTATTTTTGTAATGTTATGTATTTTGTGACGTTATTAATTTGTGTGACGTCATTTATTTTGTGACGTTATGTATTTTGTGACGTCATTTATTTTTGTGACGTTATGTATTTTGTGACGTCATTTTTTTGTGACGTTATGTATTTTGTGACGTCATTTATTTTTGTGACGTTATGTATTTTATGAAATATGTATTTGTGACGTCATTTAATTTTGTGTCGTTAAATATTTTGTGACGTCATTTATTTTTGTGACGTTATGTATTTTGTGACGTCATTTATTTTTGTGACGTTATGTATTTTGTGACGTCATTTTTTTTGTGACGTTATGTATTTTTAGAAATATGTATTTTGTGACGTCATTTAATTTTGTGTCGTTAAATATTTTGTGACGTCATTTATTTTTGTGACGTTATGTATTTTGTGACGTCATTTATTTTTGTGACGCTATTTTTTTTTTGAAGTCATATATTTTTGTGACGTTATGTATTTTTTGACGTTATGTATTTTGTGACGTTTTGTGTTTTGTGACGTAATTTATTTTTTTGACGTTATGTATTTTGTGACGTCATTTATTTTTGTGACGTTATATATTTTGTGACGTTATTTATTTTTGTGACGTTATGTAATTTGTGACGTCATTTTTTTTGTGACGTTATGTATTTTATGACGTCATTTATTTTGTGACGTTTTGTATTTTGTGACGTCATTTATTTTTGTGACGTTATGTATTTTATGACGTCATTTATTTTGTGACGTTATGTATTTTGTGACATCATTTATTTTTGAGACGTTATGCATTTTGTGACGTCATTTATTTTTTGTGACGTTATGTATTTTGTGACGTTATGTATTTTGTGACGTCATTTATTTTTGTGACGTTATTTATTTTGTGACGTAATTAATTTTTGTGACGTCATTTATTTTTGTGACGTTATGTATTTTGTGACGTCATTTATTTTTGTGACGTTATGTATTTTGTGACGTCATTTATTTTTGTGACGTAATGTATTTTGTGACGTTATGTATTTTGTGACGTCATTTATTTTCGTGACATTACGTATTTTGTGAAGTAATTAATTTTTGTGACGTCATTTATTTTTATGACGTTATGTATTTTGTGACGTCATTAATTTTTGTGACGTTATGTATTTTGTGACGTCATTTATTTTTGTGACGTTATGTATTTTGTGACGTCATTTGTTTTTGTGACGTTATGTATTTTGTGACGTCATTTATTTTTGTGACTTTATGAAAAATGTATTTTGTGACGTCATTTAATTCTGTGTCGTTAAATATTTTTTGACGTCATTTATTTTTGTGACGTTATGTATTTTGTGACGTCATTTATTTTTGTGACGTTATGTATTTTGTGACGTCATTTTTTTGTGACGTTATGTATTTTATGAAATATGTCTTTTGTGACGTCATTTAATTTTGTGTCGTTAAATATTTTGTGACGTCATTTATTTTTGTGACGTTATGTATTTTGTGACATCATTTATTTTTGTGACG
This sequence comes from Flexamia atlantica, assembly GCA_035578135.1. Taxonomy (NCBI): domain Eukaryota; kingdom Metazoa; phylum Arthropoda; class Insecta; order Hemiptera; family Cicadellidae; genus Flexamia; species Flexamia atlantica. The sequence continues at coordinate 505,397 of JAQJVK010000111.1, read as the reverse complement.
TTATGTATTTTGTGACGTTATTAATTTTTGTGACGTCATTTATTTTTGTGACGTTATGTATTTTGTGACGTCATTTATTTTTGTGACGCTATTTATTTTTTGAAGTCATATATTTTTGTGACGTTATGTATTTTTTGACGTTATGTATTTTGTGACGTTTTGTATTTTGTGACGTCATATATTTTTGTGACGTTATGTATTTTGTGACGTCATTTATTTTTGTGACGTTATGTATTTTGTGACGTCATTTGTTTTTGTGACGTTATGTATTTTGTGACGTCATTTATTTTTGTGACGTTATGTATTTTGTGACGTTATTTATTTTTGTGACAAAATAAATTTTTGTGACGTCATTTATTTTTGTGACGTTATGTATTTTGTGACGTTATTAATTTGTGTGACGTCATTTATTTTTGATACGTTATGTATTTTGTGACGTCATTTATTTTTGTGACGATATGTATTTTGTGACGTCATTATGTTTGTGACGTCATTTATTTTTGTGACGTTATGTATTTTGTGACGTCATTTATTTTTGTGACGTTATGTATTTTGTGACGTCATTTATTTTTGTGACGTAATGTATTTTGTGACGTTATGTATTTTGTGACGTCATTTATTTTCGTGACATTACGTATTTTGTGAAGTAATTAATTTTTGTGACGTCATTTATTTTTATGACGTTATGTATTTTGTGACGTCATTTATTTTTGTGACGTTATGTATTTTGTGACGTCATTTATTTTTGTGACGTTATGTATTTTGTGACGTCATTTATTGTTGTGACGTTATGTATTTTGTGACGTCATTTGTTTTTGTGACGTTATGTATTTTGTGACGTCATTTATTTTTTGTGACGTTATGTATTTTGTGACGTTATGTATTTTGTGACGTCATTTATTTTTGTGACGTTATTTATTTTGTGACGTAATTAATTTTTGTGACGTCATTTATTTTTGTGACGTTATGTATTTTGTGACGTCATTTATTTTTGTGACGTTATGTATTTTGTGACGTCATTTATTTTTGTGACGTAATGTATTTTGTGACGTTATGTATTTTGTGACGTCATTTATTTTCGTGACATTACGTATTTTGTGAAGTAATTAATTTTTGTGACGTCATTTATTTTTATGACGTTATGTATTTTGTGACGTCATTTATTTTTGTGACGTTATGTATTTTGTGACGTCATTTATTTTTGTGACGTTATGTATTTTGTGACGTCATTTATTTTTGTGACGATATTAATTTTGTGACGTCATTATGTTTGTGACGTCATTTATTTTTGTGACGCTATTTATTTTTTTAAGTCATATATTTTTGTGACGTTATGTATTTTTTGACGTTATGTATTTTGTGACGTTTTGTATTTTGTGACGTCATTTATTTTTGTGACGTTATGTATTTTGTGACGTCATTTATTTTTGTTACGTTATGTATTTTTTGACGTTATGTATTTTGTGACGTTTTGTATTTTGTGACGTCATTTATTTTTGTGACGTTATGTATTTTGTGACGTCATATATTTTTGTGACGTTATGTATTTTGTGACGTCATTTGTTTTTGTGACGTTATGTATTTTGTGACGTCATTTATTTTTGTGACTTTATGAAAAATGTATTTTGTGACGTCATTTAATTTTGTGTCGTTAAATATTTTGTGACGTCATTTATTTTTGTGACGTTATGTATTTTGTGACGTCATTTATTTTTGTGACGTTATGTATTTTGTGACGTCATTTTTTTTGTGACGTTATGTATTTTATGAAATATGTCTTTTGTGACGTCATTTAATTTTGTGTCGTTAAATATTTTGTGACGTCATTTATTTTTGTGACCTTATGTATTTTGTGACATCATTTATTTTTGTGACGTTATGTATTTTGTGACGTTATTAATTTTTGTGAAGTTATGTATTTTGTGACGTCATTTATTTTTGTGACGCTATTTATTTTTTGAAGTCATATATTTTTGTGACGTTATGTATTTTTTGACGTTATGTATTTTGTGACGTTTTGTATTTTGTGACGTCATTTATTTTTGTGACGTTATGTATTTTGTGACGTCATTTATTTTTGTGACGTTATGTATTTTGGGACGTCATTTATTTTTGTAATGTTATGTATTTTGTGACGTTATTAATTTGTGTGACGTCATTTATTTTGTGACGTTATGTATTTTGTGACGTCATTTATTTTTGTGACGTTATGTATTTTGTGACGTCATTTTTTTGTGACGTTATGTATTTTGTGACGTCATTTATTTTTGTGACGTTATGTATTTTATGAAATATGTATTTGTGACGTCATTTAATTTTGTGTCGTTAAATATTTTGTGACGTCATTTATTTTTGTGACGTTATGTATTTTGTAACGTCATTTATTTTTGTGACGTTATGTATTTTGTGACGTCATTTTTTTTGTGACGTTATGTATTTTTAGAAATATGTATTTTGTGACGTCATTTAATTTTGTGTCGTTAAATATTTTGTGACGTCATTTATTTTTGTGACGTTATGTATTTTGTGACGTCATTTATTTTTGTGACGCTATTTATTTTTTGAAGTCATATATTTTTGTGACGTTATGTATTTTTTGACGTTATGTATTTTGTGACGTTTTGTGTTTTGTTACGTAATTTATTTTTTTGACGTTATGTATTTTGTGACGTCATTTATTTTTGTGACGTAATATATTTTGTGACGTTATTTATTTTTGTGACGTTATGTAATTTGTGACGTCATTTTTTTTGTGACGTTATGTATTTTATGACGTCATTTATTTTGTGACGTTTTGTATTTTGTGACGTCATTTATTTTTGTGACGTTATGTATTTTATGACGTCATTTATTTTGTGACGTTATGTATTTTGTGACATCATTTATTTTTGAGACGTTATGCATTTTGTGACGTCATTTATTTTTTGTGACGTTATGTTTTTTGTGACGTTATGTATTTTGTGACGTCATTTATTTTTGTGACGTTATTTATTTTGTGACGTAATTAATTTTTGTGACGTCATTTATTTTTGTGACGTTATGTATTTTGTGACGTCATTTATTTTTGTGACGTTATGTATTTTGTGACGTCATTTATTTTTGTGACGTAATGTATTTTGTGACGTTATGTATTTTGTGACGTCATTTATTTTCGTGACATTACGTATTTTGTGAAGTAATTAATTTTTGTGACGTCATTTATTTTTATGACGTTATGTATTTTGTGACGTCATTTATTTTTGTGACGTTATGTATTTTGTGACGTCATTTATTTTTGTGACGTTATGTATTTTGTGACGTCATTTGTTTTTGTGACGTTATGTATTTTGTGACGTCATTTATTTTTGTGACTTTATGAAAAATGTATTTTGTGACGTCATTTAATTTTGTGTCGTTAAATATTTTTTGACGTCATTTATTTTTGTGACGTTATGTATTTTGTGACGTCATTTATTTTTGTGACGTTATGTATTTTGTGACGTCATTTTTTTGTGACGTTATGTATTTTATGAAATATGTCTTTTGTGACGTCATTTAATTTTGTGTCGTTAAATATTTTGTGACGTCATTTATTTTTGTGACGTTATGTATTTTGTGACATCATTTATTTTTGTGACGTTATGTATTTTGTGACGTTATTAATTTTTGTGACGTCATTTATTTTTGTGACGTTTTGTATTTTGTGACGTCATTTATTTTTGTGACGCTATTTATTTTTTGAAGTCATATATTTTTGTGACGTTATGTATTTTTTGGCGTTATGTATTTTGTGACGTTTTGTATTTTGTGACGTCATTTATTTTTGTGACGTTATGTATTTTGTGACGTCATTTATTTTTTTGACGTTATGTATTTTGTGACGTCATTTATTTTTGTGACGTTATGTATTTTGTGACGTTATTAATTTGTGTGACGTCATTTATTTTTGTGACGTTATGTATTTTGTGACGTAATTTATTTTTGTGACGTTATGTACTTTGTGACGTCATTTATTTTTGTGACGTTATGTATTTTGTGACGTCATTTTTTTTGTGACGTTATGTATTTTTAGAAATATGTATTTTGTGACGTCATTTAATTTTGTGTCGTTAAATATTTTGTAACGTCATTTATTTTTGTGACGTTATGTATTTTGTGACATCATTTATTTTTGTGACGTTATGTATTTTGTGACGTTATTAATTTTTGTGACGTCATTTATTTTTGTGACGTTATGTATTTTTTGACGTTATGTATTTTGTGACGTTTTGTATTTTGTGACGTCATATATTTTTGTGACGTTATGTATTTTGTGACGTCATTTATTTTTGTGACGTTATGTATTTTGTGACGTCATTTGTTTTTGTGACGTTATGTATTTTGTGACGTCATTTATTTTTGTGACGTTATGTATTTTGTGACGTTATTTATTTTTGTGACAAAATAAATTTTTGTGACGTCATTTATTTTTGTGACGTTATGTATTTTGTGACGTTATTAATTTGTGTGACGTCATTTATTTTTGTGACGTTATGTATTTTGTGACGTCATTTATTTTTGTGACGATATGTATTTTGTGACGTCATTATGTTTGTGACGTCATTTATTTTTGTGACGCTATTTATTTTTTAAGTCATATATTTTTGTGACGTTATGTATTTTTTGACGTTATGTATTTTGTGACGTTTTGTATTTTGTGACGTCATTTATTTTTGTGACGTTATGTATTTTGTGACGTCATTTATTTTTGTGACGTTATGTATTTTGTGACGTCATTTGTTTTTGTGACGTTATGTATTTTGTGACGTCACTTATTTTTGTGACTTTATGAAAAATGTATTTTGTGACGTCATTTAATTTTGTGTCGTTAAATATTTTGTGACGTCATTTATTTTTGTGACGTTATGTATTTTGTGACGTCATTTATTTTTGTGACGTTATGTATTTTGTGACGTCATTTTTTTTGTGACGTTATGTATTTTATGAAATATGTCTTTTGTGACGTCATTTAATTTTGTGTCGTTAAATATTTTGTGACGTCATTTATTTTTGTGAGGTTATGTATTTTTTGACGTAATTAATTTTTGTGACGTTATGTATTTTGTGACGTAATTAATTTTTGTGACGTCATTAATTTTGTGACGTTATGTATTTTGTGACGTCATTTATTTTTGTGACGCTATTTATTTTTTGAAGTCATATATTTTTGTGACGTTATGTATTTTTTGACGTTATGTATTTTGTGACGTTTTGTATTTTGTGACGTCATATATTTTTTTGACGTTATGTATTTTGTGACGTCATTTATTTTTGTGACGTTATGTATTTTGTGACGTCATTTATTTTTGTGACGTTATGTATTTTGTGACGTTATTAATTTGTGTGACGTCATTTATTTTTGTGACGTTATGTATTTTGTGACGTCATTTATTTTTGTGACGTTATGTATTTTGTGACGTCATTTATTTTTGTGACGTTATGTATTTTGTGACGTCATTTTTTTTGACGTAATGTATTTTGTGACGTCATTTATTTTTGTGAGGTTATGTATTTTTTGACGTAATTAATTTTTGTGACGTTATGTATTTTGTGACGTAATTAATTTTTGTGACGTCATTAATTTTGTGACGTTATGTATTTTGTGACGTCATTTATTTTTGTGACGTTATGTATTTTGTGACGTCATTTATTTTTGTGACTTTATTTATTTTGTGACGTCATTTATTTTTGTGACGTTATGTATTTTGTGACGTTATGTATTTTGTGACGTTATTTATTTTTGTGACGTTATGTATTTTGTGACGTAATTAATTTTTGTGACGTCATTTATTTTTGTGACGTTATATATTTTGTGATGTTATGTATTTTGTGACGTAATTAATTTTTGTGACGTCATTTATTTTGTGACGTTATGTATTTTGTGACGTCATTTATTTTTGTGACGTTATGTATTTTGTGACGTCATTTGTTTTTGTGACGTTATGTATTTTGTGACGTCATTTATTTTTGTGACGTTATGTATTTTGTGACGTTATGTATTTTGTGACGTCATTTATTTTTGTGACGTTATGTATTTTTTGACGTCATTTATTTTTGTGACGTTATGTATTTTGTGACGTTATGTATTTTGTTACCTCAATTATTTTTGTGACGTTATGTATTTTGTGACGTCAATTATTTTTGTGACGTTATGTATTTTGTGACGTCATTTATTTTTGTGACGTTATGTATTTTGTGACGTCATTTATTTTTGTGACGTAATGTATTTTGTGACGTTATGTATTTTGTGACGTCATTTATTTTTGTGACGTTATGTATTTTGTGACGTCATTTATTTTTGTGACGTTATGTATTTTGTGACGTCATTTATTTTTGTGACGATATGTATTTTGTGACGTCATTATGTTTGTGACGTCATTTATTTTTGTAACGTTATGTATTTTGTGACGTCATTTATTTTTGTGACGCTATTTATTTTTTGAAGTCATATATTTTTGTGACGTTATGTATTATTTGACGTTATGTATTTTGTGACGTTTTGTATTTTGTGACGTCATTTATTTTTGTGACGTTATGTATTTTGTGACGTCATTTATTTTTGTGACATTATGTATTTTGTGACGTCATTTGTTTTTGTGACGTTATGTATTTTGTGACGTCATTTATTTTTGTGACGTTATGTATTTTGTGACGTCATTTATTTTTGTGACGTTATGTATTTTGTGACGTCATTTATTTTTGTGACGTTATGTATTTTGTGACGTCATTTTTTTGTGACGTTATGTATTTGTGACGTCATTTATTTTTTTGACGTTATGTATTTTATGAAATATGTATTTGTGACGTCATTTAATTTTGTGTCGTTAAATATTTTGTGACGTCATTTATTTTTGTGACGTTATGTATTTTGTGACGTCATTTATTTTTGTGACGTTATGTATTTTGTGACGTAATTTTTTTTGTGACGTTATGTATTTTTAGATATATGTATTTTGTGACGTCATTTAATTTTGTGTCGTTAAATATTTTGTGACGTCATTTATTTTTGTGACGTTATGTATTTTGTGACATCATTTATTTTTGTGACGTTATGTATTTTGTGACGTTATTAATTTTTGTGACGTCATTTATTTTTGTGACGTTATGTATTTTGTGACGTCATTTATTTTTGTGACGCTATTTATTTTTTGAAGTCATATATTTTTGTGACGTTATGTATTTTTTGACGTTTTGTGTTTTGTGACGTAATTTATTTTTGTGACGTTATGTATTTTGTGACGTCATTTATTTTTGTGACGTTATGTATTTTGTGACGTTATTTATTTTTGTGACGTAATAAATTTTTGTGACGTCATTTATTTTTGTGACGTCATTTATTTTTGTGACGTTATGTATTTTATGACGTCATTTATTTTGCGACGTTATGTATTTTGTGACATCATTTATTTTTGAGACGTTATGCATTTTGTGACGTCATTTATTTTTTGTGACGTTATGTATTTTGTGACGTCATTTATTTTTGTGGCTTTATGTATTTTGTGACGTCATTTATTTTTGTGACGTTATGTATTTTGTGACGTTATGTATTTTGTGTCGTCATTTATTTTTGTGACGTTATTTATTTTGTGACGTAATTAATTTTTGTGATGTCATTTATTTTTGTGACGTTATGTATTTTGTGACGTCATTTATTTTTGTGACGTTATGTATTTTGTGACGTCATTTATTTTTGTGACGTAATGTATTTTGTGACGTTATGTATTTTGTGACGTCATTTATTTTCGTGACATTACGTATTTTGTGAAGTAATTAATTTTTGTGACGTCATTTATTTTTATGACGTTATGTATTTTGTGACGTCATTTATTTTTGTGACGATATGTATTTTGTGACGTCATTATGTTTGTGACGTCATTTATTTTTGTGACGTTATGTATTTTGTGACGTCATTTATTTTTGTGACGCTATTTATTTTTTTAAGTCATATATTTTTGTGACGTTATGTATTTTTTGACGTTATGTATTTTGTGACGTTTTGTATTTTGTGACGTCATTTATTTTTGTTACGTTATGTATTTTGTGACGTCATTTATTTTTGTGACGTTATGTATTTTGTGACGTCATTTGTTTTTGTGACGTTATGTATTTTGTGACGTCATTTATTTTTGTGACGTTATGTATTTTGTGACGTCATTTTCTTTGTGACGTTATGTATTTTGTGACGTCATTTGTTTTTGTGACGTTATGTATTTTGTGACGTCATTTATTTTTGTGACGTTATGTATTTTGTGACGTCATTTATTTTTTTGACGTTATGTATTTTGTGACGTCAATTATTTTTGTGACGTTATGTATTTTGTGACGTCATTTATTTTTGTGACGTTATGTATTTTATGAAGTATGTATTTTGTGACGTTATTTAATTTTGTGTCGTTAAATATTTTGTGACGTCATTTATTTTTGTGACGTTATTTTTTTTGTGACGTCATTTATTTTTGTGACGTCATTTAATTTTGTGTCGTTAAATATTTTGTGACGTCATTTATTTTTGTGACGTTATGTATTTTGTGACGTCATTTATTTTTGTAACGTTATGTATTTCGTGACGTCATTTTTTTGTGACGTTATGTATTTTATGAAATATGTATTTTGTAACGTCATTTAATTTTGTGTCGTTAAATATTTTGTGACGTCATTTATTTTTGTGACGTTATGTATTTTGTCACATCATTTATTTTTGTGACGTTATGTATTTTGTGACGTTATTAATTTTTGTGACGTCATTTATTTTTGTGACGTTATGTATTTTGTGACGTCATTTATTTTTGTGACGCTATTTTTTTTTAAGTCATATATTTTTGTGACGTTATGTATTTTTTGACGTTATGTATTTTGTGACGTCATTTATTTTTGTGACGTTATGTATTTTGTGACGTCATTTATTTTTGTGACGTAATGTATTTTGTGACGTTATGTATTTTGTGACGTCATTTATTTTCGTGACATTACGTATTTTGTGAAGTAATTAATTTTTGTGACGTCATTTATTTTTATGACGTTATGTATTTTGTGACGTCATTTATTTTTGTGACGATATGTATTTTGTGACGTCATTATGTTTGTGACGTCAATTATTTTTGTGACGTTATGTATTTTGTGACGTCATTTATTTTTGTGACGCTATTTATTTTTTTAAGTCATATATTTTTGTGACGTTATGTATTTTTTGACGTTATGTATTTTCCGACGTTTTGTATTTTGTGACGTCATTTATTTTTGTGACGTTATGTATTTTGTGACGTCATTTATTTTTGTGACGTTATGTATTTTGTGACGTCATTTGTTTTTGTGACGTTATGTATTTTGTGACGTCATTTATTTTTGTGACGTTATGTATTTTGTGACGTCATTTATTTTTGTGACGTTATGTATTTTGTGACGTCATTTGTTTTTGTGACGTTATGTATTTTGTGACGTCATTTATTTTTGTGACGTTATGTATTTTGTGACGTCATTTATTTTTGTGACGTTATGTATTTTGTGACGTCAATTATTTTTGTGACGTTATGTATTTTGTGACGTCATTTATTTTTGTGACGTTATGTATTTTATGAAATATGTATTTTGTGACGTTATTTAATTTTGTGTCGTTAAATATTTTGTGACGTCATTTATTTTTGTAACGTTATTTTTTTTGTGACGTCATTTATTTTTGTGACGTCATTTAATTTTGTGTCGTTAAATATTTTGTGACGTCATTTATTTTTGTGACGTTATGTATTTTGTGACGTCATTTATTTTTGTGACGTTATGTATTTCGTGACGTCATTTTTTGTGACGTTATGTATTTTATGAAATATGTATTTTGTGACGTCATTTAATTTTGTGTCGTTAAATATTTTGTGACGTCATTTATTTTTGTGACGTTATGTATTTTGTCGAATCATTAATTTTTGTGACGTTATGTATTTTGTGACGTTATTAATTTTTGTGACGTCATTTATTTTTGTGACGTTATTTATTTTGTGACGTCATTTATTTTTGTGACGCTATTTATTTTTTGAAGTCATATATTTTTTGACGTTATGTATTTTGTGACGTTTTGTATTTTGTGACGTCATTTATTTTTGTGACGTTATGTATTTTGTGACGTCATTTATTTTTGTGACGTTATGTATTTTGTGACGTCATTTATTTTTGTGACGTTATGTATTTTGTGACGTTATTAATTTGTGCGACGTCATTTATTATTGTGACGTTATGTATTTTGTGACGTCATTTATTTTTGTGACGTTATGTATTTTGTGACGTCATTTATTTTTGTGACGTTATGTATTTTGTGACGTCATTTATTTTTGTGACGTAATGTATTTTGTGACGTCATTTATTTTTGTGAGGTTATGTATTTTTTGACGTAATTAATTTTTGTGACGTTATGTATTTTGTGACGTAATTAAATTTTGTGACGTCATTAATTTTGTGACGTTATGCATTTTGTGACGTCATTTATTTTTTGTGACGTTATGTATTATGTGACGTTATGTATTTTGTGACGTCATTTATTTTTGTGACGTTATGTATTTTGTGACGTTATGTATTTTGTGACGTTATTTATTTTTGTGACGTTATGTATTTTGTGACGTAATTAATTTTTGTGACGTCATTTATTTTTGTGACGTTATATATTTTGTGACGTTATGTATTTTGTGACGTAATTAATTTTTGTGACGTCATTTATTTTTGTGACGTTATGTATTTTGTGACGTCATTTATTTTTGTGACGTTATGTATTTTGTGACGTCATTTGTTTTTGTGACGTTATGTATTTTGTGACGTCATTTATTTTTGTGACGTTATGTATTTTGTGACGTCATTTATTTTTGTGACGTTATGTATTTTGTGACGTCATTTATTTTTGTGACGTTATGTATTTTATGAAATATGTATTTTGTGACGTCATTTAATTTTGTGTCGTTAAATATTTTGTGACGTCATTTATTTTTGTGACCTTATATATTTTGTGACGTCATTTATTTTTGTGACGTTATGTATTTTGTGACGTCATTTTTTTGTGACGTTATGTATTTTTTGACATCTTTTATTTTTGAGACGTTATGCATTTTGTGACGTCATTTACTTTTTGTGATGTTATGTATTTTGTGACGTCATTTATTTTTGTGACGTTATGTATTTTGTGACGTCATTTATTTTTGTGACGTTATGTATTTTGTGACGTTATGTATTTTGTTACCTCAATTATTTTTGTGACGTTATGTATTTTGTGACGTCATTTATTTTTGTGACGTTATGTATTTTGTGACGTCATTTATTTTTGTGACGTTATGTATTTTGTGACGTAATTTTTTTGTGACGTTATGTATTTTTAGATATATGTATTTTGTGACGTCATTTAATTTTGTGTCGTTAAATATTTTGTGACGTCATTTATTTTTGTGACGTTATGTATTTTGTGACATCATTTATTTTTGTGACGTTATGTATTTTGTGACGTTATTAATTTTTGTGACGTCATTTATTTTTGTGACGTTATGTATTTTGTGACGTCATTTATTTTTGTGACGCTATTTATTTTTTGAAGTCATATATTTTTGTGACGTTATGTATTTTGTGACGTTTTGTGTTTTGTGACGTAATTTATTTTTGTGACGTTATGTATTTTGTGACGTCATTTATTTTTGTGACGTTATGTATTTTGTGACGTTATTTATTTTTGTGACGTAATAAATTTTTGTGACGTCATTTATTTTTGTGACGTTATGTATTTTATGACGTCATTTATTTTGCGAAGTTATGTATTTTGTGACATCATTTATTTTTGAGACGTTATGCATTTTGTGACGTCATTTATTTTTTGTGACGTTATGTATTTTGTGACGTCATTTATTTTTGTGGCTTTATGTATTTTGTGACGTCATTTATTTTTGTGACGTTATGTATTTTGTGACGTTATGTATTTTGTGACGTCATTTATTTTTGTGACGTTATTTATTTTGTGACGTAATTAATTTTTGTGATGTCATTTATTTTTGTGACGTTATGTATTTTGTGACGTCATTTATTTTTGTGACGTTATGTATTTTGTGACGTCATTTATTTTTGTGACGTAATGTATTTTGTGACGTTATGTATTTTGTGACGTCATTTATTTTCGTGACATTACGTATTTTGTGAAGTAATTAATTTTTGTGACGTCATTTATTTTTATGACGTTATGTATTTTGTGACGTCATTTATTTTTGTGACGATATGTATTTTGTGACGTCATTATGTTTGTGACGTCATTTATTTTTGTGACGTTATGTATTTTGTGACGTCATTTATTTTTGTGACGCTATTTATTTTTTTAAGTCATATATTTTTGTGACGTTATGTATTTTTTGACGTTATGTATTTTGTGACGTTTTGTATTTTGTGACGTCATTTATTTTTGTGACGTTATGTATTTTGTGACGTCATTTATTTTTGTGACGTTATGTATTTTGTGACGTCATTTGTTTTTGTGACGTTATGTATTTTGTGACGTCATTTATTTTTGTGACGTTATGTATTTTGTGACGTCATTTTCTTTGTGACGTTATGTATTTTGTGACGTCATTTGTTTTTGTGACGTTATGTATTTTGTGACGTTATTAATTTTTGTGACGTCATTTATTTTTGTGACGTTATTTATTTTGTGACGTCATTTACTTTTGTGACGCTATTTATTTTTTGAAGTCATATATTTTTTGACGTTATGTATTTTGTGACGTTTTGTATTTTGTGACGTCATTTATTTTTGTGACGTTATGTATTTTGTGACGTCATTTATTTTTGTGACGTTATGTATTTTGTGACGTCATTTATTTTTGTGACGTTATGTATTTTGTGACGTTATTAATTTGTGTGACGTCATTTATTTTTGTGACGTTATGTATTTTGTGACGTCATTTATTTTTGTGACGTAATGTATTTTGTGACGTCATTTATTTTTGTGAGGTTATGTATTTTTTGACGTAATTAATTTTTGTGACGTTATGTATTTTGTGACGTAATTAAATTTTGTGACGTCATTAATTTTGTGACGTTATGCATTTTGTGACGTCATTTATTTTTTGTGACGTTATGTATTATGTGACGTTATGTATTTTGTGACGTCATTTATTTTTGTGACGTTATGTATTTTGTGACGTTATTAATTTTTGTGACGTCATTTATTTTTGTGACGTTATTTATTTTGTGACGTCATTTACTTTTGTGACGCTATTTATTTTTTGAAGTCATATATTTTTTGACGTTATGTATTTTGTGACGTTTTGTATTTTGTGACGTCATTTATTTTTGTGACGTTATGTATTTTGTGACGTCATTTATTTTTGTGACGTTATGTATTTTGTGACGTCATTTATTTTTGTGACGTTATGTATTTTGTGACGTTATTAATTTGTGTGACGTCATTTATTTTTGTGACGTTATGTATTTTGTGACGTCATTTTCTTTGTGACGTTATGTATTTTGTGACGTCATTTGTTTTTGTGACGTTATGTATTTTGTGACGTTATTAATTTTTGTGACGTCATTTATTTTTGTGACGTTATTTATTTTGTGACGTCATTTACTTTTGTGACGCTATTTATTTTTTGAAGTCATATATTTTTTGACGTTATGTATTTTGTGACGTTTTGTATTTTGTGACGTCATTTATTTTTGTGACGTTATGTATTTTGTGACGTCATTTATTTTTGTGACGTTATGTATTTTGTGACGTCATTTATTTTTGTGACGTTATGTATTTTGTGACGTTATTAATTTGTGTGACGTCATTTATTTTTGTGACGTTATGTATTTTGTGACGTCATTTATTTTTGTGACGTAATGTATTTTGTGACGTCATTTATTTTTGTGAGGTTATGTATTTTTTGACGTAATTAATTTTTGTGACGTTATGTATTTTGTGACGTAATTAAATTTTGTGACGTCATTAATTTTGTGACGTTATGCATTTTGTGACGTCATTTATTTTTTGTGACGTTATGTATTATGTGACGTTATGTATTTTGTGACGTCATTTATTTTTGTGACGTTATGTATTTTGTGACGTTATGTATTTTGTGACGTTATTTATTTTTGTGACGTTATGTATTTTGTGACGTAATTAATTTTTGTGACGTCATTTATTTTTGTGACGTTATATATTTTGTGACGTTATGTATTTTGTGACGTAATTAATTTTTGTGACGTCATTTATTTTTGTGACGTTATGTATTTTGTGACGTCATTTATTTTTGTGACGTTATGTATTTTGTGACGTCATTTGTTTTTGTGACGTTATGTATTTTGTGACGTCATTTATTTTTGTGACGTTATGTATTTTGTGACGTCATTTATTTTTGTGACGTTATGTATTTTGTGACGTCATTTATTTTTGTGACGTTATGTATTTTATGAAATATGTATTTTGTGACGTCATTTAATTTTGTGTCGTTAAATATTTTGTGACGTCATTTATTTTTGTGACCTTATATATTTTGTGACGTCATTTATTTTTGTGACGTTATGTATTTTGTGACGTCATTTTTTTTGTGACGTTATGTATTTTTTGACATCTTTTATTTTTGAGACGTTATGCATTTTGTGACGTCATTTACTTTTTGTGACGTTATGTATTTTGTGACGTCATTTATTTTTGTGACCTTATATATTTTGTGACGTCATTTATTTTTGTGACGTTGTGTATTTTGTGACGTCATTTTTTTGGTGACGTTATGTATTTTGTGACGTCATTTATTTTTGTGACGTTATGTATTTTGTGACGTCATTTATTTTTGTGACGTTATGTATTTTGTGACGTCATTTATTTTTGTGACGTTATGTATTTTATGAAATATGTATTTTGTGACGTCATTTAATTTTGTGTCGTTAAATATTTTGTGACGTCATTTATTTTTGTGACCTTATATATTTTGTGACGTCATTTATTTTTGTGACGTTATGTATTTTGTGACGTCATTTTTTTTGTGACGTTATGTATTTTGTGACGTCATTTATTTTTGTGACGTTATGTATTTTGTGACGTCATTTATTTTTGTGACGTTATGTATTTTGTGACGTCATTTATTTTTGTGACGTTATGTATTTTATGAAATATGTATTTTGTGACGTCATTTAATTTTGTGTCGTTAAATATTTTGTGACGTCATTTATTTTTGTGACCTTATATATTTTGTGACGTCATTTATTTTTGTGACGTTATGTATTTTGTGACGTCATTTTTTTTGTGACGTTATGTATTTTTTGACATCTTTTATTTTTGAGACGTTATGCATTTTGTGACGTCATTTACTTTTTGTGATGTTATGTATTTTGTGACGTCATTTATTTTTGTGACGTTATGTATTTTGTGACGTCATTTATTTTTGTGACGTTATGTATTTTGTGACGTTATGTATTTTGTTACCTCAATTATTTTTGTGACGTTATGTATTTTGTGACGTCATTTATTTTTGTGACGTTATGTATTTTGTGACGTCATTTATTTTTGTGACGTTATGTATTTTGTGACGTAATTTTTTTTGTGACGTTATGTATTTTTAGATATATGTATTTTGTGACGTCATTTAATTTTGTGTCGTTAAATATTTTGTGACGTCATTTATTTTTGTGACGTTATGTATTTTGTGACATCATTTATTTTTGTGACGTTATGTATTTTGTGACGTTATTAATTTTTGTGACGTCATTTATTATTGTGACGTTATGTATTTTGTGACGTCATTTATTTTTGTGACGCTATTTATTTTTTGAAGTCATATATTTTTGTGACGTTATGTATTTTGTGACGTTTTGTGTTTTGTGACGTAATTTATTTTTGTGACGTTATGTATTTTGTGACGTCATTTATTTTTGTGACGTTATGTATTTTGTGACGTTATTTATTTTTGTGACGTAATAAATTTTTGTGACGTCATTTATTTTTGTGACGTTATGTATTTTATGACGTCATTTATTTTGCGACGTTATGTATTTTGTGACATCATTTATTTTTGAGACGTTATGCATTTTGTGACGTCATTTATTTTTTGTGACGTTATGTATTTTGTGACGTCATTTATTTTTGTGGCTTTATGTATTTTGTGACGTCATTTATTTTTGTGACGTTATGTATTTTGTGACGTTATGTATTTTGTGACGTCATTTATTTTTGTGACGTTATTTATTTTGTGACGTAATTAATTTTTGTGATGTCATTTATTTTTGTGACGTTATGTATTTTGTGACGTCATTTATTTTTGTGACGTTATGTATTTTGTGACGTCATTTATTTTTGTGACGTAATGTATTTTGTGACGTTATGTATTTTGTGACGTCATTTATTTTCGTGACATTACGTATTTTGTGAAGTAATTAATTTTTGTGACGTCATTTATTTTTATGACGTTATGTATTTTGTGACGTCATTTATTTTTGTGACGATATGTATTTTGTGACGTCATTATGTTTGTGACGTCATTTATTTTTGTGACGTTATGTATTTTGTGACGTCATTTATTTTTGTGACGCTATTTATTTTTTTAAGTCATATATTTTTGTGACGTTATGTATTTTTTGACGTTATGTATTTTGTGACGTTTTGTATTTTGTGACGTCATTTATTTTTGTGACGTTATGTATTTTGTGACGTCATTTATTTTTGTGACGTTATGTATTTTGTGACGTCATTTGTTTTTGTGACGTTATGTATTTTGTGACGTCATTTATTTTTGTGACGTTATGTATTTTGTGACGTCATTTTCTTTGTGACGTTATGTATTTTGTGACGTCATTTGTTTTTGTGACGTTATTTATTTTGTGACGTCATTTATTTTTGTGACGCTATTTATTTTTTGAAGTCATATATTTTTTGACGTTATGTATTTTGTGACGTTTTGTATTTTGTGACGTCATTTATTTTTGTGACGTTATGTATTTTGTGACGTCATTTATTTTTGTGACGTTATGTATTTTGTGACGTCATTTATTTTTGTGACGTTATGTATTTTGTGACGTTATTAATTTGTGTGACGTCATTTATTTTTGTGACGTTATGTATTTTGTGACGTCATTTATTTTTGTGACGTTATGTATTTTGTGACGTCATTTATTTTTGTGACGTTATGTATTTTGTGACGTCATTTATTTTTGTGACGTAATGTATTTTGTGACGTCATTTATTTTTGTGAGGTTATGTATTTTTTGACGTAATTAATTTTTGTGACGTTATGTATTATGTGACGTTATGTATTTTGTGACGTCATTTATTTTTGTGACGTTATGTATTTTGTGACGTTATGTATTTTGTGACGTTATTTATTTTTGTGACGTTATGTATTTTGTGACGTAATTAATTTTTGTGACGTCATTTATTTTTGTGACGTTATATATTTTGTGACGTTATGTATTTTGTGACGTAATTAATTTTTGTGACGTCATTTATTTTTGTGACGTTATGTATTTTGTGACGTCATTTATTTTTGTGACGTTATGTATTTTGTGACGTCATTTGTTTTTGTGACGTTATGTATTTTGTGACGTCATTTATTTTTGTGACGTTATGTATTTTGTGACGTCATTTATTTTTGTGACGTTATGTATTTTGTGACGTCATTTATTTTTGTGACGTTATGTATTTTATGAAATATGTATTTTGTGACGTCATTTAATTTTGTGTCGTTAAATATTTTGTGACGTCATTTATTTTTGTGACCTTATATATTTTGTGACGTCATTTATTTTTGTGACGTTATGTATTTTGTGACGTCATTTTTTTTGTGACGTTATGTATTTTTTGACATCTTTTATTTTTGAGACGTTATGCATTTTGTGACGTCATTTACTTTTTGTGATGTTATGTATTTTGTGACGTCATTTATTTTTGTGACGTTATGTATTTTGTGACGTCATTTATTTTTGTGACGTTATGTATTTTGTGACGTTATGTATTTTGTTACCTCAATTATTTTAGTGACGTTATGTATTTTGTGACGTCATTTATTTTTGTGACGTTATGTATTTTGTGACGTCATTTATTTTTGTGACGTTATGTATTTTGTGACGTAATTTTTTTTGTGACGTTATGTATTTTTAGATATATGTATTTTGTGACGTCATTTAATTTTGTGTCGTTAAATATTTTGTGACGTCATTTATTTTTGTGACGTTATGTATTTTGTGACATCATTTATTTTTGTGACGTTATGTATTTTGTGACGTTATTAATTTTTGTGACGTCATTTATTTTTGTGACGTTATGTATTTTGTGACGTCATTTATTTTTGTGACGCTATTTATTTTTTGAAGTCATATATTTTTGTGACGTTATGTATTTTGTGACGTTTTGTGTTTTGTGACGTAATTTATTTTTGTGACGTTATGTATTTTGTGACGTCATTTATTTTTGTGACGTTATGTATTTTGTGACGTTATTTATTTTTGTGACGTAATAAATTTTTGTGACGTCATTTATTTTTGTGACGTTATGTATTTTATGACGTCATTTATTTTGCGACGTTATGTATTTTGTGACATCATTTATTTTTGAGACGTTATGCATTTTGTGACGTCATTTATTTTTTGTGACGTTATGTATTTTGTGACGTCATTTATTTTTGTGGCTTTATGTATTTTGTGACGTCATTTATTTTTGTGACGTTATGTATTTTGTGACGTTATGTATTTTGTGACGTCATTTATTTTTGTGACGTTATTTATTTTGTGACGTAATTAATTTTTGTGATGTCATTTATTTTTGTGACGTTATGTATTTTGTGACGTCATTTATTTTTGTGACGTTATGTATTTTGTGACGTCATTTATTTTTGTGACGTAATGTATTTTGTGACGTTATGTATTTTGTGACGTCATTTATTTTCGTGACATTACGTATTTTGTGAAGTAATTAATTTTTGTGACGTCATTTATTTTTATGACGTTATGTATTTTGTGACGTCATTTATTTTTGTGACGATATGTATTTTGTGACGTCATTATGTTTGTGACGTCATTTATTTTTGTGACGTTATGTATTTTGTGACGTCATTTATTTTTGTGACGCTATTTATTTTTTTAAGTCATATATTTTTGTGACGTTATGTATTTTTTGACGTTATGTATTTTGTGACGTTTTGTATTTTGTGACGTCATTTATTTTTGTGACGTTATGTATTTTGTGACGTCATTTATTTTTGTGACGTTATGTATTTTATGAAATATGTATTTTGTGACGTCATTTAATTTTGTGTCGTTAAATATTTTGTGACGTCATTTATTTTTGTGACGTTATGTATTTTGTCACATCATTTATTTTTGTGACGTTATGTATTTTGTGACGTTATTAATTTTTGTGACGTCATTTATTTTTGTGACGTTATGTATTTTGTGACGTCATTTATTTTTTTGACGTTATGTATTTTGTGACGTCAATTATTTTTGTGACGTTATGTATTTTGTGACGTCATTTATTTTTGTGACGTTATGTATTTTATGAAGTATGTATTTTGTGACGTTATTTAATTTTGTGTCGTTAAATATTTTGTGACGTCATTTATTTTTGTGACGTTATTTTTTTTGTGACGTCATTTATTTTTGTGACGTCATTTAATTTTGTGTCGTTAAATATTATGTGACGTCATTTATTTTTGTGACGTTATGTATTTTGTGACGTCATTTATTTTTGTAACGTTATGTATTTCGTGACGTCATTTTTTTGTGACGTTATGTATTTTATGAAATATGTATTTTGTGACGTCATTTAATTTTGTGTCGTTAAATATTTTGTGACGTCATTTATTTTTGTGACGTTATGTATTTTGTCACATCATTTATTTTTGTGACGTTATGTATTTTGTGACGTTATTAATTTTTGTGACGTCATTTATTTTTGTGACGTTATGTATTTTGTGACGTCATTTATTTTTGTGACGCTATTTTTTTTTAAGTCATATATTTTTGTGACGTTATGTATTTTTTGACGTTATGTATTTTGTGACGTCATTTATTTTTGTGACGTTATGTATTTTGTGACGTCATTTATTTTTGTGACGTAATGTATTTTGTGACGTTATGTATTTTGTGACGTCATTTATTTTCGTGACATTACGTATTTTGTGAAGTAATTAATTTTTGTGACGTCATTTATTTTTATGACGTTATGTATTTTGTGACGTCATTTATTTTTGTGACGATATGTATTTTGTGACGTCATTATGTTTGTGACGTCAATTATTTTTGTGACGTTATGTATTTTGTGACGTCATTTATTTTTGTGACGCTATTTATTTTTTTAAGTCATATATTTTTGTGACGTTATGTATTTTTTGACGTTATGTATTTTCCGACGTTTTGTATTTTGTGACGTCATTTATTTTTGTGACGTTATGTATTTTGTGACGTCATTTATTTTTGTGACGTTATGTATTTTGTGACGTCATTTGTTTTTGTGACGTTATGTATTTTGTGACGTCATTTATTTTTGTGACGTTATGTATTTTGTGACGTCATTTATTTTTTTGACGTTATGTATTTTGTGACGTCAATTATTTTTGTGACGTTATGTATTTTGTGACGTCATTTATTTTTGTGACGTTATGTATTTTATGAAGTATGTATTTTGTGACGTTATTTAATTTTGTGTCGTTAAATATTTTGTGACGTCATTTATTTTTGTGACGTTATTTTTTTTGTGACGTCATTTATTTTTGTGACGTCATTTAATTTTGTGTCGTTAAATATTTTGTGACGTCATTTATTTTTGTGACGTTATGTATTTTGTGACGTCATTTATTTTTGTAACGTTATGTATTTCGTGACGTCATTTTTTTGTGACGTTATGTATTTTATGAAATATGTATTTTGTAACGTCATTTAATTTTGTGTCGTTAAATATTTTGTGACGTCATTTATTTTTGTGACGTTATGTATTTTGTCACATCATTTATTTTTGTGACGTTATGTATTTTGTGACGTTATTAATTTTTGTGACGTCATTTATTTTTGTGACGTTATGTATTTTGTGACGTCATTTATTTTTGTGACGCTATTTTTTTTTAAGTCATATATTTTTGTGACGTTATGTATTTTTTGACGTTATGTATTTTGTGACGTCATTTATTTTTGTGACGTTATGTATTTTGTGACGTCATTTATTTTTGTGACGTAATGTATTTTGTGACGTTATGTATTTTGTGACGTCATTTATTTTCGTGACATTACGTATTTTGTGAAGTAATTAATTTTTGTGACGTCATTTATTTTTATGACGTTATGTATTTTGTGACGTCATTTATTTTTGTGACGATATGTATTTTGTGACGTCATTATGTTTGTGACGTCAATTATTTTTGTGACGTTATGTATTTTGTGACGTCATTTATTTTTGTGACGCTATTTATTTTTTTAAGTCATATATTTTTGTGACGTTATGTATTTTTTGACGTTATGTATTTTCCGACGTTTTGTATTTTGTGACGTCATTTATTTTTGTGACGTTATGTATTTTGTGACGTCATTTATTTTTGTGACGTTATGTATTTTGTGACGTCATTTGTTTTTGTGACGTTATGTATTTTGTGACGTCATTTATTTTTGTGACGTTATGTATTTTGTGACGTCATTTATTTTTGTGACGTTATGTATTTTGTGACGTCATTTGTTTTTGTGACGTTATGTATTTTGTGACGTCATTTATTTTTGTGACGTTATGTATTTTGTGACGTCATTTATTTTTGTGACGTTATGTATTTTGTGACGTCAATTATTTTTGTGACGTTATGTATTTTGTGACGTCATTTATTTTTGTGACGTTATGTATTTTATGAAATATGTATTTTGTGACGTTATTTAATTTTGTGTCGTTAAATATTTTGTGACGTCATTTATTTTTGTAACGTTATTTTTTTTGTGACGTCATTTATTTTTGTGACGTCATTTAATTTTGTGTCGTTAAATATTTTGTGACGTCATTTATTTTTGTGACGTTATGTATTTTGTGACGTCATTTATTTTTGTGACGTTATGTATTTCGTGACGTCATTTTTTGTGACGTTATGTATTTTATGAAATATGTATTTTGTGACGTCATTTAATTTTGTGTCGTTAAATATTTTGTGACGTCATTTATTTTTGTGACGTTATGTATTTTGTCACATCATTAATTTTTGTGACGTTATGTATTTTGTGACGTTATTAATTTTTGTGACGTCATTTATTTTTGTGACGTTATTTATTTTGTGACGTCATTTATTTTTGTGACGCTATTTATTTTTTGAAGTCATATATTTTTTGACGTTATGTATTTTGTGACGTTTTGTATTTTGTGACGTCATTTATTTTTGTGACGTTATGTATTTTGTGACGTCATTTATTTTTGTGACGTTATGTATTTTGTGACGTCATTTATTTTTGTGACGTTATGTATTTTGTGACGTTATTAATTTGTGCGACGTCATTTATTTTTGTGACGTTATGTATTTTGTGACGTCATTTATTTTTGTGACGTTATGTATTTTGTGACGTCATTTATTTTTGTGACGTTATGTATTTTGTGACGTCATTTATTTTTGTGACGTAATGTATTTTGTGACGTCATTTATTTTTGTGAGGTTATGTATTTTTTGACGTAATTAATTTTTGTGACGTTATGTATTTTGTGACGTAATTAAATTTTGTGACGTCATTAATTTTGTGACGTTATGCATTTTGTGACGTCATTTATTTTTTGTGACGTTATGTATTATGTGACGTTATGTATTTTGTGACGTCATTTATTTTTGTGACGTTATGTATTTTGTGACGTTATGTATTTTGTGACGTTATTTATTTTTGTGACGTTATGTATTTTGTGACGTAATTAATTTTTGTGACGTCATTTATTTTTGTGACGTTATATATTTTGTGACGTTATGTATTTTGTGACGTAATTAATTTTTGTGACGTCATTTATTTTTGTGACGTTATGTATTTTGTGACGTCATTTATTTTTGTGACGTTATGTATTTTGTGACGTCATTTGTTTTTGTGACGTTATGTATTTTGTGACGTCATTTATTTTTGTGACGTTATGTATTTTGTGACGTCATTTATTTTTGTGACGTTATGTATTTTGTGACGTCATTTATTTTTGTGACGTTATGTATTTTATGAAATATGTATTTTGTGACGTCATTTAATTTTGTGTCGTTAAATATTTTGTGACGTCATTTATTTTTGTGACCTTATATATTTTGTGACGTCATTTATTTTTGTGACGTTATGTATTTTGTGACGTCATTTTTTTGTGACGTTATGTATTTTTTGACATCTTTTATTTTTGAGACGTTATGCATTTTGTGACGTCATTTACTTTTTGTGATGTTATGTATTTTGTGACGTCATTTATTTTTGTGACGTTATGTATTTTGTGACGTCATTTATTTTTGTGACGTTATGTATTTTGTGACGTTATGTATTTTGTTACCTCAATTATTTTTGTGACGTTATGTATTTTGTGACGTCATTTATTTTTGTGACGTTATGTATTTTGTGACGTCATTTATTTTTGTGACGTTATGTATTTTGTGACGTAATTTTTTTGTGACGTTATGTATTTTTAGATATATGTATTTTGTGACGTCATTTAATTTTGTGTCGTTAAATATTTTGTGACGTCATTTATTTTTGTGACGTTATGTATTTTGTGACATCATTTATTTTTGTGACGTTATGTATTTTGTGACGTTATTAATTTTTGTGACGTCATTTATTTTTGTGACGTTATGTATTTTGTGACGTCATTTATTTTTGTGACGCTATTTATTTTTTGAAGTCATATATTTTTGTGACGTTATGTATTTTGTGACGTTTTGTGTTTTGTGACGTAATTTATTTTTGTGACGTTATGTATTTTGTGACGTCATTTATTTTTGTGACGTTATGTATTTTGTGACGTTATTTATTTTTGTGACGTAATAAATTTTTGTGACGTCATTTATTTTTGTGACGTTATGTATTTTATGACGTCATTTATTTTGCGAAGTTATGTATTTTGTGACATCATTTATTTTTGAGACGTTATGCATTTTGTGACGTCATTTATTTTTTGTGACGTTATGTATTTTGTGACGTCATTTATTTTTGTGGCTTTATGTATTTTGTGACGTCATTTATTTTTGTGACGTTATGTATTTTGTGACGTTATGTATTTTGTGACGTCATTTATTTTTGTGACGTTATTTATTTTGTGACGTAATTAATTTTTGTGATGTCATTTATTTTTGTGACGTTATGTATTTTGTGACGTCATTTATTTTTGTGACGTTATGTATTTTGTGACGTCATTTATTTTTGTGACGTAATGTATTTTGTGACGTTATGTATTTTGTGACGTCATTTATTTTCGTGACATTACGTATTTTGTGAAGTAATTAATTTTTGTGACGTCATTTATTTTTATGACGTTATGTATTTTGTGACGTCATTTATTTTTGTGACGATATGTATTTTGT
Organism: Flexamia atlantica; assembly: GCA_035578135.1. Taxonomy (NCBI): domain Eukaryota; kingdom Metazoa; phylum Arthropoda; class Insecta; order Hemiptera; family Cicadellidae; genus Flexamia; species Flexamia atlantica. The sequence goes on along the minus strand of JAQJVK010000111.1, from coordinate 480,906 downwards.
GACGTCATTATGTTTGTGACGTCATTTATTTTTGTGACGTTATGTATTTTGTGACGTCATTTATTTTTGTGACGCTATTTATTTTTTTAAGTCATATATTTTTGTGACGTTATGTATTTTTTGACGTTATGTATTTTGTGACGTTTTGTATTTTGTGACGTCATTTATTTTTGTGACGTTATGTATTTTGTGACGTCATTTATTTTTGTGACGTTATGTATTTTGTGACGTCATTTGTTTTTGTGACGTTATGTATTTTGTGACGTCATTTATTTTTGTGACGTTATGTATTTTGTGACGTCATTTTCTTTGTGACGTTATGTATTTTGTGACGTCATTTGTTTTTGTGACGTTATGTATTTTGTGACGTTATTAATTTTTGTGACGTCATTTATTTTTGTGACGTTATTTATTTTGTGACGTCATTTACTTTTGTGACGCTATTTATTTTTTGAAGTCATATATTTTTTGACGTTATGTATTTTGTGACGTTTTGTATTTTGTGACGTCATTTATTTTTGTGACGTTATGTATTTTGTGACGTCATTTATTTTTGTGACGTTATGTATTTTGTGACGTCATTTATTTTTGTGACGTTATGTATTTTGTGACGTTATTAATTTGTGTGACGTCATTTATTTTTGTGACGTTATGTATTTTGTGACGTCATTTATTTTTGTGACGTTATGTATTTTGTGACGTCATTTATTTTTGTGACGTTATGTATTTTGTGACGTCATTTATTTTTGTGACGTAATGTATTTTGTGACGTCATTTATTTTTGTGAGGTTATGTATTTTTTGACGTAATTAATTTTTGTGACGTTATGTATTTTGTGACGTAATTAAATTTTGTGACGTCATTAATTTTGTGACGTTATGCATTTTGTGACGTCATTTATTTTTTGTGACGTTATGTATTATGTGACGTTATGTATTTTGTGACGTCATTTATTTTTGTGACGTTATGTATTTTGTGACGTTATGTATTTTGTGACGTTATTTATTTTTGTGACGTTATGTATTTTGTGACGTAATTAATTTTTGTGACGTCATTTATTTTTGTGACGTTATATATTTTGTGACGTTATGTATTTTGTGACGTAATTAATTTTTGTGACGTCATTTATTTTTGTGACGTTATGTATTTTGTGACGTCATTTATTTTTGTGACGTTATGTATTTTGTGACGTCATTTGTTTTTGTGACGTTATGTATTTTGTGACGTCATTTATTTTTGTGACGTTATGTATTTTGTGACGTCATTTATTTTTGTGACGTTATGTATTTTGTGACGTCATTTATTTTTGTGACGTTATGTATTTTATGAAATATGTATTTTGTGACGTCATTTAATTTTGTGTCGTTAAATATTTTGTGACGTCATTTATTTTTGTGACCTTATATATTTTGTGACGTCATTTATTTTTGTGACGTTATGTATTTTGTGACGTCATTTTTTTTGTGACGTTATGTATTTTTTGACATCTTTTATTTTTGAGACGTTATGCATTTTGTGACGTCATTTACTTTTTGTGACGTTATGTATTTTGTGACGTCATTTATTTTTGTGACCTTATATATTTTGTGACGTCATTTATTTTTGTGACGTTGTGTATTTTGTGACGTCATTTTTTTGGTGACGTTATGTATTTTGTGACGTCATTTATTTTTGTGACGTTATGTATTTTGTGACGTCATTTATTTTTGTGACGTTATGTATTTTGTGACGTCATTTATTTTTGTGACGTTATGTATTTTATGATATATGTATTTTGTGACGTCATTTAATTTTGTGTCGTTAAATATTTTGTTACGTCATTTATTTTTGTGACCTTATATATTTTGTGACGTCATTTATTTTTGTGACGTTATGTATTTTGTGACGTCATTTTTTTTGTGACGTTATGTATTTTGTGACGTCATTTATTTTTGTGACGTTATGTATTTTGTGACGTCATTTATTTTTGTGACGTTATGTATTTTGTGACGTCATTTATTTTTGTGACGTTATGTATTTTATGAAATATGTATTTTGTGACGTCATTTAATTTTGTGTCGTTAAATATTTTGTGACGTCATTTATTTTTGTGACCTTATATATTTTGTGACGTCATTTATTTTTGTGACGTTATGTATTTTGTGACGTCATTTTTTTTGTGACGTTATGTATTTTTTGACATCTTTTATTTTTGAGACGTTATGCATTTTGTGACGTCATTTACTTTTTGTGATGTTATGTATTTTGTGACGTCATTTATTTTTGTGACGTTATGTATTTTGTGACGTCATTTATTTTTGTGACGTTATGTATTTTGTGACGTTATGTATTTTGTTACCTCAATTATTTTTGTGACGTTATGTATTTTGTGACGTCATTTATTTTTGTGACGTTATGTATTTTGTGACGTCATTTATTTTTGTGACGTTATGTATTTTGTGACGTAATTTTTTTTGTGACGTTATGTATTTTTAGATATATGTATTTTGTGACGTCATTTAATTTTGTGTCGTTAAATATTTTGTGACGTCATTTATTTTTGTGACGTTATGTATTTTGTGACATCATTTATTTTTGTGACGTTATGTATTTTGTGACGTTATTAATTTTTGTGACGTCATTTATTATTGTGACGTTATGTATTTTGTGACGTCATTTATTTTTGTGACGCTATTTATTTTTTGAAGTCATATATTTTTGTGACGTTATGTATTTTGTGACGTTTTGTGTTTTGTGACGTAATTTATTTTTGTGACGTTATGTATTTTGTGACGTCATTTATTTTTGTGACGTTATGTATTTTGTGACGTTATTTATTTTTGTGACGTAATAAATTTTTGTGACGTCATTTATTTTTGTGACGTTATGTATTTTATGACGTCATTTATTTTGCGACGTTATGTATTTTGTGACATCATTTATTTTTGAGACGTTATGCATTTTGTGACGTCATTTATTTTTTGTGACGTTATGTATTTTGTGACGTCATTTATTTTTGTGGCTTTATGTATTTTGTGACGTCATTTATTTTTGTGACGTTATGTATTTTGTGACGTTATGTATTTTGTGACGTCATTTATTTTTGTGACGTTATTTATTTTGTGACGTAATTAATTTTTGTGATGTCATTTATTTTTGTGACGTTATGTATTTTGTGACGTCATTTATTTTTGTGACGTTATGTATTTTGTGACGTCATTTATTTTTGTGACGTAATGTATTTTGTGACGTTATGTATTTTGTGACGTCATTTATTTTCGTGACCTTACGTATTTTGTGAAGTAATTAATTTTTGTGACGTCATTTATTTTTATGACGTTATGTATTTTGTGACGTCATTTATTTTTGTGACGATATGTATTTTGTGACGTCATTATGTTTGTGACGTCATTTATTTTTGTGACGTTATGTATTTTGTGACGTCATTTATTTTTGTGACGCTATTTATTTTTTTAAGTCATATATTTTTGTGACGTTATGTATTTTTTGACGTTATGTATTTTGTGACGTTTTGTATTTTGTGACGTCATTTATTTTTGTGACGTTATGTATTTTGTGACGTCATTTATTTTTGTGACGTTATGTATTTTGTGACGTCATTTGTTTTTGTGACGTTATGTATTTTGTGACGTCATTTATTTTTGTGACGTTATGTATTTTGTGACGTCATTTTCTTTGTGACGTTATGTATTTTGTGACGTCATTTGTTTTTGTGACGTTATTTATTTTGTGACGTCATTTATTTTTGTGACGCTATTTATTTTTTGAAGTCATATATTTTTTGACGTTATGTATTTTGTGACGTTTTGTATTTTGTGACGTCATTTATTTTTGTGACGTTATGTATTTTGTGACGTCATTTATTTTTGTGACGTTATGTATTTTGTGACGTCATTTATTTTTGTGACGTTATGTATTTTGTGACGTTATTAATTTGTGTGACGTCATTTATTTTTGTGACGTTATGTATTTTGTGACGTCATTTATTTTTGTGACGTTATGTATTTTGTGACGTCATTTATTTTTGTGACGTTATGTATTTTGTGACGTCATTTATTTTTGTGACGTAATGTATTTTGTGACGTCATTTATTTTTGTGAGGTTATGTATTTTTTGACGTAATTAATTTTTGTGACGTTATGTATTTTGTGACGTAATTAAATTTTGTGACGTCATTAATTTTGTGACGTTATGCATTTTGTGACGTCATTTATTTTTTGTGACGTTATGTATTATGTGACGTTATGTATTTTGTGACGTCATTTATTTTTGTGACGTTATGTATTTTGTGACGTTATGTATTTTGTGACGTTATTTATTTTTGTGACGTTATGTATTTTGTGACGTAATTAATTTTTGTGACGTCATTTATTTTTGTGACGTTATATATTTTGTGACGTTATGTATTTTGTGACGTAATTAATTTTTGTGACGTCATTTATTTTTGTGACGTTATGTATTTTGTGACGTCATTTATTTTTGTGACGTTATGTATTTTGTGACGTCATTTGTTTTTGTGACGTTATGTATTTTGTGACGTCATTTATTTTTGTGACGTTATGTATTTTGTGACGTCATTTATTTTTGTGACGTTATGTATTTTGTGACGTCATTTATTTTTGTGACGTTATGTATTTTATGAAATATGTATTTTGTGACGTCATTTAATTTTGTGTCGTTAAATATTTTGTGACGTCATTTATTTTTGTGACCTTATATATTTTGTGACGTCATTTATTTTTGTGACGTTATGTATTTTGTGACGTCATTTTTTTTGTGACGTTATGTATTTTTTGACATCTTTTATTTTTGAGACGTTATGCATTTTGTGACGTCATTTACTTTTTGTGATGTTATGTATTTTGTGACGTCATTTATTTTTGTGACGTTATGTATTTTGTGACGTCATTTATTTTTGTGACGTTATGTATTTTGTGACGTTATGTATTTTGTTACCTCAATTATTTTAGTGACGTTATGTATTTTGTGACGTCATTTATTTTTGTGACGTTATGTATTTTGTGACGTCATTTATTTTTGTGACGTTATGTATTTTGTGACGTAATTTTTTTTGTGACGTTATGTATTTTTAGATATATGTATTTTGTGACGTCATTTAATTTTGTGTCGTTAAATATTTTGTGACGTCATTTATTTTTGTGACGTTATGTATTTTGTGACATCATTTATTTTTGTGACGTTATGTATTTTGTGACGTTATTAATTTTTGTGACGTCATTTATTTTTGTGACGTTATGTATTTTGTGACGTCATTTATTTTTGTGACGCTATTTATTTTTTGAAGTCATATATTTTTGTGACGTTATGTATTTTGTGACGTTTTGTGTTTTGTGACGTAATTTATTTTTGTGACGTTATGTATTTTGTGACGTCATTTATTTTTGTGACGTTATGTATTTTGTGACGTTATTTATTTTTGTGACGTAATAAATTTTTGTGACGTCATTTATTTTTGTGACGTTATGTATTTTATGACGTCATTTATTTTGCGACGTTATGTATTTTGTGACATCATTTATTTTTGAGACGTTATGCATTTTGTGACGTCATTTATTTTTTGTGACGTTATGTATTTTGTGACGTCATTTATTTTTGTGGCTTTATGTATTTTGTGACGTCATTTATTTTTGTGACGTTATGTATTTTGTGACGTTATGTATTTTGTGACGTCATTTATTTTTGTGACGTTATTTATTTTGTGACGTAATTAATTTTTGTGATGTCATTTATTTTTGTGACGTTATGTATTTTGTGACGTCATTTATTTTTGTGACGTTATGTATTTTGTGACGTCATTTATTTTTGTGACGTAATGTATTTTGTGACGTTATGTATTTTGTGACGTCATTTATTTTCGTGACATTACGTATTTTGTGAAGTAATTAATTTTTGTGACATCATTTATTTTTGTGACGTTATGTATTTTGTGACGTTATTAATTTTTGTGACGTCATTTATTTTTGTGACGTTATGTATTTTGTGACGTCATTTATTTTTGTGACGCTATTTATTTTTTGAAGTCATATATTTTTGTGACGTTATGTATTTTGTGACGTTTTGTGTTTTGTGACGTAATTTATTTTTGTGACGTTATGTATTTTGTGACGTCATTTATTTTTGTGACGTTATGTATTTTGTGACGTTATTTATTTTTGTGACGTAATAAATTTTTGTGACGTCATTTATTTTTGTGACGTTATGTATTTTATGACGTCATTTATTTTGCGACGTTATGTATTTTGTGACATCATTTATTTTTGAGACGTTATGCATTTTGTGACGTCATTTATTTTTTGTGACGTTATGTATTTTGTGACGTCATTTATTTTTGTGGCTTTATGTATTTTGTGACGTCATTTATTTTTGTGACGTTATGTATTTTGTGACGTTATGTATTTTGTGACGTCATTTATTTTTGTGACGTTATTTATTTTGTGACGTAATTAATTTTTGTGATGTCATTTATTTTTGTGACGTTATGTATTTTGTGACGTCATTTATTTTTGTGACGTTATGTATTTTGTGACGTCATTTATTTTTGTGACGTAATGTATTTTGTGACGTTATGTATTTTGTGACGTCATTTATTTTCGTGACATTACGTATTTTGTGAAGTAATTAATTTTTGTGACGTCATTTATTTTTATGACGTTATGTATTTTGTGACGTCATTTATTTTTGTGACGATATGTATTTTGTGACGTCATTATGTTTGTGACGTCATTTATTTTTGTGACGTTATGTATTTTGTGACGTCATTTATTTTTGTGACGCTATTTATTTTTTTAAGTCATATATTTTTGTGACGTTATGTATTTTTTGACGTTATGTATTTTGTGACGTTTTGTATTTTGTGACGTCATTTATTTTTGTGACGTTATGTATTTTGTGACGTCATTTATTTTTGTGACGTTATGTATTTTATGAAATATGTATTTTGTGACGTCATTTAATTTTGTGTCGTTAAATATTTTGTGACGTCATTTATTTTTGTGACGTTATGTATTTTGTCACATCATTTATTTTTGTGACGTTATGTATTTTGTGACGTTATTAATTTTTGTGACGTCATTTATTTTTGTGACGTTATGTATTTTGTGACGTCATTTATTTTTTTGACGTTATGTATTTTGTGACGTCAATTATTTTTGTGACGTTATGTATTTTGTGACGTCATTTATTTTTGTGACGTTATGTATTTTATGAAGTATGTATTTTGTGACGTTATTTAATTTTGTGTCGTTAAATATTTTGTGACGTCATTTATTTTTGTGACGTTATTTTTTTTGTGACGTCATTTATTTTTGTGACGTCATTTAATTTTGTGTCGTTAAATATTATGTGACGTCATTTATTTTTGTGACGTTATGTATTTTGTGACGTCATTTATTTTTGTAACGTTATGTATTTCGTGACGTCATTTTTTTGTGACGTTATGTATTTTATGAAATATGTATTTTGTGACGTCATTTAATTTTGTGTCGTTAAATATTTTGTGACGTCATTTATTTTTGTGACGTTATGTATTTTGTCACATCATTTATTTTTGTGACGTTATGTATTTTGTGACGTTATTAATTTTTGTGACGTCATTTATTTTTGTGACGTTATGTATTTTGTGACGTCATTTATTTTTGTGACGCTATTTTTTTTTAAGCCATATATTTTTGTGACGTTATGTATTTTTTGACGTTATGTATTTTGTGACGTCATTTATTTTTGTGACGTTATGTATTTTGTGACGTCATTTATTTTTTTGACGTAATGTATTTTGTGACGTTATGTATTTTGTGACGTCATTTATTTTCGTGACATTACGTATTTTGTGAAGTAATTAATTTTTGTGACGTCATTTATTTTTATGACGTTATGTATTTTGTGACGTCATTTATTTTTGTGACGATATGTATTTTGTGACGTCATTATGTTTGTGACGTCAATTATTTTTGTGACGTTATGTATTTTGTGACGTCATTTATTTTTGTGACGCTATTTATTTTTTTAAGTCATATATTTTTGTGACGTTATGTATTTTTTGACGTTATGTATTTTCCGACGTTTTGTATTTTGTGACGTCATTTATTTTTGTGACGTTATGTATTTTGTGACGTCATTTATTTTTGTGACGTTATGTATTTTGTGACGTCATTTGTTTTTGTGACGTTATGTATTTTGTGACGTCATTTATTTTTGTGACGTTATGTATTTTGTGACGTCATTTATGTTTGTGACGTTATGTATTTTGTGACGTCATTTGTTTTTGTGACGTTATGTATTTTGTGACGTCATTTATTTTTGTGACGTTATGTATTTTGTGACGTCATTTATTTTTGTGACGTTATGTATTTTGTGACGTCAATTATTTTTGTGACGTTATGTATTTTGTGACGTCATTTATTTTTGTGACGTTATGTATTTTATGAAATATGTATTTTGTGACGTTATTTAATTTTGTGTCGTTAAATATTTTGTGACGTCATTTATTTTTGTAACGTTATTTTTTTTGTGACGTCATTTATTTTTGTGACGTCATTTAATTTTGTGTCGTTAAATATTTTGTGACGTCATTTATTTTTGTGACGTTATGTATTTTGTGACGTCATTTATTTTTGTGAAGTTATGTATTTCGTGACGTCATTTTTTGTGACGTTATGTATTTTATGAAATATGTATTTTGTGACGTCATTTAATTTTGTGTCGTTAAATATTTTGTGACGTCATTTATTTTTGTGACGTTATGTATTTTGTCACATCATTAATTTTTGTGACGTTATGTATTTTGTGACGTTATTAATTTTTGTGACGTCATTTATTTTTGTGACGTTATTTATTTTGTGACGTCATTTATTTTTGTGACGCTATTTATTTTTTGAAGTCATGTATTTTTTGACGTTATGTATTTTGTGACGTTTTGTATTTTGTGACGTCATTTATTTTTGTGACGTTATGTATTTTGTGACGTCATTTATTTTTGTGACGTTATGTATTTTGTGACGTCATTTATTTTTGTGACGTTATGTATTTTGTGACGTTATTAATTTGTGTGACGTCATTTATTTTTGTGACGTTATGTATTTTGTGACGTCATTTATTTTTGTGACGTTATGTATTTTGTGACGTCATTTATTTTTGTGACGTTATGTATTTTGTGACGTCATTTATTTTTGTGACGTAATGTATTTTGTGACGTCATTTATTTTTGTGAGGTTATGTATTTTTTGACGTAATTAATTTTTGTGACGTTATGTATTTTGTGACGTAATTAAATTTTGTGACGTCATTAATTTTGTGACGTTATGCATTTTGTGACGTCATTTATTTTTTGTGACGTTATGTATTATGTGACGTTATGTATTTTGTGACGTCATTTATTTTTGTGACGTTATGTATTTTGTGACGTTATGTATTTTGTGACGTTATTTATTTTTGTGACGTTATGTATTTTGTGACGTAATTAATTTTTGTGACGTCATTTATTTTTGTGACGTTATATATTTTGTGACGTTATGTATTTTGTGACGTAATTAATTTTTGTGACGTCATTTATTTTTGTGACGTTATGTATTTTGTGACGTCATTTATTTTTGTGACGTTATGTATTTTGTGACGTCATTTGTTTTTGTGACGTTATGTATTTTGTGACGTCATTTATTTTTGTGACGTTATGTATTTTGTGACGTCATTTATTTTTGTGACGTTATGTATTTTATGAAATATGTATTTTGTGACGTCATTTAATTTTGTGTCGTTAAATATTTTGTGACGTCATTTATTTTTGTGACCTTATATATTTTGTGACGTCATTTATTTTTGTGACGTTATGTATTTTGTGACGTCATTTTTTTTGTGACGTTATGTATTTTTTGACATCTTTTATTTTTGAGACGTTATGCATTTTGTGACGTCATTTACTTTTTGTGATGTTATGTATTTTGTGACGTCATTTATTTTTGTGACGTTATGTATTTTGTGACGTCATTTATTTTTGTGACGTTATGTATTTTGTGACGTTATGTATTTTGTTACCTCAATTATTTTTGTGACGTTATGTATTTTGTGACGTCATTTATTTTTGTGACGTTATGTATTTTGTGACGTCATTTATTTTTGTGACGTTATGTATTTTCTGACGTTATTTATTTTTGTGACGTTATGTATTTTGTGACGTTCTGTATTTTGTGACGTCATTAGTTTTTGTGACGTTATGTATTTTGTGACGTAATTAATTTTTGTGACGTCATTTATTTTTGTGACGTTATGTATTTTGTGACGTCATTTATTTTTGTGACGTTATGTATTTTGTGACGTCATTTATTTTTGTGACGTAATGTATTTTGTGACGTTATGTATTTTGTGACGTCATTTATTTTTTTGACATTATATATTTTGTGAAGTAATTAATTTTTGTGACGTCATTTATTTTTATGACGTTATGTATTTTGTGACGTCATTTATTTTCTGACGTTATGTATTTTATGAAATATGTATTTTGTGACGTCATTTAATTTTGTGTCGTTAAATATTTTGTGACGTCATTTATTTTTGTGACGTTATGTATTTTGTGACGTCATTTATTTTTGTGACGATATGTATTTTGTGACGTCATTATGTTTGTGACGTCAATTATTTTTGTGACGTTATGTATTTTGTGACGTCATTTATTTTTGTGACGCTATTTATTTTTTTAAGTCATATATTTTTGTGACGTTATGTATTTTTTGACGTTATGTATTTTGTGACGTTATGTATTTTGTGACGTCATTTATTTTTGTGACGTAATGTATTTTGTGACGTTATGTATTTTGTGACGTCATTTATTTTCGTGACATTACGTATTTTGTGAAGTAATTAATTTTTGTGACGTCATTTATTTTTATGACGTTATGTATTTTGTGACGTCATTTATTTTTGTGACGATATGTATTTTGTGACGTCATTATGTTTGTGACGTCATTTATTTTTGTGACGTTATGTATTTTGTGACGTCATTTATTTTTGTGACGCTATTTATTTTTTTAAGTCATATATTTTTGTGACGTTATGTATTTTTTGACGTTATGTATTTTGTGACGTTCTGTATTTTGTGACGTAATTTATTTTTGTGACGTTATGTATTTTGTGACGTCATTTATTTTTGTGACGTTATGTATTTTGTGACGTCATTTGTTTTTGTGACGTTATGTATTTTGTGACGTCATTTATTTTTGTGACGTTATGTATTTTGTGACGTCATTTTCTTTGTGACGTTATGTATTTTGTGACGTCATTTGTTTTTGTGACGTTATGTATTTTGTGACGTCATTTATTTTTGTGACGTTATGTATTTTGTGACGTCATTTATTTTTGTGACGTTATGTATTTTGTGACGTCAATTATTTTTGTGACGTTATGTATTTTGTGACGTCATTTATTTTTGTGACGTTATGTATTTTATGAAGTATGTATTTTGTGACGTTATTTAATTTTGTGTCGTTAAATATTTTGTGACGTCATTTATTTTTGTGACGTTATTTTTTTTGTGACGTCATTTATTTTTGTGACGTCATTTAATTTTGTGTCGTTAAATATTTTGTGACGTCATTTATTTTTGTGACGTTATGTATTTTGTGACGTCATTTATTTTTGTAACGTTATGTATTTCGTGACGTCATTTTTTTGTGACGTTATGTATTTTATGAAATATGTATTTTGTGACGTCATTTAATTTTGTGTCGTTAAATATTTTGTGACGTCATTTATTTTTGTGACGTTATGTATTTTGTCACATCATTTATTTTTGTGACGTTATGTATTTTGTGACGTTATTAATTTTTGTGACGTCATTTATTTTTGTGACGTTATGTATTTTGTGACGTCATTTATTTTTGTGACGCTATTTTTTTTTTTAAGTCATATATTTTTTTGACGTTATGTATTTTTTGACGTTATGTATTTTGTGACGTCATTTATTTTTGTGACGTTATGTATTTTGTGACGTCATTTATTTGTGTGACATAATGTATTTTGTGACGTTATGTATTTTGTGACGTCATTTATTTTCGTGACATTACGTATTTTGTGAAGTAATTAATTTTTGTGACGTCATTTATTTTTATGACGTTATGTATTTTGTGACGTCATTTATTTTTGTGACGATATGTATTTTGTGACGTCATTATGTTTGTGACGTCAATTATTTTTGTGACGTTATGTATTTTGTGACGTCATTTATTTTTGTGACGCTATTTATTTTTTTAAGTCATATATTTTTGTGACGTTATGTATTTTTTGACGTTATGTATTTTCCGACGTTTTGTATTTTGTGACGTCATTTATTTTTGTGACGTTATGTATTTTGTGACGTCATTTATTTTTTTGACGTTATGTATTTTGTGACGTCATTTGTTTTTTTGACGTTATGTATTTTGTGACGTCATTTATTTTTGTGACGTTATGTATTTTGTGACGTCATTTATTTTTGTGACGTTATGTATTTTGTGACGTCATTTGTTTTTGTGACGTTATGTATTTTGTGACGTCATTTATTTTTGTGACGTTATGTATTTTGTGACGTCATTTATTTTTGTGACGTTATGTATTTTGTGACGTCAATTATTTTTGTGACGTTATGTATTTTGTGACGTCATTTATTTTTGTGACGTTATGTATTTTATGAAATATGTATTTTGTGACGTTATTTAATTTTGTGTCGTTAAATATTTTGTGACGTCATTTATTTTTGTAACGTTATTTTTTTTGTGACGTCATTTATTTTTGTGACGTCATTTAATTTTGTGTCGTTAAATATTTTGTGACGTCATTTATTTTTGTGACGTTATGTATTTTGTGACGTCATTTATTTTTGTGACGTTATGTATTTCGTGACGTCATTTTTTGTGACGTTATGTATTTTATGAAATATGTATTTTGTGACGTCATTTAATTTTGTGTCGTTAAATATTTTGTGACGTCATTTATTTTTGTGACGTTATGTATTTTGTCACATCATTAATTTTTGTGACGTTATGTATTTTGTGACGTTATTAATTTTTGTGACGTCATTTATTTTTGTGACGTTATTTATTTTGTGACGTCATTTATTTTTGTGACGCTATTTATTTTTTGAAGTCATATATTTTTTGACGTTATGTATTTTGTGACGTTTTGTATTTTGTGACGTCATTTATTTTTGTGACGTTATGTATTTTGTGACGTCATTTATTTTTGTGACGTTATGTATTTTGTGACGTCATTTATTTTTGTGACGTTATGTATTTTGTGACGTTATTAATTTGTGTGACGTCATTTATTTTTGTGACGTTATGTATTTTGTGACGTCATTTATTTTTGTGACGTTATGTATTTTGTGACGTCATTTATTTTTGTGACGTTATGTATTTTGTGACGTCATTTATTTTTGTGACGTAATGTATTTTGTGACGTCATTTATTTTTGTGAGGTTATGTATTTTTTGACGTAATTAATTTTTGTGACGTTATGTATTTTGTGACGTAATTAAATTTTGTGACGTCATTAATTTTGTGACGTTATGCATTTTGTGACGTCATTTATTTTTTGTGACGTTATATATTATGTGACGTTATGTATTTTGTGACGTCATTTATTTTTGTGACGTTATGTATTTTGTGACGTTATGTATTTTGTGACGTTATTTATTTTTGTGACGTTATGTATTTTGTGACGTAATTAATTTTTGTGACGTCATTTATTTTTGTGACGTTATATATTTTGTGACGTTATGTATTTTGTGACGTAATTAATTTTTGTGACGTCATTTATTTTTGTGACGTTATGTATTTTGTGACGTCATTTATTTTTGTGACGTTATGTATTTTGTGACGTCATTTGTTTTTGTAACGTTATGTATTTTGTGACGTCATTTATTTTTGTGACGTTATGTATTTTGTGACGTCATTTATTTTTGTGACGTTATGTATTTTGTGACGTCATTTATTTTTGTGACGTTATGTATTTTATGAAATATGTATTTTGTGACGTCATTTAATTTTGTGTCGTTAAATATTTTGTGACGTCATTTATTTTTGTGACCTTATATATTTTGTGACGTCATTTATTTTTGTGACGTTATGTATTTTGTGACGTCATTTTTTTTGTGACGTTATGTATTTTTTGACATCTTTTATTTTTGAGACGTTATGCATTTTGTGACGTCATTTACTTTTTGTGATGTTATGTATTTTGTGACGTCATTTATTTTTGTGACGTTATGTATTTTGTGACGTCATTTATTTTTGTGACGTTATGTATTTTGTGACGTTATGTATTTTGTTACCTCAATTATTTTTGTGACGTTATGTATTTTGTGACGTCATTTATTTTTGTGACGTTATGTATTTTGTGACGTCATTTATTTTTGTGACGTTATGTATTTTCTGACGTTATTTATTTTTGTGACGTTATGTATTTTGTGACGTTCTGTATTTTGTGACGTCATTAGTTTTTGTGACGTTATGTATTTTGTGACGTAATTAATTTTTGTGACGTCATTTATTTTTGTGACGTTATGTATTTTGTGACGTCATTTATTTTTGTGACGTCATTTATTTTTTTGACATTATGTATTTTGTGAAGTAATTAATTTTTGTGACGTCATTTATTTTTATGACGTTATGTATTTTGTGACGTCATTTATTTTCTGACGTTATGTATTTTATGAAATATGTATTTTGTGACGTCATTTAATTTTGTGTCGTTAAATATTTTGTGACGTCATTTATTTTTGTGACGTTATGTATTTTGTGACATAATTTATTTTTGTGACGTTATGCATTTTGTGACGTTATTAATTTTTGTGACGTCATTTATTTTTGTGACGTTATGTATTTTGTGACGTCTTTTATTTTTGTGACGCTATTTATTTTTTGAAGTCATATATTTTTGTGACGTTATGTATTTTTGACGTTATGTATTTTGTGACGTTTTGTATTTTGTGACGTAATTTATTTTTGTGACGTTATGTATTTTGTGACGTCAACTATTTTTGTGACGTTATGTATTTTGTGACGTTATTTATTTTTGTGACGTAATAAAGTTTTGTGACGTCATTTATTTTTGTGACGTTATGTATTTTATGACGTCATTTATTTTGTGACGTTATGTATTTTGTGATATCATTTATTTTTGAGACGTTATGCATTTTGTGACGTCATTTATTTTTTATGACGTTATGTATTTTGTGACGTCATTTATTTTTGTGACATTATGTAGTTTGTGACGTCGTTTATTTTTGTGACGTTATGTATTTTGTGACGTTATGTATTTTGTGACATCAT
Organism: Flexamia atlantica; assembly: GCA_035578135.1. Classification (NCBI taxonomy): domain Eukaryota; kingdom Metazoa; phylum Arthropoda; class Insecta; order Hemiptera; family Cicadellidae; genus Flexamia; species Flexamia atlantica. The sequence goes on along the minus strand of JAQJVK010000111.1, from coordinate 465,592 downwards.
TTATTTTTGTGACGTTATGTATTTTGTGACGTAAATAATTTTTGTGACGTCATTTATTTTTGTGACGTTATGTATTTTGTGACGTCATTTATTTTTGTGACGTTATGTATTTTGTGACGTCATTTATTTTTGTGACGTTATGTATTTTGTGACGTCATTTATTTTTGTGATGTTATGTATTTTGTGACGTCATTTATTTTTGTGACGTTATGTATTTTGTGACGTCATTAATTTTTGTGACGTTATGTATTTTATAAAATATGTATTTTGTGAAGTCATTTAATTTTGTGTTGTTAAATATTTTGTGACGTCATTTATTTTTGTGAGGTTATGTATTTTGTGACGTCATTTATTTTTGTGACGTTATGTATTTTATGAAATATGTATTTTGTGACGTCATTTAATTTTGTGTCGTTAAATATTTTTTGACGTCATTTATTTCTGTGACGTTATGTATTTTGTGACATCATTTATTTTTGTGACGTTATGTATTTTGTGACGTTATTAATTTTGGTGACGTCATTTATTTTTGTAACGTTATGTATTTTGTGACGTCATTTATTTTTGTGACGCTATTTATTTTCTGAAGTCATATATTTTTGTGACGTTATGTATTTTTTGACGTTATGTATTTTGTGACGTTTTGTATTTTGTGACGTCATTTATTTTTGTGACGTTATGTATTTTGTGACGTCATTTATTTTTGTGACGTTATGTATTTTGTGACGTCATTTATTTTTGTGACGTTATGTATTTTGTGACGTCATTTATTTTTGTGAGGTTATGTATTTTTTGACGTAATTAATTTTTGTGACGTTATGTATTTTGTGACGTAATTAATTTTTGTGACGTCATTAATTTTGTGACGTTATGTATTTTCTTGACGTCATTTGTTTTTGTGACGTTATGTATTTTGTGACGTCATTTATTTTTGTGACGTTATGTATTTTGTGACGTCATTTATTATTGTGACGTCATTTATTTTTGTGACGTTATGTATTTTGTGACATCATTTATTTTTGTGACGTTATGAATTTTGTGACGTCATTTATTTTTTTGACGTTATGTATTTTGTGACGTCATTTATTTTTGTGACTTTATTTATTTTGTGACGTCATTTATTTTTGTGACGTTATGTATTTTGTGACGTTATGTATTTTGTGACGTTATTTATTTTTGTGACGTTATGTATTTTGTGACGTAATTAATTTTTGTGATGTCATTTATTTTTGTGACGTTATGTATTTTGTGACGTCATTTATTTTTGTGAGGTTATGTATTTTGTGACGTCATTTGTTTTTGTGACGTTATGTATTTTGTGACGTCATTTATTTTTGTGACGTTATGTATTTTGTGACGTCATTTATTTTTGTGACGTTATGTATTGTGTGACGTCATTTATTTTTGTGACGTTATGTATTTTGTGACGTCATTTATTTTTTTGACGTTATGTATTTTATGAAATATGTATTTTGTGACGTCATTTAATTTTGTGTCGTTAAATATTTTGTGACGTCATTTATTTTTGTGACCTTATGTATTTTGTGACGTCATTTATTTTTGTGACGTTATGTATTTTGTGACGTCATTTTTTTGTGACGTTATGTATTTTGTGACGTCATTTATTTTTGTGACGTTATGTATTTTGTGACGTTATGTATTTTGTGACGTCATTTATTTTTGAGACGTTATGTATTTTGTGTTGTAATTAATTTTCGTGACGTCATTTATTTTTGTGACGTTATGTATTTTGTGACGTCATTTATTTTTGTGACGTTATATATTTTGTGACGTCATTTATTTTTGTGACGTAATGTATTTTGTGACGTTATGTATTTTGTGACGTCATTTATTTTTGTGATATTATGTATTTTGTGAAGAAATTAATTTTTGTGAAGTCATATATTTTTATATCATTATGTATTTTGTGACGTCATTTATTTTTGTGACGTTATGTATTTTGTGACGTCATTTATTTTTGTGACGTTATGTACTTTATGACGTCATTTATTTTTGTGACGATATGTATTTTGTGACGTCATTATGTTTGTGACGTCATATTTTTTTGTGACGTTATGTATTATTTGACGTTATGTATTTTGTGACGTTTTGTATTTTGTGACGTCATTTATTTTTGTGACGTTATGTATTTTGTGACATCATTTATTTTTGCGACGTTATGTATTTTGTGACGTCATTTGTTTTTGTGACGTTATGTATTTTGTGACGTCATTTATTTTTGTGACGTTATGTATTTTGTGACGTCATTTATTTTTGTGACGTTATGTATTTTGTGACGTCAATTATTTTTGTGACGTTATGTATTTTGTGACATCATTTATTTTTGTGACGTTATGTATTTTATGAAATATGTATTTTTTGACGTTATTTAATTTTGTGTCTTTAAATATTTTGTGACGTCATTTATTTTTATGACGTTATGTATTTTGTGACGTCATTTATTTTTGTGAGGTTATGTATTTTTTGACGTAATTAATTTTTGTGACGTTATGTATTTTTTTACGTAATTAATTTTTGTGACGTCATTAATTTTGTGACGTTATGTATTTTCTTGACGTCATTTGTTTTTGTGACGTTATGTATTTTGTGACGTCATTTATTTTTGTGACGTTATGTATTTTGTGACATCATTTATTTTTGTGACGTTATGAATTTTGTGACGTCATTTATTTTTTTGACGTTATGTATTTTGTGACGTCATTTATTTTTGTGACTTTATTTATTTTGTGACGTCATTTATTTTTGTGACGTTATGTATTTTGTGACGTAATGTATTTTGTGACGTTATTTATTTTTGTGACGTTATGTATTTTGTGACGTAATTAATTATTGTGACGTCATTTATTTTTGTGACGTTATGTATTTTGTGACGTCATTTACTTTTGTGAGGTTATGTATTTTGTGACGTCATTTGTTTTTGTGACGTTATGTATTTTGTGACGTCATTTATTTTTGTGACGTTATGTATTTTGTGACGTCATTTATTTTTGTGACGTTATGTATTGTGTGACGTCATTTACTTTTGTGAGGTTATGTATTTTGTGACGTCATTTGTTTTTGTGACGTTATGTATTTTGTGACGTCATTTATTTTTGTGACGTTATGTATTTTGTGACGTCATTTACTTTTGTGAGGTTATGTATTTTGTGACGTCATTTGTTTTTGTGACGTTATGTATTTTGTGACGTCATTTATTTTTTTGACGTTATGTATTTTATGAAATATGTATTTTGTGACGTCATTTAATTTTGTGTCGTTAAATATTTTGTGACGTAATTTATTTTTGTGACCTTATGTATTTTGTGACGTCATTTATTTTTGTGACGTTATGTATTTTGTGACGTCATTTTTTTGTGACGTTATGTATTTTGTGACGTCATTTATTTTTGTGACGTTATGTATTTTGTGACGTTATGTATTTTGTGACGTCATTTATTTTTGAGACGTTATGTATTTTGTGTTGTAATTAATTTTCGTGACGTCATTTATTTTTGTGACATTATGTATTTTGTGACGTCATTTATTTTTGTGACGTTATATATTTTGTGACGTCATTTATTTTTGTGACGTAATGTATTTTGTGACGTTATGTATTTTGTGACGTCATTTATTTTTGTGACATTATGTATTTTGTGAAGAAATTAATTTTTGTGAAGTCATATATTTTTATGTCATTATGTATTTTGTGACGTCATTTATTTTTGTGACGTACTGTATTTTGTGACGTCATTTATTTTTGTGACGTTATGTATTTTATGACGTCATTTATTTTTGTGACGATATGTATTTTGTGACGTCATTATGTTTGTGACGTCATTTATTTTTGTGACGTTATGTATTTTGTGACGTCATTTATTTTTGTGACGCTATTTATTTTTTGAAGTCATATATTTTTGTGACGTTATGTATTATTTGACGTTATGTATTTTGTGACGTTTTGTATTTTGTGACGTCATTTATTTTTGTGACGTTATGTATATTGTGACGTCATTTATTTTTGCGACGTTATGTATTTTGTGACGTCATTTGTTTTTGTGACGTTATGTATTTTGTGACGTCATTTATTTTTGTGACGTTATGTATTTTGTGACGTCATTTATTTTTGTGACGTTATGTATTTTGTGACGTCAATTATTTTTGTGACGTTATTTATTTTGTGACGTCATTTATTTTTGTGACGTTATGTATTTTATGAAATATGTATTTTGTGACGTTATTTAATTTTGTGTCTTTAAATATTTTGTGACGTCATTTATTTTTATGACGTTATGTATTTTGTGACGTCATTTATTTTTTGAGATTTTGTATTTTTTGACGTCATTTTTTGTGACGTTATGTATTTTATGAAATATGTATTTTGTGACGTCATTTAATTTTGTGTCGTTAATTATTTTGTGACGTCATTTATTTTTGTGACGTTATGTATTTTGTGACATCATTTATTTTTGTGACGTTATGTATTTTGTGACGTTATTAATTTTTGTGACGTCATTTATTTTTGTGACGTTATGTATTTTGTGACGTCATTTATTTTTTGACGCTATTTATTTTTTGAAGTCATATATTTTTGTGACGTTATGTATTTTGTGACGTTTTGTATTTTGTGACGTCATTTATTTTTGTGACGTTATGTATTTTGTGACGTCATTTATTTTTGTGACGTTATGTATTTTGTGACGTCAATTATTTTTGTGACGTTATGTATTTTGTGACGTCATTTATTTTTGTGACGTTATGTATTTTATGAAATATATATTTTGTGACGTTATTTAATTTTGTGTTGTTAAATATTTTGTGAGGTCATTTATTTTTGTGACGTTATTTTTTTGTGACGTCATTTATTTTTGTGACGTCATTTAATTTTGTGTCGTTAAATATTTTGTGACGTCATTTATTTTTTTGACGTTATGTATTTTGTGACGTCATTTATTTTTGTGACGTTATGTATTTCGTGACGTCATTTTTTTGTGACGTTATGTATTTTATGAAATATATATTTTGTGACGTTATTTAATTTTGTGTCGTTAAATATTTTGTGACGTCATTTATTTTTGTGACGTTATGTATTTTGTCACATCATTTATTTTTGTGACGTTATGTATTTTGTGACGTTTTGTATTTTGTGACGTCATTTATTTTTGTGACGTTATGTATTTTGTGACGTCATTTATTTTTGTGACGTTATGTATTTTGTGACGTCATTTGTTTTTGTGACGTTATGTATTTTGTGACGTCATTTATTTTTGTGACGTTATGTATTTTGTGACGTCATTTATTTTTGTGACGTTATGTATTTTGTGACGTCAATTATTTTTGTGACGTTATGTATTTTGTGACGTCATTTATTTTTGTGACGTTATGTATTTTATGAAATATGTATTTTGTGACGTTATTTAATTTTGTGTCTTTAAATATTTTGTGACGTCATTTATTTTTATGACGTTATGTATTTTGTGACGTCATTTATTTTTGTGACGTTTTGTATTTTGTGACGTCATTTTTTGTGACGTTATGTATTTTATGAAATATGTATTTTGTGACGTCATTTAATTTTGTGTCGTTAATTATTTTGTGACGTCATTTATTTTTGTTACGTTGTGTATTTTGTGACATCATTTATTTTTGTGACGTTATGTATTTTGTGACGTTATTAATTTTTGTGACGTCATTTATTTTTGTGACGTTATGTATTTTGTGACGTCATTTATTTTTTTGACGCTATTTTTTTTTGAAGTCATATATTTTTGTGACGTTATGTATTTTGTGACGTTTTGTATTTTGTGACGTCATTTATTTTTGTGACGTTATGTATTTTGTGACGTCATTTATTTTTGTGACGTTATGTATTTTCTGACGTCAATTATTTTTGTGACGTTATGTATTTTGTGACGTCATTTATTTTTGTGACGTTATGTATTTTATGAAATATATATTTTGTGACGTTATTTAATTTTGTGTCGTTAAATATTTTGTGACGTCATTTATTTTTGTGACGTTATTTTTTTTGTGACGTCATTTATTTTTGTGACGTCATTTAATTTTGTGTCGTTAAATATTTTGTGACGTCATTTATTTTTTTGACGTTATGTATTTTGTGACGTCATTTATTTTTGTGACGTTATGTATTTCGTGACGTCATTTTTTTTGTGACGTTATGTATTTTATGAAATATGTATTTTGTGACGTCATTTAATTTTGTGTCGTTAAATATTTTGTGACGTCATTTATTTTTGAGACGTTATGTATTTTGTCACATCATTTATTTTTGTGACGTTATGTATTTTGTGACGTCATTTATTTTTGTGACGTTATGTATTTTGTGACGTCATTTATTTTTTTGACGTTATGTATTTTGTGACGTCATTTATTTTTGTGACGATATGTATTTTGTGACGTCATTTATTTTTGTGACGTAATGTATTTTGTGACGTCATTTATTTTTGTGAGGTTATGTATTTTTTGACGTAATTAATTTTTGTGACGTTATGTATTTTGTGACGTAATTAATTTTTGTGACGTCATTAATTTTGTGACGTTATGCATTTTGTGACGTCATTTATTTTTTGTGACGTTATGTATTTTGTGACGTCATTTATTTTTGTGACGTTATGTATTTTGTGACGTTATGTATTTTGTGACGTTATTTATTTTTGTGACGTTATGTATTTTGTGACGTAATTAATTTTTGTGACGTCATTTATTTTTGTGACGTTATATATTTTGTGACGTTATGTATTTTGTGACGTAATTAATTTTTGTGACGTCATTTATTTTTGTGACGTTATGTATTTTGTGACGTCATTTATTTTTGTGACGTTATGTATTTTGTGACGTCATTTATTTTTGTGACGTTATGTATTTTGTGACGTCATTTATTTTTGTGACGTTATGTATTTTGTGACGTCATTTATTTTTGTGACGTTATGTATTTTATGAAATATGTATTTTGTGACGTCATTTAATTTTGTGTCGTTAAATATTGTGTGACGTCATTTATTTTTGTAACCTTATGTATTTTGTGACGTCATTTATTTTTGTGACGTTATGTATTTTGTGACGTCATTTTTTTTGTGACGTTATGTATTTTGTGACATCTTTTATTTTTGAGACGTTATACATTTTGTGACGTCATTTATTTTTTGTGACGTTATGTATTTTGTGACGTCATTTATTTTTGTGACGTTATGTATTTTGTGACGTCATTTAATTTTGTGACGTTATGTATTTTGTGACGTTATGTATTTTATTACCTCAATTATTTTTGTGACGTTATGTATTTTGTGACGTCATTTATTTTTGTGACGTTATGTATTTTGTGACGTCATTTATTTTTGTGACGTTATGTATTTTGTGACGTCATTTATCTTTGTGACGTTATGTATTTTGTGACGTTATGTATTTTGTGACGTCATTAGTTTTTGTGACGTTATGTATTTTGTGACGTAATTAATTTTTGTGACGTCATTTATTTTTGTGACGTTATGTATTTTGTGATGTCATTTATTTTTGTGACGTTATGTATTTTGTGACGTCATTTATTTTTGTGACGTAATGTATTTTGTGACGTTATGTATTTTGTGACGTCATTTATTTTTGTGACATTATGTATTTTGTGAAGTAATTAATTTTTGTGACGTCATTTATTTTTATGACGATATGTATTTTGCGACGTCATTTATTTTTGTGACGTTATGTTTTTTGTGACGTCATTTATTTCTGTGAAGTTATGTATTTTGTGACATCATTTATTTTTGTGACGATATGTATTTTGTGACATCATTATGTTTGTGACGTCATTTATTTTTGTGACGTTATGTATTTTGTGACGTCATTTATTTTTGTGACGTTATGTATTTTGTGACGTCATTTATTTTTGTGACGTTATGTATTTTATGACGTCAATTATTTTTGTGACGTTATGTATTTTGTGACGTCATTTATTTTTGTGACATTATGTATTTTATGAAATATGTATTTTGTGACGTTATTTAATTTTGTGTCTTTAAATTTTTTGTGACGTCATTTATTTTTATGACGTTATGTATTTTGTGACGTCATTTATTTTTGTGACGTTTTGTATTTTGTGACGTCATTTTTTGTGACGTTATGTATTTTATGAAATATGTATTTTGTGACGTCATTTAATTTTGTGTCGTTAATTATTTTGTGACGTCATTTATTTTTGTTACGTTGTGTATTTTGTGACATCATTTATTTTTGTGACGTTATGTATTTTGTGACGTTATTAATTTTTGTGACGTCATTTATTTTTGTGACGTTATGTATTTTGTGACGTCATTTATTTTTTTGACGCTATTTTTTTTTGAAGTCATATATTTTTGTGACGTTATGTATTTTGTGACGTTTTGTATTTTGTGACGTCATTTATTTTTGTGACGTTATGTATTTTGTGACGTCATTTATTTTTGTGACGTTATGTATTTTCTGACGTCAATTATTTTTGTGACGTTATGTATTTTGTGACGTCATTTATTTTTGTGACGTTATGTATTTTATGAAATATATATTTTGTGACGTTATTTAATTTTGTGTCGTTAAATATTTTGTGACGTCATTTATTTTTGTGACGTTATTTTTTTTGTGACGTCATTTATTTTTGTGACGTCATTTAATTTTGTGTCGTTAAATATTTTGTGACGTCATTTATTTTTTTGACGTTATGTATTTTGTGACGTCATTTATTTTTGTGACGTTATGTATTTCGTGACGTCATTTTTTTTGTGACGTTATGTATTTTATGAAATATGTATTTTGTGACGTCATTTAATTTTGTGTCGTTAAATATTTTGTGACGTCATTTATTTTTGAGACGTTATGTATTTTGTCACATCATTTATTTTTGTGACGTTATGTATTTTGTGACGTCATTTATTTTTGTGACGTTATGTATTTTGTGACGTCATTTATTTTTTTGACGTTATGTATTTTGTGACGTCATTTATTTTTGTGACGATATGTATTTTGTGACGTCATTTATTTTTGTGACGTAATGTATTTTGTGACGTCATTTATTTTTGTGAGGTTATGTATTTTTTGACGTAATTAATTTTTGTGACGTTATGTATTTTGTGACGTAATTAATTTTTGTGACGTCATTAATTTTGTGACGTTATGCATTTTGTGACGTCATTTATTTTTTGTGACGTTATGTATTTTGTGACGTCATTTATTTTTGTGACGTTATGTATTTTGTGACGTTATGTATTTTGTGACGTTATTTATTTTTGTGACGTTATGTATTTTGTGACGTAATTAATTTTTGTGACGTCATTTATTTTTGTGACGTTATATATTTTGTGACGTTATGTATTTTGTGACGTAATTAATTTTTGTGACGTCATTTATTTTTGTGACGTTATGTATTTTGTGACGTCATTTATTTTTGTGACGTTATGTATTTTGTGACGTCATTTATTTTTGTGACGTTATGTATTTTGTGACGTCATTTATTTTTGTGACGTTATGTATTTTGTGACGTCATTTATTTTTGTGACGTTATGTATTTTATGAAATATGTATTTTGTGACGTCATTTAATTTTGTGTCGTTAAATATTGTGTGACGTCATTTATTTTTGTAACCTTATGTATTTTGTGACGTCATTTATTTTTGTGACGTTATGTATTTTGTGACGTCATTTTTTTTGTGACGTTATGTATTTTGTGACATCTTTTATTTTTGAGACGTTATACATTTTGTGACGTCATTTATTTTTTGTGACGTTATGTATTTTGTGACGTCATTTATTTTTGTGACGTTATGTATTTTGTGACGTCATTTAATTTTGTGACGTTATGTATTTTGTGACGTTATGTATTTTATTACCTCAATTATTTTTGTGACGTTATGTATTTTGTGACGTCATTTATTTTTGTGACGTTATGTATTTTGTGACGTCATTTATTTTTGTGACGTTATGTATTTTGTGACGTCATTTATCTTTGTGACGTTATGTATTTTGTGACGTTATGTATTTTGTGACGTCATTAGTTTTTGTGACGTTATGTATTTTGTGACGTAATTAATTTTTGTGACGTCATTTATTTTTGTGACGTTATGTATTTTGTGATGTCATTTATTTTTGTGACGTTATGTATTTTGTGACGTCATTTATTTTTGTGACGTAATGTATTTTGTGACGTTATGTATTTTGTGACGTCATTTATTTTTGTGACATTATGTATTTTGTGAAGTAATTAATTTTTGTGACGTCATTTATTTTTATGACGATATGTATTTTGCGACGTCATTTATTTTTGTGACGTTATGTTTTTTGTGACGTCATTTATTTCTGTGAAGTTATGTATTTTGTGACATCATTTATTTTTGTGACGATATGTATTTTGTGACATCATTATGTTTGTGACGTCATTTATTTTTGTGACGTTATGTATTTTGTGACGTCATTTATTTTTGTGACGTTATGTATTTTGTGACGTCATTTATTTTTGTGACGTTATGTATTTTGTGACGTCAATTATTTTTGTGACGTTATGTATTTTGTGACGTCATTTATTTTTGTGACGTTATGTATTTTATGAAATATGTATTTTGTGACGTTATTTAATTTTGTGTCTTTAAATTTTTTGTGACGTCATTTATTTTTATGACGTTATGTATTTTGTGACGTCATTTATTTTTGTGACGTTTTGTATTTTGTGACGTCATTTTTTGTGACGTTATGTATTTTATGAAATATGTATTTTGTGACGTCATTTAATTTTGTGTCGTTAATTATTTTGTGACGTCATTTATTTTTGTTACGTTGTGTATTTTGTGACATCATTTATTTTTGTGACGTTATGTATTTTGTGACGTTATTAATTTTTGTGACGTCATTTATTTTTGTGACGTTATGTATTTTGTGACGTCATTTATTTTTTTGACGCTATTTTTTTTTGAAGTCATATATTTTTGTGACGTTATGTATTTTGTGACGTTTTGTATTTTGTGACGTCATTTATTTTTGTGACGTTATGTATTTTGTGACGTCATTTATTTTTGTGACGTTATGTATTTTCTGACGTCAATTATTTTTGTGACGTTATGTATTTTGTGACGTCATTTATTTTTGTGACGTTATGTATTTTATGAAATATATATTTTGTGACGTTATTTAATTTTGTGTCGTTAAATATTTTGTGACGTCATTTATTTTTGTGACGTTATTTTTTTTGTGACGTCATTTATTTTTGTGACGTCATTTAATTTTGTGTCGTTAAATATTTTGTGACGTCATTTATTTTTTTGACGTTATGTATTTTGTGACGTCATTTATTTTTGTGACGTTATGTATTTCGTGACGTCATTTTTTTTGTGACGTTATGTATTTTATGAAATATGTATTTTGTGACGTCATTTAATTTTGTGTCGTTAAATATTTTGTGACGTCATTTATTTTTGAGACGTTATATATTTTGTCACATCATTTATTTTTGTGACGTTATGTATTTTGTGACGTCATTTATTTTTGTGACGTTATGTATTTTGTGACGTCATTTATTTTTTTGACGTTATGTATTTTGTGACGTCATTTATTTTTGTGACGTTATGTATTTTGTGACGTCATTTATTTTTGTGACGTAATGTATTTTGTGACGTCATTTATTTTTGTGAGGTTATGTATTTTTTGACGTAATTAATTTTTGTGACGTTATGTATTTTGTGACGTAATTAATTTTTGTGACGTCATTAATTTTGTGACGTTATGCATTTTGTGACGTCATTTATTTTTTGTGACGTTATGTATTTTGTGACGTCATTTATTTTTGTGACGTTATGTATTTTGTGACGTTATGTATTTTGTGACGTTATTTATTTTTGTGACGTTATGTATTTTGTGACGTAATTAATTTTTGTGACGTCATTTATTTTTGTGACGTTATATATTTTGTGACGTTATGTATTTTGTGACGTAATTAATTTTTGTGACGTCATTTATTTTTGTGACGTTATGTATTTTGTGACGTCATTTATTTTTGTGACGTTATGTATTTTGTGACGTCATTTATTTTTGTGACGTTATGTATTTTGTGACGTCATTTATTTTTGTGACGTTATGTATTTTGTGACGTCATTTATTTTTGTGACGTTATGTATTTTATGAAATATGTATTTTGTGACGTCATTTAATTTTGTGTCGTTAAATATTGTGTGACGTCATTTATTTTTGTAACCTTATGTATTTTGTGACGTCATTTATTTTTGTGACGTTATGTATTTTGAGACGTCATTTTTTTTGTGACGTTATGTATTTTGTGACATCTTTTATTTTTGAGACGTTATACATTTTGTGACGTCATTTATTTTTTGTGACGTTATGTATTTTGTGACGTCATTTATTTTTGTGACGTTATGTATTTTGTGACGTCATTTAATTTTGTGACGTTATGTATTTTGTGACGTTATGTATTTTATTACCTCAATTATTTTTGTGACGTTATGTATTTTGTGACGTCATTTATTTTTGTGACGTTATGTATTTTGTGACGTCATTTATTTTTGTGACGTTATGTATTTTGTGACGTCATTTATCTTTGTGACGTTATGTATTTTGTGACGTTATGTATTTTGTGACGTCATTAGTTTTTGTGACGTTATGTATTTTGTGACGTAATTAATTTTTGTGACGTCATTTATTTTTGTGACGTTATGTATTTTGTGATGTCATTTATTTTTGTGACGTTATGTATTTTGTGACGTCATTTATTTTTGTGACGTAATGTATTTTGTGACGTTATGTATTTTGTGACGTCATTTATTTTTGTGACATTATGTATTTTGTGAAGTAATTAATTTTTGTGACGTCATTTATTTTTATGACGATATGTATTTTGCGACGTCATTTATTTTTGTGACGTTATGTTTTTTGTGACGTCATTTATTTCTGTGAAGTTATGTATTTTGTGACGTCATTTATTTTTGTGACGATATGTATTTTGTGACATCATTATGTTTGTGACGTCATTTATTTTTGTGACGTTATGTATTTTGTGACGTCATTTATTTTTGTGACGCTATTTATTTTTTGAAGTCATATATTTTTGTGACGTTATGTATTTTTGGACGTTATGTATTTTGTGACGTTTTGTATTTTGTGACGTCATTTATTTTTGTGTCGTTATGTATTTTGTGACGTCATTTATTTTTGTGACGTTATGTATTTTGTGACGTCATTTGTTTTTGTGACGTTATGTATTTTGTGACATCATTTATTTTTGTGACGTTATTTATTTTGTGACGTCATTTATTTTTAGGACGTTATGTATTTTGTGACGTCATTTATTTTTGTTACGTTATGTATTTTGTGACGTTATTTATTTTTGTGACGTTATGTATTATATGAAATATGTATTTTGTGACGTCATTTAATTTTGTGTCGTTAAATATTTTGTGAAGTCATTTATTTTTGTGACGTTATGTATTTTGTGACGTCATTTATTTTTGTGACGTTATGTATTTTGTGACGTCATTTATTTTGTGACGTTATGTATTTTATGAAATATGTATTTTGTGACGTCATTTAATTTTGTGTCGTTAAATATTTTGTGACGTCATTTATTTTTGTGACGTTATGTATTTTGTGACATAATTTATTTTTGTGATGTTATGCATTTTGTGACGTTATTAATTTTTTTGACGTCATTTATTTTTGTGACGTTATGTATTTTGTGACGTCTTTTATTTTTGTGACGCTATTTATTTTTTGAAGTCATATATTTTTGTGACGTTATGTATTTTTTGACGTTATGTATTTCGTGACGTTTTGTATTTTGTGACGTAATTTATTTTTGTGACGTTATGTATTTTGTGACGTCAACTATTTTTGTGACGTTATGTATTTTGTGACGTTATTTATTTTTGTGACGTAATAAAGTTTTGTGACGTCATTTATTTTTGTGACGTTATGTATTTTATGACGTCATTTATTTTGTGACGTTATGTATTTTGTGATATCATTTATTTTTGAGACGTTATGCATTTTGTGACGTCATTTATTTTTTATGACGTTATGTATTTTGTGACGTCATTTATTTTTGTGAGGTTATGTATTTTGTGACGTCGTTTATTTTTGTGACGTTATGTATTTTGTGACGTTATGTATTTTGTGACGTCATTTATTTTTGTGATGTTATGTATTTTGTGACGTAAATAATTTTTGTGACGTCATTTATTTTTGTGACGTTATGTATTTTGTGACGTCATTTATTTTTGTGACGTTATGTATTTTGTGACGTCATTTATTTTTGTGACGTTATGTATTTTGTGACGTCATTTGTTTTTGTGACGTTATGTATTTTGTGACGTCATTTATTTTTGTGACGTTATGTATTTTGTGACGTTATTTATTTTTGTGACGTTATGTATTTTGTGACGTCATTTGTTTTTGTGTCGTTATGTATTTTGTGACGTCATTTATTTTTGTGATGTTATGTATTTTGTGACGTCATTTATTTTTGTGACGTTATGTATTTTGTGACGTCATTAATTTTTGTGACGTTATGTATTTTATGAAATATGTATTTTGTGACGTCATTTAATTTTGTGTTGTTAAATATTTTGTGACGTCATTTATTTTTGTGAGGTTATGTATTTTGTGACGTCATTTATTTTTGTGACGTTATGTATTTTATGAAATATGTATTTTGTGACGTCATTTAATTTTGTGTCGTTAAATATTGTGTGACGTCATTTATTTTTGTAACCTTATGTATTTTGTGACGTCATTTATTTTTGTGACGTTATGTATTTTGTGACGTCATTTTTTTTGTGACGTTATGTATTTTGTGACATCTTTTATTTTTGAGACGTTATACATTTTGTGACGTCATTTATTTTTTGTGACGTTATGTATTTTGTGACGTCATTTATTTTTGTGACGTTATGTATTTTGTGACGTCATTTAATTTTGTGACGTTATGTATTTTGTGACGTTATGTATTTTATTACCTCAATTATTTTTGTGACGTTATGTATTTTGTGACGTCATTTATTTTTGTGACGTTATGTATTTTGTGACGTCATTTATTTTTGTGACGTTATGTATTTTGTGACGTCATTTATCTTTGTGACGTTATGTATTTTGTGACGTTATGTATTTTGTGACGTCATTAGTTTTTGTGACGTTATGTATTTTGTGACGTAATTAATTTTTGTGACGTCATTTATTTTTGTGACGTTATGTATTTTGTGATGTCATTTATTTTTGTGACGTTATGTATTTTGTGACGTCATTTATTTTTGTGACGTAATGTATTTTGTGACGTTATGTATTTTGTGACGTCATTTATTTTTGTGACATTATGTATTTTGTGAAGTAATTAATTTTTGTGACGTCATTTATTTTTATGACGATATGTATTTTGCGACGTCATTTATTTTTGTGACGTTATGTTTTTTGTGACGTCATTTATTTCTGTGAAGTTATGTATTTTGTGACGTCATTTATTTTTGTGACGATATGTATTTTGTGACATCATTATGTTTGTGACGTCATTTATTTTTGTGACGTTATGTATTTTGTGACGTCATTTATTTTTGTGACGCTATTTATTTTTTGAAGTCATATATTTTTGTGACGTTATGTATTTTTGGACGTTATGTATTTTGTGACGTTTTGTATTTTGTGACGTCATTTATTTTTGTGTCGTTATGTATTTTGTGACGTCATTTATTTTTGTGACGTTATGTATTTTGTGACGTCATTTGTTTTTGTGACGTTATGTATTTTGTGACATCATTTATTTTTGTGACGTTATTTATTTTGTGACGTCATTTATTTTTAGGACGTTATGTATTTTGTGACGTCATTTATTTTTGTTACGTTATGTATTTTGTGACGTTATTTATTTTTGTGACGTTATGTATTATATGAAATATGTATTTTGTGACGTCATTTAATTTTGTGTCGTTAAATATTTTGTGAAGTCATTTATTTTTGTGACGTTATGTATTTTGTGACGTCATTTATTTTTGTGACGTTATGTATTTTGTGACGTCATTTATTTTGTGACGTTATGTATTTTATGAAATATGTATTTTGTGACGTCATTTAATTTTGTGTCGTTAAATATTTTGTGACGTCATTTATTTTTGTGACGTTATGTATTTTGTGACATAATTTATTTTTGTGATGTTATGCATTTTGTGACGTTATTAATTTTTTTGACGTCATTTATTTTTGTGACGTTATGTATTTTGTGACGTCTTTTATTTTTGTGACGCTATTTATTTTTTGAAGTCATATATTTTTGTGACGTTATGTATTTTTTGACGTTATGTATTTCGTGACGTTTTGTATTTTGTGACGTAATTTATTTTTGTGACGTTATGTATTTTGTGACGTCAACTATTTTTGTGACGTTATGTATTTTGTGACGTTATTTATTTTTGTGACGTAATAAAGTTTTGTGACGTCATTTATTTTTGTGACGTTATGTATTTTATGACGTCATTTATTTTGTGACGTTATGTATTTTGTGATATCATTTATTTTTGAGACGTTATGCATTTTGTGACGTCATTTATTTTTTATGACGTTATGTATTTTGTGACGTCATTTATTTTTGTGAGGTTATGTATTTTGTGACGTCGTTTATTTTTGTGACGTTATGTATTTTGTGACGTTATGTATTTTGTGACGTCATTTATTTTTGTGACGTTATGTATTTTGTGACGTAAATAATTTTTGTGACGTCATTTATTTTTGTGACGTTATGTATTTTGTGACGTCATTTATTTTTGTGACGTTATGTATTTTGTGACGTCATTTATTTTTGTGACGTTATGTATTTTGTGACGTCATTTGTTTTTGTGACGTTATGTATTTTGTGACGTCATTTATTTTTGTGACGTTATGTATTTTGTGACGTTATTTATTTTTGTGACGTTATGTATTTTGTGACGTCATTTGTTTTTGTGTCGTTATGTATTTTGTGACGTCATTTATTTTTGTGATGTTATGTATTTTGTGACGTCATTTATTTTTGTGACGTTATGTATTTTGTGACGTCATTAATTTTTGTGACGTTATGTATTTTATGAAATATGTATTTTGTGACGTCATTTAATTTTGTGTTGTTAAATATTTTGTGACGTCATTTATTTTTGTGAGGTTATGTATTTTGTGACGTCATTTATTTTTGTGACGTTATGTATTTTGTGACGTCATTTTTTTGTGACGTTATGTATTTTATGAAATATGTATTTTGTGACGTCATTTAATTTTGTGTCGTTAAATATTTTTTGACGTCATTTATTTCTGTGACGTTATGTATTTTGTGACATCATTTATTTTTGTGACGTTATGTATTTTGTGACGTCATTTATTTTTGTGACGCTATTTATTTTTTGAAGTCATATATTTTTGTGACGTTATGTATTTTTTGACGTTATGTATTTTGTGACGTTTTGTATTTTGTGACGTCATTTATTTTTGTGACGTTATGTATTTTGTGACGTCATTTATTTTTGTGACGTTATGTATTTTGTGACGTCATTTATTTTTGTGACGTTATGTATTTCGTGACGTCATTTATTTTTGTGAGGTTATGTATTTTTTGACGTAATTAATTTTTGTGACGTTATGTATTTTGTGACGTAATTAATTTTTGTGACGTCATTAGTTTTGTGACGTTATGTATTTTGTGACGTCATTTATTTTTGTGACGTTATGTATTTTGTGACGTCATTTATTTTTGTGACTTTATTTATTTTGTGACGTCATTTATTTTTGTGACGTTATGTATTATGTGACGTTATGTATTTTGTGACGTTATTTATTTTTGTGACGTTATGTATTTTGTGACGTAATTAATTTTTGTGACGTCATTTATTTTTGTGACGTTATGTATTTTGTGACGTCATTTATTTTTGTGACGTTATGTATTTTGTGACGTCATTTGTTTTTGTGACGTTATGTATTTTGTGACGTCATTTATTTTTGTGACGTTATGTATTTTGTGACGTCATTTATTTTTGTGACGTTATTGTGTGACGTCATTTATTTTTATGTCGTTATGTATTTTGTGACGTCATTTATTTTTTGACGTTATGTATTTTATGAAATATGTATTTTGTGACGTCATTTAATTTTGTGTCGTTAAATATTTTGTGACGTCATTTATTTTTGTGACCTTATGTATTTTGTGACGTCATTTATTTTTGTGACGTTATGTATTTTGTGACGTCATTTTTTTGTGAGGTTATATATTTTGTGACGTCATTTATTTTTGTGACGCTATGTATTTTGTGACGTCATTTATTATTGTGACGTCATTTATTTTTGTGACGTTATGTATTTTGTGACATAATTTATTTTTGTGACGTTATGAATTTTGTGACGTCATTTATTTTTTTGACGTTATGTATTTTGTGAACTCATTTATTTTTGTGACGTTATGTATTTTGTGACGTCATTTATTTTTGTGCCGTTATGTATTTTGTGACGTTATGTATTTTGTGACGTAATTAATTTTTGTGACGTCATTTATTTTTGTGACGTTATGTATTTTATGACGTCATTTATTTTGAGACGTTATGTATTTTGTGACATCATTTATTTTTGAGACGTTATGCATTTTGTGACGTCATTTATTTTTTGTGACGTTATGTATTTTGTGACGTCATTTATTTTTGTGACGTTACGTATTTTGTGACGTCATTTATTTTTGTGACGTTATGTATTTTGTGACGTTATGTATTTTGTTACCTCAATTATTTTTGTGACGTTATGTATTTTGTGACGTCATTTATTTTTGTGACGTTATGTATTTTGTGACGTCATTTATTTTTGTGACGTTATGTATTTTGTGACGTCATTTATTTTTGTGACGTTATGTATTTTGTGACTTTATGTATTTTGTGACGTCATTTATTTTTGAGACGTTATGTATTTTGTGTTGTAATTAATTTTTGTGACGTCATTTATTTTTGTGACGTTATGTATTTTGTGACGTCATTTATTTTTGTGACGTTATATATTTTGTGACGTCATTTATTTTTGTGACGTAATGTATTTTGTGACGTTATGTATTTTGTGACGTCATTTATTTTTGTGACATTATGTATTTTGTGAAGAAATTAATTTTTGTGACGTCATTTAATTTATGTCGTTATGTATTTTGTGACGTCATTTATTTTTGTGACGTTATGTATTTTGTGACGTCATTTGTTTTTGTGACGTTATGTATTTTGTGACGTCATTTATTTTTGTGACGTTATGTATTTTGTGACGTCATTTGTTTTTGTGACGTTATGTATTTTGTGACGTCATTTATTTTTGTGACGTTATGTATTTTGTGACGTCATTTATTTTTGTGACGTTATGTATTTTGTGACGTCATTTAATTTTGTGACGTTATGTATTTTGTGACGTTATGTATTTTATTACCTCAATTATTTTTGTGACGTTATGTATTTTGTGACGTCATTTATTTTTGTGACGTTATGTATTTTGTGACGTCATTTATTTTTGTGACGTTATGTATTTTGTGACGTCATTTATCTTTGTGACGTTATGTATTTTGTGACGTTATGTATTTTGTGACGTCATTAGTTTTTGTGACGTTATGTATTTTGTGACGTAATTAATTTTTGTGACGTCATTTATTTTTGTGACGTTATGTATTTTGTGATGTCATTTATTTTTGTGACGTTATGTATTTTGTGACGTCATTTATTTTTGTGACGTAATGTATTTTGTGACGTTATGTATTTTGTGACGTCATTTATTTTTGTGACATTATGTATTTTGTGAAGTAATTAATTTTTGTGACGTCATTTATTTTTATGACGATATGTATTTTGCGACGTCATTTATTTTTGTGACGTTATGTTTTTTGTGACGTCATTTATTTCTGTGAAGTTATGTATTTTGTGACGTCATTTATTTTTGTGACGATATGTATTTTGTGACATCATTATGTTTGTGACGTCATTTATTTTTGTGACGTTATGTATTTTGTGACGTCATTTATTTTTGTGACGCTATTTATTTTTTGAAGTCATATATTTTTGTGACGTTATGTATTTTTGGACGTTATGTATTTTGTGACGTTTTGTATTTTGTGACGTCATTTATTTTTGTGTCGTTATGTATTTTGTGACGTCATTTATTTTTGTGACGTTATGTATTTTGTGACGTCATTTGTTTTTGTGACGTTACGTATTTTGTGACATCATTTATTTTTGTGACGTTATTTATTTTGTGACGTCATTTATTTTTAGGACGTTATGTATTTTGTGACGTCATTTATTTTTGTTACGTTATGTATTTTGTGACGTTATTTATTTTTGTGACGTTATGTATTTTATGAAATATGTATTTTGTGACGTCATTTAATTTTGTGTCGTTAAATATTTTGTGAAGTCATTTATTTTTGTGACGTTATGTATTTTGTGACGTCATTTATTTTTGTGACGTTATGTATTTTGTGACGTCATTTATTTTGTGACGTTATGTATTTTATGAAATATGTATTTTGTGACGTCATTTAATTTTGTGTCGTTAAATATTTTGTGACGTCATTTATTTTTGTGACGTTATGTATTTTGTGACATAATTTATTTTTGTGATGTTATGCATTTTGTGACGTTATTAATTTTTGTGACGTCATTTATTTTTGTGACGTTATGTATTTTGTGACGTCTTTTATTTTTGTGACGCTATTTATTTTTTGAAGTCATATATTTTTGTGACGTTATGTATTTTTTGACGTTATGTATTTCGTGACGTTTTGTATTTTGTGACGTAATTTATTTTTGTGACGTTATGTATTTTGTGACGTCAACTATTTTTGTGACGTTATGTATTTTGTGACGTTATTTATTTTTGTGACGTAATAAAGTTTTGTGACGTCATTTATTTTTGTGACGTTATGTATTTTATGACGTCATTTATTTTGTGACGTTATGTATTTTGTGATATCATTTATTTTTGAGACGTTATGCATTTTGTGACGTCATTTATTTTTTATGACGTTATGTATTTTGTGACGTCATTTATTTTTGTGAGGTTATGTATTTTGTGACGTCGTTTATTTTTGTGACGTTATGTATTTTGTGACGTTATGTATTTTGTGACGTCATTTATTTTTGTGACGTTATGTATTTTGTGACGTAAATAATTTTTGTGACGTCATTTATTTTTGTGACGTTATGTATTTTGTGACGTCATTTATTTTTGTGACGTTATGTATTTTGTGACGTCATTTATTTTTGTGACGTTATGTATTTTGTGACGTCATTTGTTTTTGTGACGTTATGTATTTTGTGACGTCATTTATTTTTGTGACGTTATGTATTTTGTGACGTTATTTATTTTTGTGACGTTATGTATTTTGTGACGTCATTTGTTTTTGTGTCGTTATGTATTTTGTGACGTCATTTATTTTTGTGATGTTATGTATTTTGTGACGTCATTTATTTTTGTGACGTTATGTATTTTGTGACGTCATTAATTTTTGTGACGTTATGTATTTTATGAAATATGTATTTTGTGACGTCATTTAATTTTGTGTTGTTAAATATTTTGTGACGTCATTTATTTTTGTGAGGTTATGTATTTTGTGACGTCATTTATTTTTGTGACGTTATGTATTTTGTGACGTCATTTTTTTGTGACGTTATGTATTTTATGAAATATGTATTTTGTGACGTCATTTAATTTTGTGTCGTTAAATATTTTTTGACGTCATTTATTTCTGTGACGTTATGTATTTTGTGACATCATTTATTTTTGTGACGTTATGTATTTTGTGACGTCATTTATTTTTGTGACGCTATTTATTTTTTGAAGTCATATATTTTTGTGACGTTATGTATTTTTTGACGTTATGTATTTTGTGACGTTTTGTATTTTGTGACGTCATTTATTTTTGTGACGTTATGTATTTTGTGACGTCATTTATTTTTGTGACGTTATGTATTTTGTGACGTCATTTATTTTTGTGACGTTATGTATTTCGTGACGTCATTTATTTTTGTGTGGTTATGTATTTTTTGACGTAATTAATTTTTGTGACGTTATGTATTTTGTGACGTAATTAATTTTTGTGACGTCATTAGTTTTGTGACGTTATGTATTTTGTGACGTCATTTATTTTTGTGACGTTATGTATTTTGTGACGTCATTTATTTTTGTGACTTTATTTATTTTGTGACGTCATTTATTTTTGTGACGTTATGTATTATGTGACGTTATGTATTTTGTGACGTTATTTATTTTTGTGACGTTATGTATTTTGTGACGTAATTAATTTTTGTGACGTCATTTATTTTTGTGACGTTATGTATTTTGTGACGTCATTTATTTTTGTGACGTTATGTATTTTGTGACGTCATTTGTTTTTGTGACGTTATGTATTTTGTGACGTCATTTATTTTTGTGACGTTATGTATTTTGTGACGTCATTTATTTTTGTGACGTTATTGTGTGACGTCATTTATTTTTATGTCGTTATGTATTTTGTGACGTCATTTATTTTTTGACGTTATGTATTTTATGAAATATGTATTTTGTGACGTCATTTAATTTTGTGTCGTTAAATATTTTGTGACGTCATTTATTTTTGTGACCTTATGTATTTTGTGACGTCATTTATTTTTGTGACGTTATGTATTTTGTGACGTCATTTTTTTGTGAGGTTATATATTTTGTGACGTCATTTATTTTTGTGACGCTATGTATTTTGTGACGTCATTTATTATTGTGACGTCATTTATTTTTGTGACGTTATGTATTTTGTTACATCATTTATTTTTGTGACGTTATGAATTTTGTGACGTCATTTATTTTTTTGACGTTATGTATTTTGTGAACTCATTTATTTTTGTGACGTTATGTATTTTGTGACGTCATTTATTTTTGTGCCGTTATGTATTTTGTGACGTTATGTATTTTGTGACGTAATTAATTTTTGTGACGTCATTTATTTTTGTGACGTTATGTATTTTATGACGTCATTTATTTTGAGACGTTATGTATTTTGTGACATCATTTATTTTTGAGACGTTATGCATTTTGTGACGTCATTTATTTTTTGTGACGTTATGTATTTTGTGACGTCATTTATTTTTGTGACGTTACGTATTTTGTGACGTCATTTATTTTTGTGACGTTATGTATTTTGTGACGTTATGTATTTTGTTACCTCAATTATTTTTGTGACGTTATGTATTTTGTGACGTCATTTATTTTTGTGACGTTATGTATTTTGTGACGTCATTTATTTTTGTGACGTTATGTATTTTGTGACGTCATTTATTTTTGTGACGTTATGTATTTTGTGACTTTATGTATTTTGTGACGTCATTTATTTTTGAGACGTTATGTATTTTGTGTTGTAATTAATTTTTGTGACGTCATTTATTTTTGTGACGTTATGTATTTTGTGACGTCATTTATTTTTGTGACGTTATATATTTTGTGACGTCATTTATTTTTGTGACGTAATGTATTTTGTGACGTTATGTATTTTGTGACGTCATTTATTTTTGTGACATTATGTATTTTGTGAAGAAATTAATTTTTGTGACGTCATTTAATTTATGTCGTAATGTATTTTGTGACGTCATTTATTTTTGTGACGTTATGTATTTTGTGACGTCATTTGTTTTTGTGACGTTATGTATTTTGTGACGTCATTTATTTTTGTGACGTTATGTATTTTGTGACGTCATTTGTTTTTGTGACGTTATGTATTTTGTGACGTCATTTATTTTTGTGACGTTATGTATTTTGTGACGTCATTTATTTTTGTGACGTTATGTATTTTGTGACGTCAATTATTTTTGTGACGTTATGTATTTTGTGACGTCATTTATTTTTGTGACGTTATGTATTTTATGAAATATGTATTTTGTGACGTTATTTAATTTTGTGTCTTTAAATATTTTGTGACGTCATTTATTTTTGTGACGTTATGTATTTTGTGACGTCATTTATTTTTGTGACGTTATGTATTTTGTGACGTCATTTTTTTGTGACGTTATGTTTTTTATGAAATATGTATTTTGTGACGTCATTTAATTTTGTGTCGTTAATTATTTTGTGACGTCATTTATTTTTGTGACGTTATGTATTTTGTGACATCATTTATTTTTGTGACGTTGTGTATTTTGTGACGTTATTAATTTTTGTGACGTCATTTATTTTTGTGACGTTATGTATTTTGTGACGTCATTTATTTTTTTGACGCTATTTATTTTTTGAAGTCATATATTTTTGTGACGTTATGTATTTTGTGACGTTCTGTATTTTGTGACGTAATTTATTTTTGTGACGTTATGTATTTTGTGACGTCGTTTATTTTTGTGACGTTATGTATTTTGTGACGCTATTTATTTTTGTGACGTAATAAATTTATGTGACGTCATTTATTTTTGTGACGTTATGTATTTTATGACGTCATTTATTTTGTGACCTTATGTATTTTGTGACATCATTTATTTTTGAGACGTTATGCATTTTGTGACGTCATTTATTTTTTGTGACGTTATGTATTTTGTGACGTCATTTATTTTTGTGGTGTTATGTATTTTGTGACGTCATTTATTTTGTGTGACGTTATGTATTTTGTGACGTTATGTATTTTGTGACGTCATTTATTTTTGTGACGTTATGTATTTTGTGACGTTATGTATTTTGTGACGTTATTTATTTTTGTGACGTTATGTATTTTGTGACGTAATTAATTTTTGTGACGTTATGTATTTTGTGACGTCATTTGTTTTTGTGACGTTATGTATTTTGTAACGTCATTTATTTTTGTGACGTTATGTATTTTGTGACGTCATTTATTTTTGTGACGTTATGTATTTTGTGACGTTATGTATTTTGTGACGTTATTTATTTTTGTGACGTTATGTATTTTGTGACGTAATTAATTTTTGTGACGTCATTTATTTTTGTGACGTTATATATTTTGTGACGTTATGTATTTTGTGACGTAATTAATTTTTGTGACGTTATTTATTTTTGTGACGTTATGTATTTTGTGACGTCATTTATTTTTGTGACGTTATGTATTTTGTGACGTCATTTATTTTTGTGACGTTATGTATTTTGTGACGTCATTTATTTTTGTGACGTTATGTATTTTATGAAATATGTATTTTGTGACGTCATTTAATTTTGTGTAGTTAAATATTGTGTGACTTCATTTATTTTTGTAACCTTATGTATTTTGTGACGTCATTTATTTTTGTGACGTTATGTATTTTGTGACGTCATTTATTTTTGTGACGTTATGTATTTTGTGACATCTTTTATTTTTGAGACGTTATACATTTTGTGACGTCATTTATTTTTTGTGACGTTATGTATTTTGTGACGTCATTTATTTTTGTGACGTTATGTATTTTGTGACGTCATTTATTTTTGTGACGTTATGTATTTTGTGACGTTATGTATTTTATTACCTCAATTATTTTTGTGACGTTATGTATTTTGTGACGTCATTTATTTTTGTGACGTTATGTATTTTGTGACGTCATTTATTTTTGTGACGTTATGTATTTTGTGACGTCATTTATCTTTGTGACGTTATGTATTTTGTGACGTTATGTATTTTGTGACGTCATCAGTTTTTGTGACGTTATGTATTTTGTGACGTAATTAATTTTTGGGACGTCATTTATTTTTGTGACGTTATGTATTTTGTGATGTCATTTATTTTTGTGACGTTATGTATTTTGTGACGTCATTTATTTTTGTGACGTAATGTATTTTGTGACGTTATGTATTTTGTGACGTCATTTATTTTTGTGACATTATGTATTTTGTGAAGTAATTAATTTTTGTGACGTCATTTATTTTTACGACGTTATGTATTTTGTGACGTCATTTATTTTTGTGACGTTATGTTTTTTGTGACGTCATTTATTTCTGTGAAGTTATGTATTTTGTGACGTCATTTATTTTTGTGACGATATGTATTTTGTGACATCATTATGTTTGTGACGTCATTTATTTTTGTGACGTTATGTATTTTGTGACGTCATTTATTTTTGTGACGCTATTTATTTTTTGAAGTCATATATTTTTTTGACGTTATGTATTTTTGGACGTTATGTATTTTGTGACGTTTTGTATTTTGTGACGTCATTTATTTTTGTGTCGTTATGTATTTTGTGACGTCATTTATTTTTGTGACGTTATGTATTTTGTGACGTCATTTGTTTTTGTGACGTTATGTATTTTGTGACATCATTTATTTTTGTGACGTTATTTATTTTGTGACGTCATTTATTTTTAGGACGTTATGTATTTTGTGACGTCATTTATTTTTGTGACGTTATGTATTTTGTGACGTTATTTATTTTTGTGACGTTATGTATTTTATGAAATATGTATTTTGTGACGTCATTTAATTTTGTGTCGTTAAATATTTTGTGAAGTCATTTATTTTTGTGACGTTATGTATTTTGTGACGTCATTTATTTTTGTGACGTTATGTATTTTGTGACGTCATTTATTTTGTGACGTTATGTATTTTATGAAATATGTATTTTGTGACGTCATTTAATTTTGTGTCGTTAAATATTTTGTGACGTCATTTATTTTTGTGACGTTATGTATTTTGTGACATAATTTATTTTTGTGATGTTATGCATTTTGTGACGTTATTAATTTTTGTGACGTCATTTATTTTTGTGACGTTATGTATTTTGTGACGTCTTTTATTTTTGTGACGCTATTTATTTTTTGAAGTCATATATTTTTGTGACGTTATGTATTTTTTGACGTTATGTATTTCGTGACGTTTTGTATTTTGTGACGTAATTTATTTTTGTGACGTTATGTATTTTGTGACGTCAACTATTTTTGTGACGTTATGTATTTTGTGACGTTATTTATTTTTGTGACGTAATAAAGTTTTGTGACGTCATTTATTTTTGTGACGTTATGTATTTTATGACGTCATTTATTTTGTGACGTTATGTATTTTGTGATATCATTTATTTTTGAGAAGTTATGCATTTTGTGACGTCATTTATTTTTTATGACGTTATGTATTTTGTGACGTCATTTATTTTTGTGACGTTATGTATTTTGTGACGTCATTTATTTTTGTGACGTTATGTATTTTGTGACGTTATGTATTTTGTGACGTCATTTATTTTTGTGACGTTATGTATTTTGTGACGTAAATAATTTTTGTGACGTCATTTATTTTTGGGACGTTATGTATTTTGTGACGTCATTTATTTTTGTGACGTTATGTATTTTGTGACGTCATTTATTTTTGTGACGTTATGTATTTTGTGACGTCATTTATTTTTGTGACGTTATGTATTTTGTGACGTCATTTGTTTTTGTGACGTTATGTATTTTGTGACGTCATTTATTTTTGTGACGTTATGTATTTTGTGACGTTATTTATTTTTGTGACGTTATGTATTTTGTGACGCCATTTGTTTTTGTGTCGTTATGTATTTTGTGACGTCATTTATTTTTGTGATGTTATGTATTTTGTGACGTCATTTATTTTTGTGACGTTATGTATTTTGTGAAGTCATTAATTTTTGTGACGTTATGTATTTTATGAAATATGTATTTTGTGACGTCATTTAATTTTGTGTTGTTAAATATTTTGTGACGTCATTTATTTTTGTGAGGTTATGTATTTTGTGACGTCATTTATTTTTGTGACGTTATGTATTTTGTGACGTCATTTTTTTGTGACGTTATGTATTTTATGAAATATGTATTTTGTGACGTCATTTAATTTTGTGTCGTTAAATATTTTTTGACGTCATTTATTTCTGTGACGTTATGTATTTTGTGACATCATTTATTTTTGTGACGTTATGTATTTTGTGACGTCATTTATTTTTGTGACGCTATTTATTTTTTGAAGTCATATATTTTTGTGACGTTATGTATTTTTTGACGTTATGTATTTTGTGACGTTTTGTATTTTGTGACGTCATTTATTTTTGTGACGTTATGTATTTTGTGACGTCATTTATTTTTGTGACGTTATGTATTTTGTGACGTCATTTATTTTTGTGACGTTATGTATTTTGTGACGTCATTTATTTTTGTGAGGTTATGTATTTTTTGACGTAATTAATTTTTGTGACGTTATGTATTTTGTGACGTAATTAATTTTTGTGACGTCATTAGTTTTGTGACGTTATGTATTTTGTTACGTCATTTATTTTTGTGACGTTATGTATTTTGTGACGTCATTTATTTTTGTGACTTTATTTATTTTGTGACGTCATTTATTTTTATGACGTTATGTATTTTGTGACGTCATTTTTTTGTGAGGTTATGTATTTTGTGACGTCATTTATTTTTGTGTCGTTATGTATTTTGTGACGTCATTTATTTTTTGACGTTATGTATTTTATGAAATATGTATTTTTTGACGTCATTTATTTTTGTGACGCTATGTATTTTGTGATGTCATTTATTATTGTGATGTTATGTATTTTGTTACCTCAATTATTTTTGTGACGTTATGTATTTTGTGACGTCATTTATTTTTGTGACGTTATGTATTTTGTGACGTCATTTATTTTTGTGACGTTATGTATTTTGTGACGTCATTTATTTTTGTGACGTTATGTATTTTGTGACTTTATATATTTTGTGACGTCATTTATTTTTGTGACGTAATGTATTTTGTGACGTTATGAATTTTGTGACGTCATTTATTTTTGTGACATTATGTATTTTGTGAAGAAATTAATTTTTGTGACGTCATTTAATTTATGTCGTTATGTATTTTGTGACGTCATTTATTTTTGTGACGTTATGTATTTTGTGACGTCATTTGTTTTTGTGACGTTATGTATTTTGTGACGTCATTTATTTTTGTGACGTTATGTATTTTGTGACGTCATTTGTTTTTGTGACGTTATGTATTTTGTGACGTCATTTATTTTTGTGACGTTATGTATTTTGTGACGTCAACTATTTTTGTGACGTTATGTATTTTGTGACGTTATTTATTTTTGTGACGTAATAAAGTTTTGTGACGTCATTTATTTTTGTGACGTTATGTATTTTATGACGTCATCTATTTTGTGACGTTATGTATTTTGTGATATCATTTATTTTTGAGACGTTATGCATTTTGTGACGTCATTTATTTTTTATGACGTTATGTATTTTGTGACGTCATTTATTTTTGTGACGTTATGTATTTTGTGACGTCGTTTATTTTTGTGACGTTATGTATTTTGTGACGTTATGTATTTTGTGACGTCATTTATTTTTGTGACGTTATGTATTTTGTGACGTAAATAATTTTTGTGACGTCATTTATTTTTGTGACGTTATGTATTTTGTGACGTCATTTATTTTTGTGACGTTATGTATTTTGTGACGTCATTTATTTTTGTGACGTTATGTATTTTGTGACGTCATTTATTTTTGTGACGTTATGTATTTTGTGACGTCATTTGTTTTTGTGACGTTATGTATTTTGTGACGTCATTTATTTTTGTGACGTTATGTATTTTGTGACGTTATTTATTTTTGTGACGTTATGTATTTTGTGACGCCATTTGTTTTTGTGTCGTTATGTATTTTGTGACGTCATTTATTTTTGTGATGTTATGTATTTTGTGACGTCATTTATTTTTGTGACGTTATGTATTTTGTGACGTCATTAATTTTTGTGACGTTATGTATTTTATGAAATATGTATTTTGTGACGTCATTTAATTTTGTGTTGTTAAATATTTTGTGACGTCATTTATTTTTGTGAGGTTATGTATTTTGTGACGTCATTTATTTTTGTGACGTTATGTATTTTGTGACGTCATTTTTTTGTGACGTTATGTATTTTATGAAATATGTATTTTGTGACGTCATTTAATTTTGTGTCGTTAAATATTTTTTGACGTCATTTATTTCTGTGACGTTATGTATTTTGTGACGTTATGAATTTTGTGACGTCATTTATTTTTGTGACATTATGTATTTTGTGAAGAAATTAATTTTTGTGACGTCATTTAATTTATGTCGTTATGTATTTTGTGACGTCATTTATTTTTGTGACGTTATGTATTTTGTGACGTCATTTGTTTTTGTGACGTTATGTATTTTGTGACGTCATTTATTTTTGTGACGTTATGTATTTTGTGACGTCATTTGTTTTTGTGACGTTATGTATTTTGTGACGTCATTTATTTTTGTGACGTTATGTATTTTGTGACGTCAACTATTTTTGTGACGTTATGTATTTTGTGACGTTATTTATTTTTGTGACGTAATAAAGTTTTGTGACGTCATTTATTTTTGTGACGTTATGTATTTTATGACGTCATTTATTTTGTGACGTTATGTATTTTGTGATATCATTTATTTTTGAGACGTTATGCATTTTGTGACGTCATTTATTTTTTATGACGTTATGTATTTTGTGACGTCATTTATTTTTGTGACGTTATGTATTTTGTGACGTCGTTTATTTTTGTGACGTTATGTATTTTGTGACGTTATGTATTTTGTGACGTCATTTATTTTTGTGACGTTATGTATTTTGTGACGTAAATAATTTTTGTGACGTCATTTATTTTTGTGACGTTATGTATTTTGTGACGTCATTTATTTTTGTGACGTTATGTATTTTGTGACGTCATTTATTTTTGTGACGTTATGTATTTTGTGACGTCGTTTATTTTTGTGACGTTATGTATTTTGTGACGCTATTTATTTTTGTGACGTAATAAATTTATGTGACGTCATTTATTTTTAAGACGTTATGTATTTTATGACGTCATTTATTTTGTGACCTTATGTATTTTGTGACATCATTTATTTTTGAGACGTTATGCATTTTGTGACGTCATTTATTTTTTGTGACGTTATGTATTTTGTGACGTCATTTATTTTTGTGGTGTTATGTATTTTGTGACGTCATTTATTTTGTGTGACGTTATGTATTTTGTGACGTTATGTATTTTGTGACGTCATTTATTTTTGTGACGTTATGTATTTTGTGACGTTATGTATTTTGTGACGTTATTTATTTTTGTGACGTTATGTATTTTGTGACGTAATTAATGTTTGTGACGTTATGTATTTTGTGACGTCATTTGTTTTTGTGACGTTATGTATTTTGTAACGTCATTTATTTTTGTGACGTTATGTATTTTGTGACGTCATTTATTTTTGTGACGTTATGTATTTTGTGACGTTATGTATTTTGTGACGTTATTTATTTTTGTGACGTTATGTATTTTGTGACGTAATTAATTTTTGTGACGTCATTTATTTTTGTGACGTTATATATTTTGTGACGTTATGTATTTTGTGACGTAATTAATTTTTGTGACGTCATTTATTTTTGTGACGTTATGTATTTTGTGACGTCATTTATTTTTGTGACGTTATGTATTTTGTGACGTCATTTATTTTTGTGACGTTATGTATTTTGTGACGTCATTTATTTTTGTGACGTTATGTATTTTATGAAATATGTATTTTGTGACGTCATTTAATTTTGTGTAGTTAAATATTGTGTGACGTCATTTATTTTTGTAACCTTATGTATTTTGTGACGTCATTTATTTTTGTGACGTTATGTATTTTGTGACGTCATTTATTTTTGTGACGTTATGTATTTTGTGACATCTTTTATTTTTGAGACGTTATACATTTTGTGACGTCATTTATTTTTTGTGACGTTATGTATTTTGTGACGTCATTTATTTTTGTGACGTTATGTATTTTGTGACGTCATTTATTTTTGTGACGTTATGTATTTTGTGACGTTATGTATTTTATTACCTCAATTATTTTTGTGACGTTATGTATTTTGTGACGTCATTTATTTTTGTGACGTTATGTATTTTGTGACGTCATTTATTTTTGTGACGTTATGTATTTTGTGACGTCATTTATCTTTGTGACGTTATGTATTTTGTGACGTTATGTATTTTGTGACGTCATCAGTTTTTGTGACGTTATGTGTTTTGTGACGTAATTAATTTTTGGGACGTCATTTATTTTTGTGACGTTATGTATTTTGTGATGTCATTTATTTTTGTGACGTTATGTATTTTGTGACGTCATTTATTTTTGTGACGTAATGTATTTTGTGACGTTATGTATTTTGTGACGTCATTTATTTTTGTGACATTATGTATTTTGTGAAGTAATTAATTTTTGTGACGTCATTTATTTTTACGACGTTATGTATTTTGTGACGTCATTTATTTTTGTGACGTTATGTTTTTTGTGACGTCATTTATTTCTGTGAAGTTATGTATTTTGTGACGTCATTTATTTTTGTGACGATATGTATTTTGTGACATCATTATGTTTGTGACGTCATTTATTTTTGTGACGTTATGTATTTTGTGACGTCATTTATTTTTGTGACGCTATTTATTTTTTGAAGTCATATATTTTTTTGACGTTATGTATTTTTGGACGTTATGTATTTTGTGACGTTTTGTATTTTGTGACGTCATTTATTTTTGTGTCGTTATGTATTTTGTGACGTCATTTATTTTTGTGACGTTATGTATTTTGTGACGTCATTTGTTTTTGTGACGTTATGTATTTTGTGACATCATTTATTTTTGTGACGTTATTTATTTTGTGACGTCATTTATTTTTAGGACGTTACGTATTTTGTGACGTCATTTATTTTTGTGACGTTATGTATTTTGTGACGTTATTTATTTTTGTGACGTTATGTATTTTATGAAATATGTATTTTGTGACGTCATTTAATTTTGTGTCGTTAAATATTTTGTGAAGTCATTTATTTTTGTGACGTTATGTATTTTGTGACGTCATTTATTTTTGTGACGTTATGTATTTTGTGACGTCATTTATTTTGTGACGTTATGTATTTTATGAAATATGTATTTTGTGACGTCATTTAATTTTGTGTCGTTAAATATTTTGTGACGTCATTTATTTTTGTGACGTTATGTATTTTGTGACATAATTTATTTTTGTGATGTTATGCATTTTGTGACGTTATTAATTTTTGTGACGTCATTTATTTTTGTGACGTTATGTATTTTGTGACGTCTTTTATTTTTGTGACGCTATTTATTTTTTGAAGTCATATATTTTTGTGACGTTATGTATTTTTTGACGTTATGTATTTCGTGACGTTTTGTATTTTGTGACGTAATTTATTTTTGTGACGTTATGTATTTTGTGACGTCAACTATTTTTGTGACGTTATGTATTTTGTGACGTTATTTATTTTTGTGACGTAATAAAGTTTTGTGACGTCATTTATTTTTGTGACGTTATGTATTTTATGACGTCATTTATTTTGTGACGTTATGTATTTTGTGATATCATTTATTTTTGAGAAGTTATGCATTTTGTGACGTCATTTATTTTTTATGACGTTATGTATTTTGTGACGTCATTTATTTTTGTGACGTTATGTATTTTGTGACGTCGTTTATTTTTGTGACGTTATGTATTTTGTGACGTTATGTATTTTGTGACGTCATTTATTTTTGTGACGTTATGTATTTTGTGACGTAAATAATTTTTGTGACGTCATTTATTTTTGGGACGTTATGTATTTTGTGACGTCATTTATTTTTGTGACGTTATGTATTTTGTGACGTCATTTATTTTTGTGACGTTATGTATTTTGTGACGTCATTTATTTTTGTGACGTTATGTATTTTGTGACGTCATTTTTTTGTGAGGTTATGTATTTTGTGACGTCATTTATTTTTGTGTCGTTATGTATTTTGTGACGTCATTTATTTTTTGACGTTATGTATTTTATGAAATATGTATTTTTTGACGTCATTTATTTTTGTGACGCTATGTATTTTGTGACGTCATTTATTATTGTGATGTTATGTATTTTGTTACCTCAATTATTTTTGTGACGTTATGTATTTTGTGACGTCATTTATTTTTGTGACGTTATGTATTTTGTGACGTCATTTATTTTTGTGACGTTATGTATTTTGTGACGTCATTTATTTTTGTGACGTTATGTATTTTGTGACTTTATATATTTTGTGACGTCATTTATTTTTGAGACGTTATGTATTTTGTGTTGTAATTAATTGTTGTGACGTCATTTATTTTTGTGACGTTATGTATTTTGTGACGTCATTAATTTTTTGACGTTATATATTTTGTGACGTCATTTATTTTTGTGACGTAATGTATTTTGTGACGTTATGAATTTTGTGACGTCATTTATTTTTGTGACATTATGTATTTTGTGAAGAAATTAATTTTTGTGACGTCATTTAATTTATGTCGTTATGTATTTTGTGACGTCATTTATTTTTGTGACGTTATGTATTTTGTGACGTCATTTGTTTTTGTGACGTTATGTATTTTGTGACGTCATTTATTTTTGTGACGTTATGTATTTTGTGACGTCATTTGTTTTTGTGACGTTATGTATTTTGTGACGTCATTTATTTTTGTGACGTTATGTATTTTGTGACGTCAACTATTTTTGTGACGTTATGTATTTTGTGACGTTATTTATTTTTGTGACGTAATAAAGTTTTGTGACGTCATTTATTTTTGTGACGTTATGTATTTTATGACGTCATTTATTTTGTGACGTTATGTATTTTGTGATATCATTTATTTTTGAGACGTTATGCATTTTGTGACGTCATTTATTTTTTATGACGTTATGTATTTTGTGACGTCATTTATTTTTGTGACGTTATGTATTTTGTGACGTCGTTTATTTTTGTGACGTTATGTATTTTGTGACGTTATGTATTTTGTGACGTCATTTATTTTTGTGACGTTATGTATTTTGTGACGTAAATAATTTTTGTGACGTCATTTATTTTTGTGACGTTATGTATTTTGTGACGTCATTTATTTTTGTGACGTTATGTATTTTGTGACGTCATTTATTTTTGTGACGTTATGTATTTTGTGACGTCATTTATTTTTGTGACGTTATGTATTTTGTGACGTCATTTGTTTTTGTGACGTTATGTATTTTGTGACGTCATTTATTTTTGTGACGTTATGTATTTTGTGACGTTATTTATTTTTGTGACGTTATGTATTTTGTGACGCCATTTGTTTTTGTGTCGTTATGTATTTTGTGACGTCATTTATTTTTGTGATGTTATGTATTTTGTGACGTCATTTATTTTTGTGACGTTATGTATTTTGTGACGTCATTAATTTTTGTGACGTTATGTATTTTATGAAATATGTATTTTGTGACGTCATTTAATTTTGTGTTGTTAAATATTTTGTGACGTCATTTATTTTTGTGAGGTTATGTATTTTGTGACGTCATTTATTTTTGTGACGTTATGTATTTTGTGACGTCATTTTTTTGTGACGTTATGTATTTTATGAAATATGTATTTTGTGACGTCATTTAATTTTGTGTCGTTAAATATTTTTTGACGTCATTTATTTCTGTGACGTTATGTATTTTGTGACGTTATGAATTTTGTGACGTCATTTATTTTTGTGACATTATGTATTTTGTGAAGAAATTAATTTTTGTGACGTCATTTAATTTATGTCGTTATTTTTTTTTTGACGTCATTTATTTTTGTGACGTTATGTATTTTGTGACGTCATTTGTTTTTGTGACGTTATGTATTTTGTGACGTCATTTATTTTTGTGACGTTATGTATTTTGTGACGTCATTTGTTTTTGTGACGTTATGTATTTTGTGACGTCATTTATTTTTGTGACGTTATGTATTTTGTGACGTCAACTATTTTTGTGACGTTATGTATTTTGTGACGTTATTTATTTTTGTGACGTAATAAAGTTTTGTGACGTCATTTATTTTTGTGACGTTATGTATTTTATGACGTCATTTATTTTGTGACGTTATGTATTTTGTGATATCATTTATTTTTGAGACGTTATGCATTTTGTGACGTCATTTATTTTTTATGACGTTATGTATTTTGTGACGTCATTTATTTTTGTGACGTTATGTATTTTGTGACGTCGTTTATTTTTGTGACGTTATGTATTTTGTGACGTTATGTATTTTGTGACGTCATTTATTTTTGTGACGTTATGTATTTTGTGACGTAAATAATTTTTGTGACGTCATTTATTTTTGTGACGTTATGTATTTTGTGACGTCATTTATTTTTGTGACGTTATGTATTTTGTGACGTCATTTATTTTTGTGACGTTATGTATTTTGTGACGTCGTTTATTTTTGTGACGTTATGTATTTTGTGACGCTATTTATTTTTGTGACGTAATAAATTTATGTGAAGTCATTTATTTTTGTGACGTTATGTATTTTATGACGTCATTTATTTTGTGACCTTATGTATTTTGTGACATCATTTATTTTTGAGACGTTATGCATTTTGTGACGTCATTTATTTTTTGTGACGTTATGTATTTTGTGACGTCATTTATTTTTGTGGTGTTATGTATTTTGTGACGTCATTTATTTTGTGTGACGTTATGTATTTTGTGACGTTATGTATTTTGTGACGTCATTTATTTTTGTGACGTTATGTATTTTGTGACGTCATTTGTTTTTGTGACGTTATGTATTTTGTAACGTCATTTATTTTTGTGACGTTATGTATTTTGTGACGTCATTTATTTTTGTGACGTTATGTATTTTGTGACGTTATGTATTTTGTGACGTTATTTATTTTTGTGACGTTATGTATTTTGTGACGTAATTAATTTTTGTGACGTCATTTATTTTTGTGACGTTATATATTTTGTGACGTTATGTATTTTGTGACGTAATTAATTTTTGTGACGTCATTTATTTTTGTGACGTTATGTATTTTGTGACGTCATTTATTTTTGTGACGTTATGTATTTTGTGACGTCATTTATTTTTGTGACGTTATGTATTTTGTGACGTCATTTATTTTTGTGACGTTATGTATTTTATGAAATATGTATTTTGTGACGTCATTTAATTTTGTGTAGTTAAATATTGTGTGACGTCATTTATTTTTGTAACCTTATGTATTTTGTGACGTCATTTATTTTTGTGACGTTATGTATTTTGTGACGTCATTTATTTTTGTGACGTTATGTATTTTGTGACATCTTTTATTTTTGAGACGTTATACATTTTGTGACGTCATTTATTTTTTGTGACGTTATGTATTTTGTGACGTCATTTATTTTTGTGACGTTATGTATTTTGTGACGTCATTTATTTTTGTGACGTTATGTATTTTGTGACGTTATGTATTTTATTACCTCAATTATTTTTGTGACGTTATGTATTTTGTGACGTCATTTATTTTTGTGACGTTATGTATTTTGTGACGTCATTTATTTTTGTGACGTTATGTATTTTGTGACGTCATTTATCTTTGTGACGTTATGTATTTTGTGACGTTATGTATTTTGTGACGTCATCAGTTTTTGTGACGTTATGTGTTTTGTGACGTAATTAATTTTTGGGACGTCATTTATTTTTGTGACGTTATGTATTTTGTGATGTCATTTATTTTTGTGACGTTATGTATTTTGTGACGTCATTTATTTTTGTGACGTAATGTATTTTGTGACGTTATGTATTTTGTGACGTCATTTATTTTTGTGACATTATGTATTTTGTGAAGTAATTAATTTTTGTGACGTCATTTATTTTTACGACGTTATGTATTTTGTGACGTCATTTATTTTTGTGACGTTATGTTTTTTGTGACGTCATTTATTTCTGTGAAGTTATGTATTTTGTGACGTCATTTATTTTTGTGACGATATGTATTTTGTGACATCATTATGTTTGTGACGTCATTTATTTTTGTGACGTTATGTATTTTGTGACGTCATTTATTTTTGTGACGCTATTTATTTTTTGAAGTCATATATTTTTTTGACGTTATGTATTTTTGGACGTTATGTATTTTGTGACGTTTTGTATTTTGTGACGTCATTTATTTTTGTGTCGTTATGTATTTTGTGACGTCATTTATTTTTGTGACGTTATGTATTTTGTGACGTCATTTGTTTTTGTGACGTTATGTATTTTGTGACATCATTTATTTTTGTGACGTTATTTATTTTGTGACGTCATTTATTTTTAGGACGTTACGTATTTTGTGACGTCATTTATTTTTGTGACGTTATGTATTTTGTGACGTTATTTATTTTTGTGACGTTATGTATTTTATGAAATATGTATTTTGTGACGTCATTTAATTTTGTGTCGTTAAATATTTTGTGAAGTCATTTATTTTTGTGACGTTATGTATTTTGTGACGTCATTTATTTTTGTGACGTTATGTATTTTGTGACGTCATTTATTTTGTGACGTTATGTATTTTATGAAATATGTATTTTGTGACGTCATTTAATTTTGTGTCGTTAAATATTTTGTGACGTCATTTATTTTTGTGACGTTATGTACTTTGTGACATAATTTATTTTTGTGATGTTATGCATTTTGTGACGTTATTAATTTTTGTGACGTCATTTATTTTTGTGACGTTATGTATTTTGTGACGTCTTTTATTTTTGTGACGCTATTTATTTTTTGAAGTCATATATTTTTGTGACGTTATGTATTTTTTGACGTTATGTATTTCGTGACGTTTTGTATTTTGTGACGTAATTTATTTTTGTGACGTTATGTATTTTGTGACGTCAACTATTTTTGTGACGTTATGTATTTTGTGACGTTATTTATTTTTGTGACGTAATAAAGTTTTGTGACGTCATTTATTTTTGTGACGTTATGTATTTTATGACGTCATTTATTTTGTGACGTTATGTATTTTGTGATATCATTTATTTTTGAGAAGTTATGCATTTTGTGACGTCATTTATTTTTTATGACGTTATGTATTTTGTGACGTCATTTATTTTTGTGACGTTATGTATTTTGTGACGTCGTTTATTTTTGTGACGTTATGTATTTTGTGACGTTATGTATTTTGTGACGTCATTTATTTTTGTGACGTTATGTATTTTGTGACGTAAATAATTTTTGTGACGTCATTTATTTTTGGGACGTTATGTATTTTGTGACGTCATTTATTTTTGTGACGTTATGTATTTTGTGACGTCATTTATTTTTGTGACGTTATGTATTTTGTGACGTCATTTATTTTTGTGACGTTATGTATTTTGTGACGTCATTTGTTTTTGTGACGTTATGTATTTTGTGACGTCATTTATTTTTGTGACGTTATGTATTTTGTGACGTTATTTATTTTTGTGACGTTATGTATTTTGTGACGCCATTTGTTTTTGTGTCGTTATGTATTTTGTGACGTCATTTATTTTTGTGATGTTATGTATTTTGTGACGTCATTTATTTTTGTGACGTTATGTATTTTGTGAAGTCATTAATTTTTGTGACGTTATGTATTTTATGAAATATGTATTTTGTGACGTCATTTAATTTTGTGTTGTTAAATATTTTGTGACGTCATTTATTTTTGTGAGGTTATGTATTTTGTGACGTCATTTATTTTTGTGACGTTATGTATTTTGTGACGTCATTTTTTTGTGACGTTATGTATTTTATGAAATATGTATTTTGTGACGTCATTTAATTTTGTGTCGTTAAATATTTTTTGACGTCATTTATTTCTGTGACGTTATGTATTTTGTGACATCATTTATTTTTGTGACGTTATGTATTTTGTGACGTCATTTATTTTTGTGACGCTATTTATTTTTTGAAGTCATATATTTTTGTGACGTTATGTATTTTTTGACGTTATGTATTTTGTGACGTTTTGTATTTTGTGACGTCATTTATTTTTGTGACGTTATGTATTTTGTGACGTCATTTATTTTTGTGACGTTATGTATTTTGTGACGTCATTTATTTTTGTGACGTTATGTATTTTGTGACGTCATTTATTTTTGTGAGGTTATGTATTTTTTGACGTAATTAATTTTTGTGACGTTATGTATTTTGTGACGTCATTTATTTTTGTGACGTCATTAGTTTTGTGACGTTATGTATTTTGTGACGTCATTTATTTTTGTGACGTTATGTATTTTGTGACATCATTTATTTTTGTGACGTTATTTATTTTGTGACGTCATTTATTTTTAGGACGTTACGTATTTTGTGACGTCATTTATTTTTGTGACGTTATGTATTTTGTGACGTTATTTATTTTTGTGACGTTATGTATTTTATGAAATATGTATTTTGTGACGTCATTTAATTTTGTGTCGTTAAATATTTTGTGAAGTCATTTATTTTTGTGACGTTATGTATTTTGTGACGTCATTTATTTTTGTGACGTTATGTATTTTGTGACGTCATTTATTTTGTGACGTTATGTATTTTATGAAATATGTATTTTGTGACGTCATTTAATTTTGTGTCGTTAAATATTTTGTGACGTCATTTATTTTTGTGACGTTATGTATTTTGTGACATAATTTATTTTTGTGATGTTATGCATTTTGTGACGTTATTAATTTTTGTGACGTCATTTATTTTTGTGACGTTATGTATTTTGTGACGTCTTTTATTTTTGTGACGCTATTTATTTTTTGAAGTCATATATTTTTGTGACGTTATGTATTTTTTGACGTTATGTATTTCGTGACGTTTTGTATTTTGTGACGTAATTTATTTTTGTGACGTTATGTATTTTGTGACGTCAACTATTTTTGTGACGTTATGTATTTTGTGACGTTATTTATTTTTGTGACGTAATAAAGTTTTGTGACGTCATTTATTTTTGTGACGTTATGTATTTTATGACGTCATTTATTTTGTGACGTTATGTATTTTGTGATATCATTTATTTTTGAGAAGTTATGCATTTTGTGACGTCATTTATTTTTTATGACGTTATGTATTTTGTGACGTCATTTATTTTTGTGACGTTATGTATTTTGTGACGTCGTTTATTTTTGTGACGTTATGTATTTTGTGACGTTATGTATTTTGTGACGTCATTTATTTTTGTGACGTTATGTATTTTGTGACGTAAATAATTTTTGTGACGTCATTTATTTTTGGGACGTTATGTATTTTGTGACGTCATTTATTTTTGTGACGTTATGTATTTTGTGACGTCATTTATTTTTGTGACGTTATGTATTTTGTGACGTCATTTATTTTTGTGACGTTATGTATTTTGTGACGTCATTTGTTTTTGTGACGTTATGTATTTTGTGACGTCATTTATTTTTGTGACGTTATGTATTTTGTGACGTTATTTATTTTTGTGACGTTATGTATTTTGTGACGCCATTTGTTTTTGTGTCGTTATGTATTTTGTGACGTCATTTATTTTTGTGATGTTATGTATTTTGTGACGTCATTTATTTTTGTGACGTTATGTATTTTGTGAAGTCATTAATTTTTGTGACGTTATGTATTTTATGAAATATGTATTTTGTGACGTCATTTAATTTTGTGTTGTTAAATATTTTGTGACGTCATTTATTTTTGTGAGGTTATGTATTTTGTGACGTCATTTATTTTTGTGACGTTATGTATTTTGTGACGTCATTTTTTTGTGACGTTATGTATTTTATGAAATATGTATTTTGTGACGTCATTTAATTTTGTGTCGTTAAATATTTTTTGACGTCATTTATTTCTGTGACGTTATGTATTTTGTGACATCATTTATTTTTGTGACGTTATGTATTTTGTGACGTCATTTATTTTTGTGACGCTATTTATTTTTTGAAGTCATATATTTTTGTGACGTTATGTATTTTTTGACGTTATGTATTTTGTGACGTTTTGTATTTTGTGACGTCATTTATTTTTGTGACGTTATGTATTTTGTGACGTCATTTATTTTTGTGACGTTATGTATTTTGTGACGTCATTTATTTTTGTGACGTTATGTATTTTGTGACGTCATTTATTTTTGTGAGGTTATGTATTTTTTGACGTAATTAATTTTTGTGACGTTATGTATTTTGTGACGTCATTTATTTTTGTGACGTCATTAGTTTTGTGACGTTATGTATTTTGTGACGTCATTTATTTTTGTGACGTTATGTATTTTGTGACGTCATTTATTTTTGTGACTTTATTTATTTTGTGACGTCATTTATTTTTATGACGTTATGTATTTTGTGACGTCATTTTTTTGTGAGGTTATGTATTTTGTGACGTCATTTATTTTTGTGTCGTTATGTATTTTGTGACGTCATTTATTTTTTGACGTTATGTATTTTATGAAATATGTATTTTTTGACGTCATTTATTTTTGTGACGCTATGTATTTTGTGACGTCATTTATTATTGTGATGTTATGTATTTTGTTACCTCAATTATTTTTGTGACGTTATGTATTTTGTGACGTCATTTATTTTTGTGACGTTATGTATTTTGTGACGTCATTTATTTTTGTGACGTTATGTATTTTGTGACGTCATTTATTTTTGTGACGTTATGTATTTTGTGACTTTATATATTTTGTGACGTCATTTATTTTTGAGACGTTATGTATTTTGTGTTGTAATTAATTGTTGTGACGTCATTTATTTTTGTGACGTTATGTATTTTGTGACGTCATTAATTTTTTGACGTTATATATTTTGTGACGTCATTTATTTTTGTGACGTAATGTATTTTGTGACGTTATGAATTTTGTGACGTCATTTATTTTTGTGACATTATGTATTTTGTGAAGAAATTAATTTTTGTGACGTCATTTAATTTATGTCGTTATGTATTTTGTGACGTCATTTATTTTTGTGACGTTATGTATTTTGTGACGTCATTTGTTTTTGTGACGTTATGTATTTTGTGACGTCATTTATTTTTGTGACGTTATGTATTTTGTGACGTCATTTGTTTTTGTGACGTTATGTATTTTGTGACGTCATTTATTTTTGTGACGTTATGTATTTTGTGACGTCAACTATTTTTGTGACGTTATGTATTTTGTGACGTTATTTATTTTTGTGACGTAATAAAGTTTTGTGACGTCATTTATTTTTGTGACGTTATGTATTTTATGACGTCATTTATTTTGTGACGTTATGTATTTTGTGATATCATTTATTTTTGAGACGTTATGCATTTTGTGACGTCATTTATTTTTTATGACGTTATGTATTTTGTGACGTCATTTATTTTTGTGACGTTATGTATTTTGTGACGTCGTTTATTTTTGTGACGTTATGTATTTTGTGACGTTATGTATTTTGTGACGTCATTTATTTTTGTGACGTTATGTATATTGTGACGTAAATAATTTTTGTGACGTCATTTATTTTTGTGACGTTATGTATTTTGTGACGTCATTTATTTTTGTGACGTTATGTATTTTGTGACGTCATTTATTTTTGTGACGTTATGTATTTTATGAAATATGTATTTTGTGACGTCATTTAATTTTGTGTAGTTAAATATTGTGTGACGTCATTTATTTTTGTAACCTTATGTATTTTGTGACGTCATTTATTTTTGTGACGTTATGTATTTTGTGACGTCATTTATTTTTGTGACGTTATGTATTTTGTGACATCTTTTATTTTTGAGACGTTATACATTTTGTGACGTCATTTATTTTTGTGACGTTATGTATTTTGTGACGTCATTTATTTTTGTGACGTTATGTATTTTGTGACGTAAATAATTTTTGTGACGTCATTTATTTTTGTGACGTTATGTATTTTGTGACGTCATTTATTTTTGTGACGTTATGTATTTTGTGACGTCATTTATTTTTGTGACGTTATGTATTTTGTGACGTCATTTATTTTTGTGACGTTATGTATTTTGTGACGTCATTTATTTTTGTGACGTTATGTATTTTGTGACTTTATATATTTTGTGACGTCATTTATTTTTGAGACGTTATGTATTTTGTGTTGTAATTAATTGTTGTGACGTCATTTATTTTTGTGACGTTATGTATTTTGTGACGTCATTAATTTTTTGACGTTATATATTTTGTGACGTCATTTATTTTTGTGACGTAATGTATTTTGTGACGTTATGAATTTTGTGACGTCATTTATTTTTGTGACATTATGTATTTTGTGAAGAAATTAATTTTTGTGACGTCATTTAATTTATGTCGTTATGTATTTTGTGACGTCATTTATTTTTGTGACGTTATGTATTTTGTGACGTCATTTGTTTTTGTGACGTTATGTATTTTGTGACGTCATTTATTTTTGTGACGTTATGTATTTTGTGACGTCATTTGTTTTTGTGACGTTATGTATTTTGTGACGTCATTTATTTTTGTGACGTTATGTATTTTGTGACGTCAACTATTTTTGTGACGTTATGTATTTTGTGACGTTATTTATTTTTGTGACGTAATAAAGTTTTGTGACGTCATTTATTTTTGTGACGTTATGTATTTTATGACGTCATTTATTTTGTGACGTTATGTATTTTGTGATATCATTTATTTTTGAGACGTTATGCATTTTGTGACGTCATTTATTTTTTATGACGTTATGTATTTTGTGACGTCATTTATTTTTGTGACGTTATGTATTTTGTGACGTCGTTTATTTTTGTGACGTTATGTATTTTGTGACGTTATGTAT
Organism: Flexamia atlantica; assembly: GCA_035578135.1. Taxonomy (NCBI): domain Eukaryota; kingdom Metazoa; phylum Arthropoda; class Insecta; order Hemiptera; family Cicadellidae; genus Flexamia; species Flexamia atlantica. The sequence continues at coordinate 421,131 of JAQJVK010000111.1, read as the reverse complement.
TTTGTGACGTCATTTATTTTTGTGACGTTATGTATTTTGTGACGTAAATAATTTTTGTGACGTCATTTATTTTTGTGACGTTATGTATTTTGTGACGTCATTTATTTTTGTGACGTTATGTATTTTGTGACGTCATTTATTTTTGTGACGTTATGTATTTTGTGACGTCATTTATTTTTGTGACGTTATGTATTTTGTGACGTCATTTGTTTTTGTGACGTTATGTATTTTGTGACGTCATTTATTTTTGTGACGTTATGTATTTTGTGACGTTATTTATTTTTGTGACGTTATGTATTTTGTGACGCCATTTGTTTTTGTGTCGTTATGTATTTTGTGACGTCATTTATTTTTGTGATGTTATGTATTTTGTGACGTCATTTATTTTTGTGACGTTATGTATTTTGTGACGTCATTAATTTTTGTGACGTTATGTATTTTATGAAATATGTATTTTGTGACGTCATTTAATTTTGTGTTGTTAAATATTTTGTGACGTCATTTATTTTTGTGAGGTTATGTATTTTGTGACGTCATTTATTTTTGTGACGTTATGTATTTTGTGACGTCATTTTTTTGTGACGTTATGTATTTTATGAAATATGTATTTTGTGACGTCATTTAATTTTGTGTCGTTAAATATTTTTTGACGTCATTTATTTCTGTGACGTTATGTATTTTGTGACGTTATGAATTTTGTGACGTCATTTATTTTTGTGACATTATGTATTTTGTGAAGAAATTAATTTTTGTGACGTCATTTAATTTATGTCGTTATGTATTTTGTGACGTCATTTATTTTTGTGACGTTATGTATTTTGTGACGTCATTTGTTTTTGTGACGTTATGTATTTTGTGACGTCATTTATTTTTGTGACGTTATGTATTTTGTGACGTCATTTGTTTTTGTGACGTTATGTATTTTGTGACGTCATTTATTTTTGTGACGTTATGTATTTTGTGACGTCAACTATTTTTGTGACGTTATGTATTTTGTGACGTTATTTATTTTTGTGACGTAATAAAGTTTTGTGACGTCATTTATTTTTGTGACGTTATGTATTTTATGACGTCATTTATTTTGTGACGTTATGTATTTTGTGATATCATTTATTTTTGAGACGTTATGCATTTTGTGACGTCATTTATTTTTTATGACGTTATGTATTTTGTGACGTCATTTATTTTTGTGACGTTATGTATTTTGTGACGTCGTTTATTTTTGTGACGTTATGTATTTTGTGACGTTATGTATTTTGTGACGTCATTTATTTTTGTGACGTTATGTATTTTGTGACGTAAATAATTTTTGTGACGTCATTTATTTTTGTGACGTTATGTATTTTGTGACGTCATTTATTTTTGTGACGTTATGTATTTTGTGACGTCATTTATTTTTGTGACGTTATGTATTTTGTGACGTCATTTATTTTTGTGACGTTATGTATTTTGTGACGTCATTTGTTTTTGTGACGTTATGTATTTTGTGACGTCATTTATTTTTGTGACGTTATGTATTTTGTGACGTTATTTATTTTTGTGACGTTATGTATTTTGTGACGCCATTTGTTTTTGTGTCGTTATGTATTTTGTGACGTCATTTATTTTTGTGATGTTATGTATTTTGTGACGTCATTTATTTTTGTGACGTTATGTATTTTGTGACGTCATTAATTTTTGTGACGTTATGTATTTTATGAAATATGTATTTTGTGACGTCATTTAATTTTGTGTTGTTAAATATTTTGTGACGTCATTTATTTTTGTGAGGTTATGTATTTTGTGACGTCATTTATTTTTGTGACGTTATGTATTTTGTGACGTCATTTTTTTGTGACGTTATGTATTTTATGAAATATGTATTTTGTGACGTCATTTAATTTTGTGTCGTTAAATATTTTTTGACGTCATTTATTTCTGTGACGTTATGTATTTTGTGACATCATTTATTTTTGTGACGTTATGTATTTTGTGACGTCACTTATTTTTGTGACGCTATTTATTTTTTGAAGTCATATATTTTTGTGACGTTATGTATTTTTTGACGTTATGTATTTTGTGACGTTTTGTATTTTGTGACGTCATTTATTTTTGTGACGTTATGTATTTTGTGACGTCATTTATTTTTGTGACGTTATGTATTTTGTGACGTCATTTATTTTTGTGACGTTATGTATTTTGTGACGTCATTTATTTTTGTGAGGTTATGTATTTTTTGACGTAATTAATTTTTGTGACGTTATGTATTTTGTGACGTAATTAATTTTTGTGACGTCATTAGTTTTGTGACGTTATGTATTTTGTGACGTCATTTATTTTTGTGACGTTATGTATTTTGTGACGTCATTTATTTTTGTGACTTTATTTATTTTGTGACGTCATTTATTTTTGTGACGTTATGTATTTTGTGACGTTATGTATTTTGTGACGTTATTTATTTTTGTGACGTTATGTATTTTGTGACGTAATTAATTTTTGTGACGTCATTTATTTTTGTGACGTTATGTATTTTGTGACGTCATTTATTTTTGTGACGTTATGTATTTTGTGACGTCATTTGTTTTTGTGACGTTATGTATTTTGTGACGTCATTTATTTTTGTGACGTTATGTATTTTGTGACGTCATTTATTTTTGTGACGTTATGTATTGTGTGACGTCATTTATTTTTGTGTCGTTATGTATTTTGTGACGTCATTTATTTTTTGACGTTATGTATTTTATGAAATATGTATTTTGTGACGTCATTTAATTTTGTGTCGTTAAATATTTTGTGACGTCATTTATTTTTGTGACCTTATGTATTTTGTGACGTCATTTATTTTTGTGACGTTATGTATTTTGTGACGTCATTTTTTTGTGAGGTTATGTATTTTGTGACGTCATTTATTTTTGTGACGCTATGTATTTTGTGACGTCATTTATTATTGTGACGTTATGTATTTTGTTACCTCAATTATTTTTGTGACGTTATGTATTTTGTGACGTCATTTATTTTTGTGACGTTATGTATTTTGTGACGTCATTTATTTTTGTGACGTTATGTATTTTGGGACGTCATTTATTTTTGTGACGTTATGTATTTTGTGACTTTATGTATTTTGTGACGTCATTTATTTTTGAGACGTTATGTATTTTGTGTTGTAATTAATTTTTGTGACGTCATTTATTTTTGTGACGTTATGTATTTTGTGACGTCATTAATTTTTTGACGTTATATATTTTGTGACGTCATTTATTTTTGTGACGTAATGTATTTTGTGACGTTATGTATTTTGTGACGTCATTTATTTTTGTGACATTATGTATTTTGTGAAGAAATTAATTTTTGTGACGTCATTTAATTTATGTCGTTATGTATTTTGTGACGTCATTTATTTTTGTGACGTTATGTATTTTGTGACGTCATTTGTTTTTGTGACGTTATGTATTTTGTGACGTCATTTATTCTTGTGACGTTATGTATTTTGTGACGTCATTTGTTTTTGTGACGTTATGTATTTTGTGACGTCATTTATTTTTGTGACGTTATGTATTTTGTGACGTCATTTTTTTTTGTGACGTTATGTATTTTGTGACGTCAATTATTTTTGTGACGTTATGTATTTTGTGACGTCATTTATTTTTGTGACGTTATGTATTTTATGAAATATGTATTTTGTGACGTTATTTAATTTTGTGTCTTTAAATATTTTGTGACGTCATTTATTTTTGTGACGTTATGTATTTTGTGACGTCATTTATTTTTGTGACGTTATGTATTTTGTGACGTCATTTTTTTGTGACGTTATGTTTTTTATGAAATATGTATTTTGTGACGTCATTTAATTTTGTGTCGTTAATTATTTTGTGACATCATTTATTTTTGTGACGTTATGTATTTTGTGACATCATTTATTTTTGTGACGTTATGTATTTTGTAACGTTATTAATTTTTGTGACGTCATTTATTTTTGTGACGTTATGTATTTTGTGACGTCATTTATTTTTTTGACGCTATTTATTTTTTAAGTCATATATTTTTGTGACGTTATGTATTTTTTGACGTTATGTATTTTGTGACGTTCTGTATTTTGTGACGTAATTTATTTTTGTGACGTTATGTATTTTGTGACGTCGTTTATTTTTGTGACGTTATGTATTTTGTGACGCTATTTATTTTTGTGACGTAATACATTTTTGTGACGTCATTTATTTTTGTGACGTTATGTATTTTATGACGTCATTTATTTTGTGACGTTATGTATTTTGTGACATCATTTATTTTTGAGACGTTATGCATTTTGTGACGTCATTTATTTTTTGTGACGTTATGTATTTTGTGACGTAATTAATTTTTGTGACGTCGTTTATTTTTGTGACGTTATGTATTTTGTGACGTCATTTATTTTTGTGACGTTATGTATTTTGTGACGTCATTTGTTTTTGTGACGTTATGTATTTTGTGACGTCATTTATTTTTGTGACGTTATGTATATTGTGACGTCATTTATTTTTGTGACGTTATGTATTTTGTGACGTCATTTTTTTTGTGACGTTATGTATTTTATGAAATATGTATTTTGTGACGTCATTTAATTTTGTGTCGTTAAATATTTTTTGACGTCATTTATTTCTGTGACGTTATGTATTTTGTGACATCATTTATTTTTGTGACGTTATGTATTTTGTGACGTTATTAATTTTTGTGACGTCATTTATTTTTGTGGCGTTATGTATTTTGTGACGTCATTTATTTTTGTGACGCTATTTATTTTTTGAAGTCATATATTTTTGTGACGTTATGTATTTTTTGACGTTATGTATTTTGTGACGTTTTGTATTTTGTGACGTCATTTATTTTTGCGACGTTATGTATTTTGTGACGTCATTTATTTTTTGACGTTATGTATTTTGTGACGTTATTAATTTTTGTGACGTTATTAATTTTTGTGACGTCATTTATTTTTGTGACGTTATGTATTTTGTGACGTCATTTATTTTTGTGACGTTATGTATTTTGTGACGTCATTTATTTTTGTGACGTTATGTATTTTGTGACGTCGTTTATTTTTGTGACGTTATATATTTTGCGACGTTATTTATTTTTGTGACGTTATTAATTTTTGTGACGTCATTTATTTTTGTGACGTCACACAATACATAACGTCACAAAAATAAATGACGTCATAAAATACATAACGTCACAAAAATAAATGACGTCACAAATTACATAACGACACAAAATTAAATGACGTCACAAAATACATATTTCATAAAATACATAACGTCACAAAAAAATGACGTCACAAAATACATAACGTCACAAAAATAAATGACGTCACAAAATACATAACGTCACAAAAATAAATGACGTCACAAATTATTTAACGACACAAAATTAAATGACGTCACAAAATACATATTTCATAAAATACATAACGTCACAAAAATAAATGACGTCACAAAATACATAACGTCACAAATGACGTCACAAAATACATAACGTCACAAAAATAAATGACGTCACAAAATACATAACGTCACAAAAATAAATGACGTCACAAAATACAAAACGTCACAAAATACATAACGTCAAAAATACATAACGTCATAAAAGTAAATGACGTCACAAAAATTAATTACTTCACAAATTACATAATGTCACAAAAATAAATGACGTCACAAAATACATAACGTCACAAAATACATTACGTCACAAAAATAAATGACGTCACAAAATACATAACGTCACAAAAATAAATGATGTCACAAAATACATAACGTCACAAAAATAATTGACGTCACGAAATACATAACGTCACGAAAATAAATGACGTCACAAAATACATAACGTCACAAAAATAAATGACGTCACAAAATACATAACGTCACAAAAACAAATGACGTCACAAAATACATAACGTCACAAAAATAAATGACGTCACAAAATACATAACGTCACAAAAATAAATGACGTCACAAAATACAAAACGTCACAAAATACATAACGTCAAATAATACATAACGTCACTAAAATATATGACTTCAAAAAATAAATAGCGTCACAAAAATAAATGACGTCACAAAATACATAACGTCACAAAAATAAATGACGTCACAAAAATTAATTTCTTCACAAAATACATAATGTCACAAAAATAAATGACGTCACAAAATACAGAACGTCACAAAATACATTACGTCACAAAAATAAATGACGTCACAAAATACATAATGTCACATAAACAAATGACGTCACAAAATACATAACGTCACAAAAAATAAATGACGTCACAAAATGCACAACGTCTCAAAAATAAATGATGTCACAAAATACATAACGTCACAAAATAAATGACGTCATAAAATACATAACGTCACAAAATAAATTACGTCACAAAAATTTATTACGTCACAAAAATAAATAACGTCACAAAATACATAACGTCACAAAAATAATGACGTCACAAAATTAAATGACGTCACAAAATACATAACGTCACAAAAATAAATGAAGTCACAAAATACAAAACATCACAAAAATAAATGACGTCACAAAAATTAATTACGTTACAAAATATTTAACGACACAAAATTAAATGACGTCACAAAATACATATTTCATAAAATACATAACGTCACAAAAATAAATGACGTCACAAAATACAGAACGTCACAAAATACATTACGTCACAAAAATAAATGAAGTCACAAAATACATAACGTCACAAAAATAAATGACGTCACAAAATACATAACGTCACATAAATAAATAACGTCACAAAATACATAGCGTCACAAAAATAAATAACGTCACAAAAATTTATTACGTCACAAAAATAAATGACGTCACAAAATATTTAACGTCACAAAATTAAATGACGTCACAAAATACATATTTCATAAAATACATAACGTCACATAAATAAATGACGTCACAAAATACATAACGTCACAAAAACAAATGACGTCTCAAAATACATAACGTCACAAAAATAAATGACGTCACAAAATACATAACGTCACAAAAATAAATGACGTCACAAAATACAAAACGTCACAAAATACATAACGTCAAAAAATACATAACGTCATAAAAATAAATGACGTCACAAAAATTAATTACTTCACAAAATACATAATGTCACAAAAATAAATGACGTCACAAAATACATAACGTCATAAAAATTAATGACGTCACAAAATACATAACGTCACAAAAATAAATGACGTCACAAAAATTAATTACGTCACGAAATACATAACGTCGCAAAAATAAATGACGTCACAAAATACATAACGTCACAAAATACATAATCTCAAAAAAATAAATGACGTCACAAAATACATAACGTCACAAAAATAAATGACGTCACACAATACATAACGTCACAAAAATAAATGACGTCATAAAATACATAACGTCACAAAAATAAATGACGTCACAAAATACATAACGTCACAAAAATAAATAAGTCACAAAATACATAACGACACAAAATTAAATGACGTCACAAAATACATATTTCATAAAATACATAACGTCACAAAAAAATGACGTCACAAAATACATAACGTCACAAAAATAAATGACGTCACAAAATACATAACGTCACAAAAATAAATGACGTCACAAATTATTTAACGACACAAAATTAAATGACGTCACAAAATACATATTTCATAAAATACATAACGTCACAAAAATAAATGACGTCACAAAATACATAACGTCACAAAAACAAATGACGTCACAAAATACATAACGTCACAAAAATAAATGACGTCACAAAATACATAACGTCACAAAAATAAATGACGTCACAAAATACAAAACGTCACAAAATACATAACGTCAAAAAATACATAACGTCATAAAAATAAATGACGTCACAAAAATTAATTACTTCACAAATTACATAATGTCACAAAAATAAATGACGTCACAAAATACATAACGTCACAAAATACATTACGTCACAAAAATAATTGACGTCACAAAATACATAACGTCACAAAAATAAATGACGTCACAAAATACATAACGTCACAAAAACAAATGACGTCACAAAATACATAACGTCACAAAAATAAATGACGTCACAAAATACATAACGTCACAAAAATAAATGACGTCACAAAATACAAAACGTCACAAAATACATAACGTCAAATAATACATAACGTCACTAAAATATATGACTTCAAAAAATAAATAGCGTCACAAAAATAAATGACGTCACAAAATACATAACGTCACAAAAATAAATGACGTCACAAAAATTAATTTCTTCACAAAATACATAATGTCACAAAAATAAATGACGTCACAAAATACAGAACGTCACAAAATACATTACGTCACAAAAATAAATGACGTCACAAAATACATAACGTCACAAAAACAAATGACGTCACAAAATACATAACGTCACAAAAATAAATGACGTCAGAAAATACATAACGTCACAAAAATAAATGACGTCAAAATATACATATTTCATAAAATACATAACGTCACAAAAATAAATGACGTCACAAAATACATAATGTCACAAAAACAAATGACGTCACAAAATACATAACGTCACAAAAAATAAATGACGTCACAAAATGCATAACGTCTCAAAAATAAATGATGTCACAAAATACATAACGTCACAAAATAAATGACGTCATAAAATACATAACGTCACAAAATAAATGACGTCACAAAAATTTATTACGTCACAAAAATAAATAACGTAACAAAATACATAACGTCACAAAAATAAATGACGTCACAAAATACAGAACGTCACAAAATACATTACGTCACAAAAATAAATGAAGTCACAAAATACATAACGTCACAAAAATAAATGACGTCACAAAATACATAACGTCACATAAACAAATGACGTCACAAAATACATAACGTCACAAAAAATAAATGACGTCAGAAAATGCATAACGTCACAAAAATAAATAACGTCACAAAATACATAACGTCACAAAAATAAATGACGTCACAAAAATTTATTACGTCACAAAAATAAATGACGTCACAAAATATTTAACGTCACAAAAATAAATGACGTCACAAAATACATAACGTCACAAAAATAAATGACGTTACAAAATATTTAACGACACAAAATTAAATGACGTCACAAAATACATATTTCATAAAATACATAACGTCACATAAATAAATGACGTCACAAAATACATAACGTCACAAAAATAAATGACGTCACAAAATACAAAACGTCACAAAATACATAACGTCAAAAAATACATAACGTCATAAAAATAAATGACGCCACAAAAATTAATTACTTCACAAAATACATAATGTCACAAAAATAAATGACGTCACAAAATACATAACGTCACAAAAATTAATGACGTCACAAAATACATAACGTCACAAAAATAAATGACGTCACAAAAATTAATTACGTCACGAAATACATAACGTCACAAAAATAAATGACGTCACAAAACACATAACGTCACAAAATACATAATCTCAAAAAAATAAATGACGTCACAAAATAAATAACGCCACAAAAATAAATGACGTCACAAAATACATAACGTCACAAAAAATAAATGACGTCACAAAATGCATAACGTCTCAAAAATAAATGATGTCACAAAATACATAACGTCACAAAATAAATGACGTCATAAAATACATAACGTCACAAAAATAAATGACGTCACAAAAATTTATTACGTCACAAAAATAAATAAGGTCACAAAATACATAACGTCACAAAAATAAATGACGTCACAAAAATAAATGACGTCACAAAATACATAACGTCACAAAATTAATGACGTCACAAAAATTAATTACGTCACAAAATACATTACGTCACAAAAATTAATTACGTCAAAAAATACATAACCTCACAAAAATAAATGACGTCACAAAATACATAACGTCACAAAAATAAATGACGTCACAAAATACATAACGTCACAAAAATAAATGACGTCACAAAATACATAACGTCACAAAAATAAATGACGTCACAAAATACATAACGTCACAAAAATAAATGACGTCACAAAAATTAATAACGTCACAAATACATAACGTCACAAAAATAAATGACGTCACATAATAAGTGAAGTCACAAAAATAAATGACGTCACAAAATACATAACTTCACAAAAATAAATGACGTCACAAAATACATAACGTCACAAAATTAATGACGTCACAAAAATTAATTACGTCACAAAAATAAATGACGTCACAAAATACATAACGTCACAAAAATAAATGACGTCACAAAATACATAACGTCACAAAAATAAATGACGTCACAAAATACATAACGTCACAAAAATAAATGACGTCACAAAAAATTAATAACGTCACAAAAATAATTGACGTCACGAAATACATAACGTCACAAAAATAAATGACGTCACAAAATACATAACGTCACAAAAATAAATGACGTCACAAAATACATAACGTCACAAAAACAAATGACGTCACAAAATACATAACGTCACAAAAATAAATGACGTCACAAAATACATAACGTCACAAAAATAAATGACGTCACAAAATACAAAACGTCACAAAATACATAACGTCAAAAATACATAACGTCATAAAAGTAAATGACGTCACAAAAATTAATTACTTCACAAATTACATAATGTCACAAAAATAAATGACGTCACAAAATACATAACGTCACAAAATACATTACGTCACAAAAATAAATGACGTCACAAAATACATAACGTCACAAAAATAAATGATGTCACAAAATACATAACGTCACAAAAATAATTGACGTCACGAAATACATAACGTCACAAAAATAAATGACGTCACAAAATACATAACGTCACAAAAATAAATGACGTCACAAAATACATAACGTCACAAAAACAAATGACGTCACAAAATACATAACGTCACAAAAATAAATGACGTCACAAAATACATAACGTCACAAAAATAAATGACGTCACAAAATACAAAACGTCACAAAATACATAACGTCAAATAATACATAACGTCACTAAAATATATGACTTCAAAAAATAAATAGCGTCACAAAAATAAATGACGTCACAAAATACATAACGTCACAAAAATAAATGACGTCACAAAAATTAATTTCTTCACAAAATACATAATGTCACAAAAATAAATGACGTCACAAAATACAGAACGTCACAAAATACATTACGTCACAAAAATAAATGACGTCACAAAATACATAATGTCACATAAACAAATGACGTCACAAAATACATAACGTCACAAAAAATAAATGACGTCACAAAATGCACAACGTCTCAAAAATTAATGATGTCACAAAATACATAACGTCACAAAATAAATGACGTCATAAAATACATAACGTCACAAAATAAATTACGTCACAAAAATTTATTACGTCACAAAAATAAATAACGTCACAAAATACATAACGTCACAAAAATAAATGACGTCACAAAAATAAATGACGTCACAAAATACATAACGTCACAAAAATAAATGAAGTCACAAAATACAAAACATCACAAAAATAAATGACGTCACAAAAATTAATTACGTTACAAAATATTTAACGACACAAAATTAAATGACGTCACAAAATACATATTTCATAAAATACATAACGTCACAAAAATAAATGACGTCACAAAATACAGAACGTCACAAAATACATTACGTCACAAAAATAAATGAAGTCACAAAATACATAACGTCACAAAAATAAATGACGTCACAAAATACATAACGTCACATAAATAAATAACGTCACAAAATACATAGCGTCACAAAAATAAATAACGTCACAAAAATTTATTACGTCACAAAAATAAATGACGTCACAAAATATTTAACGTCACAAAATTAAATGACGTCACAAAATACATATTTCATAAAATACATAACGTCACATAAATAAATGACGTCACAAAATACATAACGTCACAAAAACAAATGACGTCTCAAAATACATAACGTCACAAAAATAAATGACGTCACAAAATACATAACGTCACAAAAATAAATGACGTCACAAAATACAAAACGTCACAAAATACATAACGTCAAAAAATACATAACGTCATAAAAATAAATGACGTCACAAAAATTAATTACTTCACAAAATACATAATGTCACAAAAATAAATGACGTCACAAAATACATAACGTCATAAAAATTAATGACGTCACAAAATACATAACGTCACAAAAATAAATGACGTCACAAAAATTAATTACGTCACGAAATACATAACGTCGCAAAAATAAATGACGTCACAAAATACATAACGTCACAAAATACATAATCTCAAAAAAATAAATGACGTCACAAAATACATAACGTCACAAAAATAAATGACGTCACACAATACATAACGTCACAAAAATAAATGACGTCATAAAATACATAACGTCACAAAAATAAATGACGTCACAAAATACATAACGTCACAAAAATAAATAAGTCACAAAATACATAACGACACAAAATTAAATGACGTCACAAAATACATATTTCATAAAATACATAACGTCACAAAAAAATGACGTCACAAAATACATAACGTCACAAAAATAAATGACGTCACAAAATACATAACGTCACAAAAATAAATGACGTCACAAATTATTTAACGACACAAAATTAAATGACGTCACAAAATACATATTTCATAAAATACATAACGTCACAAAAATAAATGACGTCACAAAATACATAACGTCACAAAAACAAATGACGTCACAAAATACATAACGTCACAAAAATAAATGACGTCACAAAATACATAACGTCACAAAAATAAATGACGTCACAAAATACAAAACGTCACAAAATACATAACGTCAAAAAATACATAACGTCATAAAAATAAATGACGTCACAAAAATTAATTACTTCACAAATTACATAATGTCACAAAAATAAATGACGTCACAAAATACATAACGTCACAAAATACATAACGTCACAAAAATAAATGACGTCACAAAATACATAACGTCACAAAAATAAATGACGTCACAAAATACAAAACGTCACAAAATACATAACGTCAAATAATACATAACGTCACTAAAATATATGACTTCAAAAAATAAATAGCGTCACAAAAATAAATGACGTCACAAAATACATAACGTCACAAAAATAAATGACGTCACAAAAATTAATTTCTTCACAAAATACATAATGTCACAAAAATAAATGACGTCACAAAATACAGAACGTCACAAAATACATTACGTCACAAAAATAAATGACGTCACAAAATACATAACGTCACAAAAACAAATGACGTCACAAAATACATAACGTCACAAAAATAAATGACGTCAGAAAATACATAACGTCACAAAAATAAATGACGTCAAAATATACATATTTCATAAAATACATAACGTCACAAAAATAAATGACGTCACAAAATACATAATGTCACAAAAACAAATGACGTCACAAAATACATAACGTCACAAAAAATAAATGACGTCACAAAATGCATAACGTCTCAAAAATAAATGATGTCACAAAATACATAACGTCACAAAATAAATGACGTCATAAAATACATAACGTCACAAAATAAATGACGTCACAAAAATTTATTACGTCACAAAAATAAATAACGTCACAAAATACATAACGTCACAAAAATAAATGACGTCACAAAATACAGAACGTCACAAAATACATTACGTCACAAAAATAAATGAAGTCACAAAATACATAACGTCACAAAAATAAATGACGTCACAAAATACATAACGTCACATAAACAAATGACGTCACAAAATACATAACGTCACAAAAAATAAATGACGTCAGAAAATGCATAACGTCACAAAAATAAATAACGTCACAAAATACATAACGTCACAAAAATAAATGACGTCACAAAAATTTATTACGTCACAAAAATAAATGACGTCACAAAATATTTAACGTCACAAAAATAAATGACGTCACAAAATACATAACGTCACAAAAATAAATGACGTTACAAAATATTTAACGACACAAAATTAAATGACGTCACAAAATACATATTTCATAAAATACATAACGTCACATAAATAAATGACGTCACAAAATACATAACGTCACAAAAATAAATGACGTCACAAAATACAAAACGTCACAAAATACATAACGTCAAAAAATACATAACGTCATAAAAATAAATGACGCCACAAAAATTAATTACTTCACAAAATACATAATGTCACAAAAATAAATGACGTCACAAAATACATAACGTCACAAAAATTAATGACGTCACAAAATACATAACGTCACAAAAATAAATGACGTCACAAAAATTAATTACGTCACGAAATACATAACGTCACAAAAATAAATGACGTCACAAAACACATAACGTCACAAAATACATAATCTCAAAAAAATAAATGACGTCACAAAATAAATAACGCCACAAAAATAAATGACGTCACAAAATTCATAACGTCACAAAAAATAAATGACGTCACAAAATGCATAACGTCTCAAAAATAAATGATGTCACAAAATACATAACGTCACAAAATAAATGACGTCATAAAATACATAACGTCACAAAAATAAATGACGTCACATAATAAGTGAAGTCACAAAAATAAATGACGTCACAAAATACATAACTTCACAAAAATAAATGACGTCACAAAATACATAACGTCACAAAATTAATGACGTCACAAAAATTAATTACGTCACAAAAATAAATGACGTCACAAAATACATAACGTCACAAAAATAAATGACGTCACAAAATACATAACGTCACAAAAATAAATGAGGTCACAAAATACATAACGTCACAAAAATAAATGACGTCACAAAATACATAACGTCACAAAAATAAATGACGTCACAAAAATTAATAACGTCACAAAATACATAACGTCACAAAAATAAATGACGTCACAAAATACATAACGTCACAAAAATTAATGACGTCACAAAAATTAATAACGTCACAAAATACATAACGTCACAAAAATAAATGATGTCACAAAATACAGAACGTCACAAAATACATAACGTCAAAAAATACATAACGCCACAAAAATATATGACTTCAAAAAATAAATAGCGTCAAAAAAATAAATGACGTCACAAAATACATAACGTCACATAAATAAATGACGTCACAAAAATTAATAAAGTCACAAAATACATAACCTCACAAAAATAAATGACGTCACAAAATACATAACGTCACAAAAATAAATGACGTCACAAAAATTAATAACGTCACAAAATACATACGTCACAAAAATAAATGACGTCACAAAATACATAACGTCACAAAAATTAATGACGTCACAAAATACATAACGTCACAAAAATAAATGACGTCACAAAATACAAAACGTCACAAAATACATAACGTCAAAAAATACATAACGTCACAAAAATATATGACTTCAAAAAATAAATAGCGTCACAAAAATAAATGACGTCACAAAATACATAACGTCACAAAAATAAATGACGTCACAAAAATTAATAACGTCACAAAATACATAACGTCACAAAAATAAATGATGTCACAAAATACATAACGTCACAAAAATAAATGACGTCACAAATTATTTAACGACACAAAATTAAATGACGTCACAAAATACATATTTCATAAAATACATAACGTCACAAAAATAAATGACGTCACAAAATACATAACGTCACAAAAACAAATGACGTCACAAAATACATAACGTCACAAAAATAAATGACGTCACAAAATACATAACGTCACAAAATACATTACGTCACAAAAATAAATGACGTCACAAAATACATAACGTCACAAAAATAAATGACGTCACAAAATACATAACGTCACAAAAATAAATGACGTCACAAAAATTAATTACGTCACAAAATACATAACTTCAAAAAAATAAATGACGTCACAAAATACATAACGTCACAAAATACATAACGTCACAAAATAAATGACGTCATAAAATACATAACGTCACAAAAATAAATGACGTCACAAAAATTTATTACGTCACAAAAATAAATAACGTCACAAAATACATAACGTCTTAAAAATAAATGACGTCACAAAATACATAACGTCACAAACATAAATTACGTCACAAAATACAGAACGTCACAAAATACATAACGTCAAAAAATACATAACGTCACAAAAATATATGACTTCAAAAAATAAATAGCGTCAAAAAAATAAATGACGTCACAAAATACATAACGTCACAAAAATAAACGACGTCACAAAATACAAAACGTCACAAAATACATAACGTCAAATAATACATAACGTCACAAAAATATATGACTTCAAAAAATAAATAGCGTCACAAAAATAAATGACGTCACAAAATACATAACGTCACAAAAATAAATGACGTCGAAAAATACATAACGTCACAAAAATAAATTACGTCACAAAAAACATAACGTCACAAAAACAAATGACGTCACAAAATACATAACGTCAAAAAATAAATGACGTCACAAAATACATAACGTCACAAAAACAAATGACGTCACAAAATACATAACGTCACAAAAATAAATGACGTCACAAAATACATAACGTCACAAAATACATTACGTCACAAAAATAAATGACGTCACAAAATACATAACGTCACAAAAATAAATGACGTCACAAAATACATAACGTCACAAAAATAAATGACGTCACAAAATACATAACTTCAAAAAAATAAATGACGTCACAAAATACATAACGTCACAAAATACATAACGTCACAAAAATAAATGACGTCACAAAATACATAACGCCACAAAAATAAATGACGTCACAAAATTCATAACGTCACAAAAAATAAATGACGTCATAAAATGCATAACGTCTCAAAAAAAAATGATGTCACAAAATACATAACGTCACAAAATAAATGACGTCATAAAATACATAACGTCACAAAAATAAATGACGTCACAAAAATTTATTACGTCACAAAAATAAATAACGTCACAAAATACATAACGTCTTAAAAATAAATGACGTCACAAAATACATAACGTCACAAACATAAATTACGTCACAAAATACAGAACGTCACAAAATACATAACGTCAAAAAATACATAACGTCACAAAAATATATGACTTCAAAAAATAAATAGCGTCAAAAAAATAAATGACGTCACAAAATACATAACGTCACAAAAATAAACGACGTCACAAAATACAAAACGTCACAAAATACATAACGTCAAATAATACATAACGTCACAAAAATATATGACTTCAAAAAATAAATAGCGTCACAAAAATAAATGACGTCACAAAATACATAACGTCACAAAAATAAATGACGTCGAAAAATACATAACGTCACAAAAATAAATTACGTCACAAAAAACATAACGTCACAAAAACAAATGACGTCACAAAATACATAACGTCAAAAAATAAATGACGTCACAAAATACATAACGTCACAAAAACAAATGACGTCACAAAATACATAACGTCACAAAAATAAATGACGTCACAAAATACATATCGTCACAAAAACAAATGACGTCACAAAATACATAACGTCACAAAAAATAAATGACGTCACAAAATGCATAACGTCTCAAAAATAAATGATGTCACAAAATACATAACGTCACAAAATAAATGACGTCACAAAATACATAACGTCACAAAAATAAATGACGTCACAAATTATTTAACGACACAAAATTAAATGACGTCACAAAATACATATTTCATAAAATACATAACGTCACAAAAATAAATGACGTCACAAAATACATAACGTCACAAAAACAAATGACGTCACAAAATACATAACGTCACAAAAATAAATGACGTCACAAAATACATAACGTCACAAAATACATTACGTCACAAAAATAAATGACGTCACAAAATACATAACGTCACAAAAATAAATGACGTCACAAAATACATAACGTCACAAAAATAAATGACGTCACAAAAATTAATTACGTCACAAAATACATAACTTCAAAAAAATAAATGACGTCACAAAATACATAACGTCACAAAATACATAACGTCACAAAAATAAATGACGTCACAAAATACATAACGCCACAAAAATAAATGACGTCACAAAATTCATAACGTCACAAAAAATAAATGACGTCATAAAATGCATAACGTCTCAAAAAAAAATGATGTCACAAAATACATAACGTCACAAAATAAATGACGTCATAAAATACATAACGTCACAAAAATAAATGACGTCACAAAAATTTATTACGTCACAAAAATAAATAACGTCACAAAATACATAACGTCTTAAAAATAAATGACGTCACAAAATACATAACGTCACAAACATAAATTACGTCACAAAATACAGAACGTCACAAAATACATAACGTCAAAAAATACATAACGTCACAAAAATATATGACTTCAAAAAATAAATAGCGTCAAAAAAATAAATGACGTCACAAAATACATAACGTCACAAAAATAAACGACGTCACAAAATACAAAACGTCACAAAATACATAACGTCAAATAATACATAACGTCACAAAAATATATGACTTCAAAAAATAAATAGCGTCACAAAAATAAATGACGTCACAAAATACATAACGTCACAAAAATAAATGACGTCGAAAAATACATAACGTCACAAAAATAAATTACGTCACAAAAAACATAACGTCACAAAAACAAATGACGTCACAAAATACATAACGTCAAAAAATAAATGACGTCACAAAATACATAACGTCACAAAAACAAATGACGTCACAAAATACATAACGTCACAAAAATAAATGACGTCACAAAATACATATCGTCACAAAAACAAATGACGTCACAAAATACATAACGTCACAAAAAATAAATGACGTCACAAAATGCATAACGTCTCAAAAATAAATGATGTCACAAAATACATAACGTCACAAAATAAATGACGTCATAAAATACATAACGTCACAAAATAAATGACGTCACAAAAATTTATTACGTCACAAAAATAAATAACGTCACAAAATACATAACGTCACAAAAATAAATGACGTCACAAAATACAGAACGTCACAAAATACATTACGTCACAAAAATAAATGAAGTCACAAAATACATAACGTCACAAAAATAAATGACGTCACAAAATACATAACGTCACATAAACAAATGACGTCACAAAATACATAACGTCACAAAAAATAAATGACGTCACAAAATGCATAACGTCACAAAAATAAATAACGTCACAAAATAGATAACGTCACAAAAATAAATGACGTCACAAAAATTTATTACGTCACAAAAATAAATGACGTCACAAGATATTTAACGTCACAAAAATAAATGACGTTACAAAATATTTAACGACACAAAATTAAATGACGTCACAAAATACATATTTCATAAAATACATAACGTCACATAAATAAATGACGTCACAAAATACATAACGTCACAAAAACAAATGACGTCTCAAAATACATAACGTCACAAAAATAAATGACGTCACAAAATACATAACGTCACAAAAA
Source organism: Flexamia atlantica (assembly GCA_035578135.1). Taxonomy (NCBI): domain Eukaryota; kingdom Metazoa; phylum Arthropoda; class Insecta; order Hemiptera; family Cicadellidae; genus Flexamia; species Flexamia atlantica. The sequence goes on along the minus strand of JAQJVK010000111.1, from coordinate 401,607 downwards.
TAAATGACGTCACAAAATACAAAACGTCACAAAATACATAACGTCAAAAAATACATAACGTCATAAAAATAAATGACGTCACAAAAATTAATTACTTCACAAAATACATAATGTCACAAAAATAAATGACGTCACAAAATACATAACGTCACAAAAATTAATGACGTCACAAAATACATAACGTCACAAAAATAAATGACGTCACAAAAATTAATTACGTCACGAAATACATAACGTCACAAAAATAAATGACGTCACAAAACACATAACGTCAAAAAATACATAATCTCAAAAAAATAAATGACGTCACAAAATAAATAACGCCACAAAAATAAATGACGTCACAAAATACATAACGTCACAAAAAATAAATGACGTCACAAAATGCATAACGTCTCAAAAATAAATGATGTCACAAAATACATAACGTCACAAAATACATAACGTCAAATAATACATAACGTCACTAAAATATATGACTTCAAAAAATAAATAGCGTCACAAAAATAAATGACGTCACAAAATACATAACGTCACAAAAATAAATGACGTCACAAAAATTAATTTCTTCACAAAATACATAATGTCACAAAAATAAATGACGTCACAAAATACAGAACGTCACAAAATACATTACGTCACAAAAATAAATGACGTCACAAAATACATAATGTCACATAAACAAATGACGTCACAAAATACATAACGTCACAAAAAATAAATGACGTCACAAAATGCACAACGTCTCAAAAATAAATGATGTCACAAAATACATAACGTCACAAAATAAATGACGTCATAAAATACATAACGTCACAAAATAAATGACGTCACAAAAATTTATTACGTCACAAAAATAAATAACGTCACAAAATACATAACGTCACAAAAATAAATGACGTCACAAAAATAAATGACGTCACAAAATACATAACGTCACAAAAATAAATGAAGTCACAAAATACAAAACATCACAAAAATAAATGACGTCACAAAAATTAATTACGTTACAAAATATTTAACGACACAAAATTAAATGACGTCACAAAATACATATTTCATAAAATACATAACGTCACAAAAATAAATGACGTCACAAAATACAGAACGTCACAAAATACATTACGTCACAAAAATAAATGAAGTCACAAAATACATAACGTCACAAAAATAAATGACGTCACAAAATACATAACGTCACATAAATAAATAACGTCACAAAATACATAACGTCACAAAAATAAATAACGTCACAAAAATTTATTACGTCACAAAAATAAATGACGTCACAAAATATTTAACGTCACAAAAATAAATGACGTCACAAAATACATAACGTCACAAAAATAAATGACGTCACAAAATATTTAACGACACAAAATTAAATGACGTCACAAAATACATATTTCATAAAATACATAACGTCACATAAATAAATGACGTCACAAAATACATAACGTCACAAAAACAAATAACGTCTCAAAATACATAACGTCACAAAAATAAATGACGTCACAAAATACATAACGTCACAAAAATAAATGACGTCACAAAATACAAAACGTCACAAAATACATAACGTCAAAAAATACATAACGTCATAAAAATAAATGACCTCACAAAAATTAATTACTTCACAAAATACATAATGTCACAAAAATAAATGACGTCACAAAATACATAACGTCATAAAAATTAATGACGTCACAAAATACATAACGTCACAAAAATAAATGACGTCACAAAAATTAATTACGTCACGAAATACATAACGTCGCAAAAATAAATGACGTCACAAAATACATAACGTCACAAAATACATAATCTCAAAAAAATAAATGACGTCACAAAATACATAACGTCACAAAAATAAATGACGTCACACAATACATAACGTCACAAAAATAAATGACGTCATAAAATACATAACGTCACAAAAATAAATGACGTCACAAAATACATAACGTCACAAAAATAAATAAGTCACAAAATACATAACGACACAAAATTAAATGACGTCACAAAATACATATTTCATAAAATACATAACGTCACAAAAAAATGACGTCACAAAATACATAACGTCACAAAAATAAATGACGTCACAAAATACATAACGTCACAAAAATAAATGACGTCACAAATTATTTAACGACACAAAATTAAATGACGTCACAAAATACATATTTCATAAAATACATAACGTCACAAAAATAAATGACGTCACAAAATACATAACGTCACAAAAACAAATGACGTCACAAAATACATAACGTCACAAAAATAAATGACGTCACAAAATACATAACGTCACAAAAATAAATGACGTCACAAAATACAAAACGTCACAAAATACATAACGTCAAAAAATACATAACGTCATAAAAATAAATGACGTCACAAAAATTAATTACTTCACAAATTACATAATGTCACAAAAATAAATGACGTCACAAAATACATAACGTCACAAAATACATTACGTCACAAAAATAATTGACGTCACAAAATACATAACGTCACAAAAATAAATGACGTCACAAAATACATAACGTCACAAAAACAAATGACGTCACAAAATACATAACGTCACAAAAATAAATGACGTCACAAAATACATAACGTCACAAAAATAAATGACGTCACAAAATACAAAACGTCACAAAATACATAACGTCAAATAATACATAACGTCACTAAAATATATGACTTCAAAAAATAAATAGCGTCACAAAAATAAATGACGTCACAAAATACATAACGTCACAAAAATAAATGACGTCACAAAAATTAATTTCTCCACAAAATACATAATGTCACAAAAATAAATGACGTCACAAAATACAGAACGTCACAAAATACATTACGTCACAAAAATAAATGACGTCACAAAATACATAACGTCACAAAAACAAATGACGTCACAAAATACATAACGTCACAAAAATAAATGACGTCAGAAAATACATAACGTCACAAAAATAAATGACGTCAAAATATACATATTTCATAAAATACATAACGTCACAAAAATAAATGACGTCACAAAATACATAATGTCACAAAAACAAATGACGTCACAAAATACATAACGTCACAAAAAATAAATGACGTCACAAAATGCATAACGTCTCAAAAATAAATGATGTCACAAAATACATAACGTCACAAAATAAATGACGTCATAAAATACATAACGTCACAAAATAAATGACGTCACAAAAATTTATTACGTCACAAAAATAAATAACGTCACAAAATACATAACGTCACAAAAATAAATGACGTCACAAAATACAGAACGTCACAAAATACATTACGTCACAAAAATAAATGAAGTCACAAAATACATAACGTCACAAAAATAAATGACGTCACAAAATACATAACGTCACATAAACAAATGACGTCACAAAATACATAACGTCACAAAAAATAAATGACGTCACAAAATGCATAACGTCACAAAAATAAATAACGTCACAAAATACATAACGTCACAAAAATAAATGACGTCACAAAAATTTATTACGTCACAAAAATAAATGACGTCACAAAATATTTAACGTCACAAAAATAAATGACGTCACAAAATACATAACGTCACAAAAATAAATGACGTTACAAAATATTTAACGACACAAAATTAAATGACGTCACAAAATACATATTTCATAAAATACATAACGTCACATAAATAAATGACGTCACAAAATACATAACGTCACAAAAACAAATGACGTCTCAAAATACATAACGTCACAAAAATAAATGACGTCACAAAATACATAACGTCACAAAAATAAATGACGTCACAAAATACAAAACGTCACAAAATACATAACGTCAAAAAATACATAACGTCATAAAAATAAATGACGTCACAAAAATTAATTACTTCACAAAATACATAATGTCACAAAAATAAATGACGTCACAAAATACATAACGTCACAAAAATTAATGACGTCACAAAATACATAACGTCACAAAAATAAATGACGTCACAAAAATTAATTACGTCACGAAATACATAACGTCACAAAAATAAATGACGTCACAAAACACATAACGTCACAAAATACATAATCTCAAAAAAATAAATGACGTCACATAATAAATAACGCCACAAAAATAAATGACGTCACAAAATACATAACGTCACAAAAAATAAATGACGTCACAAAATGCATAACGTCTCAAAAATAAATGATGTCACAAAATACATAACGTCACAAAATAAATGACGTCATAAAATACATAACGTCACAAAAATAAATGACGTCACAAAAATTTATTACGTCACAAAAATAAATAAGGTCACAAAATACATAACGTCACAAAAATAAATGACGTCACAAAAATAAATGACGTCACAAAATACATAACGTCACAAAATTAATGACGTCACAAAAATTAATTACGTCACAAAATACATTACGTCACAAAAATTAATTACGTCAAAAAATACATAACCTCACAAAAATAAATGACGTCACAAAATACATAACGTCACAAAAATAAATGACGTCACAAAATACATAACGTCACAAAAATAAATGACGTCACAAAATACATAACGTCACAAAAATAAATGACGTCACAAAATACATAACGTCACAAAAATAAATGACGTCACAAAAATTAATAACGTCACAAAATACATAACGTCACAAAAATAAATGACGTCACATAATAAGTGAAGTCACAAAAATAAATGACGTCACAAAATACATAACTTCACAAAAATAAATGACGTCACAAAATACATAACGTCACAAAATTAATGACGTCACAAAAATTAATTACGTCACAAAAATAAATGACGTCACAAAATACATAACGTCACAAAAATAAATGACGTCACAAAATACATAACGTCACAAAAATAAATGACGTCACAAAATACATAACGTCACAAAAATAAATGACGTCACAAAATACATAACGTCACAAAAATAAATGACGTCACAAAATACATAACGTCACAAAAATAAATGACGTCACAAAATACATAACGTCACAAAAATAAATGACGTCACAAAAATTAATAACGTCACAAAATACATAACGTCACAAAAATAAATGACGTCACAAAATACATAACGTCACAAAAATTAATGACGTCACAAAAATTAATAACGTCACAAAATACATAACGTCACAAAAATAAATGACGTCACAAAAATTAATAACGTCACAAAATACATAACGTCACAAAAATAAATGACGTCACATAATAAGTGAAGTCACAAAAATAAATGACGTCACAAAATACATAACTTCACAAAAATAAATGACGTCACAAAATACATAACGTCACAAAATTAATGACGTCACAAAAATTAATTACGTCACAAAAATAAATGACGTCACAAAATACATAACGTCACAAAAATAAATGACGTCACAAAATACATAACGTCACAAAAATAAATGACGTCACAAAATACATAACGTCACAAAAATAAATGACGTCACAAAATACATAACGTCACAAAAATAAATGACGTCACAAAAATTAATAACGTCACAAAATACATAACGTCACAAAAATAAATGACGTCACAAAATACATAACGTCACAAAAATTAATGACGTCACAAAAATTAATAACGTCACAAAATACATAACGTCACAAAAATAAATGATGTCACAAAATACAGAACGTCACAAAATACATAACGTCAAAAAATACATAACGCCACAAAAATATATGACTTCAAAAAATAAATAGCGTCAAAAAAATAAATGACGTCACAAAATACATAACGTCACATAAATAAATGACGTCACAAAAATTAATAACGTCACAAAATACATAACCTCACAAAAATAAATGACGTCACAAAATACATAACGTCACAAAAATAAATGACGTCACAAAAATTAATAACGTCACAAAATACATACGTCACAAAAATAAATGACGTCACAAAATACATAACGTCACAAAAATTAATGACGTCACAAAATACATAACGTCACAAAAATAAATGACGTCACAAAATACAAAACGTCACAAAATACATAACGTCAAAAAATACATAACGTCACAAAAATATATGACTTCAAAAAATAAATAGCGTCACAAAAATAAATGACGTCACAAAATACATAACGTCACAAAAATAAATGACGTCACAAAAATTAATAACGTCACAAAATACATAACGTCACAAAAATAAATGACGTCACAAAATACATAACGTCACAAAAATTAATGACGTCACAAAATATTTAACGACACAAAATTAAATGACGTCACAAAATACATATTTCATAAAATACATAACGTCACAAAAAAATGACGTCACAAAATACATAACGTCACAAAAATAAATGACGTCACAAAATACATAACGTCACAAAAATAAATGACGTCACAAATTATTTAACGACACAAAATTAAATGACGTCACAAAATACATATTTCATAAAATACATAACGTCACAAAAATAAATGACGTCACAAAATACATAACGTCACAAAAACAAATGACGTCACAAAATACATAACGTCACAAAAATAAATGACGTCACAAAATACATAACGTCACAAAAATAAATGACGTCACAAAATACAATACGTCACTAAATACATAACGTCAAAAAATACATAACGTCATAAAAATAAATGACGTCACAAAAATTAATTACTTCTCAAATTACATAATGTCACAAAAATAAATGACGTCACAAAATACATAACGTCACAAAATACATTACGTCACAAAAATAAATGACGTCACAAAATACATAACGTCACAAAAATAAATGACGTCACAAAATACATAACGTCACAAAAATAAATGACGTCACAAAAATTAATTACGTCACAAAATACATAACTTCAAAAAAATAAATGACGTCACAAAATACATAACGTCACAAAATACATAACGTCACAAAAATAAATGACGTCACAAAATACATAACGCCACAAAAATAAATGACGTCACAAAATACATAACGTCACAAAAAATAAATGACGTCATAAAATGCATAACGTCTCAAAAAAAAATGATGTCACAAAAACATAACGTCACAAAATAAATGACGTCATAAAATACATAACGTCACAAAAATAAATGACGTCACAAAAATTTATTACGTCACAAAAATAAATAACGTCACAAAATACATAACGTCTTAAAAATAAATGACGTCACAAAATACATAACGTCACAAAAATAAATTACGTCACAAAATACAGAACGTCACAAAATACATAACGTCAAAAAATACATAACGTCACAAAAATATATGACTTCAAAAAATAAATAGCGTCAAAAAAATAAATGACGTCACAAAATACATAACGTCACAAAAATAAACGACGTCACAAAATACAAAACGTCACAAAATACATAACATCAAATAATACATAACGTCACAAAAATATATGACTTCAAAAAATAAATAGCGTCACAAAAATAAATGACGTCACAAAATACATAACGTCACAAAAATAAATGACGTCGAAAAATACATAACGTCACAAAAATAAATTACGTCACAAAAAACATAACGTCACAAAAACAAATGACGTCACAAAATACATAACGTCAAAAAATAAATGACGTCACAAAATACATAACGTCACAAAAACAAATGACGTCACAAAATACATAACGTCACAAAAATAAATGACGTCACAAAATACATATCGTCACAAAAACAAATGACGTCACAAAATACATAACGTCACAAAAAATAAATGACGTCACAAAATGCATAACGTCTCAAAAATAAATGATGTCACAAAATACATAACGTCACAAAATAAATGACGTCATAAAATACATAACGTCACAAAATAAATGACGTCACAAAAATTTATTACGTCACAAAAATAAATAACGTCACAAAATACATAACGTCACAAAAATAAATGACGTCACAAAATACAGAACGTCACAAAATACATTACGTCACAAAAATAAATGAAGTCACAAAATACATAACGTCACAAAAATAAATGACGTCACAAAATACATAACGTCACATAAACAAATGACGTCACAAAATACATAACGTCACAAAAAATAAATGACGTCACAAAATGCATAACGTCACAAAAATAAATAACGTCACAAAATACATAACGTCACAAAATACATAACGTCACAAAAATAAATGACGTCACAAAAATTTATTACGTCACAAAAATAAATGACGTCACAAGATATTTAACGTCACAAAAATAAATGACGTCACAAAATACATAACGTCACAAAAATAAATGACGTTACAAAATATTTAACGACACAAAATTAAATGACGTCACAAAATACATATTTCATAAAATACATAACGTCACATAAATAAATGACGTCACAAAATACATAACGTCACAAAAACAAATGACGTCTCAAAATACATAACGTCACAAAAATAAATGACGTCACAAAATACATAACGTCACAAAAATAAATGACGTCACAAAATACAAAACGTCACAAAATACATAACGTCAAAAAAAACATAACGTCATAAAAATAAATGACGTCACAAAAATTAATTACTTCACAAAATACATAATGTCACAAAAATAAATGACGTCACAAAATACATAACGTCACAAAAATTAATGACGTCACAAAATACATAACGTCACAAAAATAAATGACGTCACAAAAATTAATTACGTCACGAAATACATAACGTCACAAAAATAAATGACGTCACAAAACACATAACGTCACAAAATACATAATCTCAAAAAAATAAATGACGTCACAAAATAAATAACGCCACAAAAATAAATGACGTCACAAAATACATAACGTCACAAAAAATAAATGACGTCACAAAATGCATAACGTCTCAAAAATAAATGATGTCACAAAATACATAACGTCACAAAATAAATGACGTCATAAAATACATAAAGTCACAAAAATAAATGACGTCACAAAAATTTATTACGTCACAAAAATAAATAAGGTCACAAAATACATAACGTCACAAAAATAAATGACGTCACAAAAATAAATGACGTCACAAAATACATAACGTCACAAAATTAATGACGTCACAAAAATTAATTACGTCACAAAATACATTACGTCACAAAAATTAATTACGTCAAAAAATACATAACCTCACAAAAATAAATGACGTCACAAAATACATAACGTCACAAAAATAAATGACGTCACAAAATACATAACGTCACAAAAATAAATGACGTCACAAAATACATAACGTCACAAAAATAAATGACGTCACAAAATACATAACGTCACAAAAATAAATGACGTCACAAAAATTAATAACGTCACAAAATACATAACGTCACAAAAATAAATGACGTCACATAATAAGTGAAGTCACAAAAATAAATGACGTCACAAAATACATAACTTCACAAAAATAAATGACGTCACAAAATACATAACGTCACAAAATTAATGACGTCACAAAAATTAATTACGTCACAAAATACATTACGTCACAAAAATTAATTACGTCAAAAAATACATAACCTCACAAAAATAAATGACGTCACAAAATACATAACGTCACAAAAATAAATGACGTCACAAAATACATAACGTCACAAAAATAAATGACGTCACAAAATACATAACGTCACAAAAATAAATGACGTCACAAAATACATAACGTCACAAAAATAAATGACGTCACAAAAATTAATAACGTCACAAAATACATAACGTCACAAAAATAAATGACGTCACAAAATACATAACGTCACAAAAATTAATGACGTCACAAAAATTAATAACGTCACAAAATACATAACGTCACAAAAATAAATGATGTCACAAAATACAGAACGTCACAAAATACATAACGTCAAAAAATACATAACGCCACAAAAATATATGACTTCAAAAAATAAATAGCGTCAAAAAAATAAATGACGTCACAAAATACATAACGTCACATAAATAAATGACGTCACAAAAATTAATAACGTCACAAAATACATAACCTCACAAAAATAAATGACGTCACAAAATACATAACGTCACAAAAATAAATGACGTCACAAAAATTAATAACGTCACAAAATATATACGTCACAAAAATAAATGACGTCACAAAATACATAACGTCACAAAAATTAATGACGTCACAAAATACATAACGTCACAAAAATAAATGACGTCACAAAATACAAAACGTCACAAAATACATAACGTCAAAAAATACATAACGTCACAAAAATATATGACTTCAAAAAATAAATAGCGTCACAAAAATAAATGACGTCACAAAATACATAACGTCACAAAAATAAATGACGTCACAAAAATTACTAACGTCACAAAATACATAACGTCACAAAAATAAATGATGTCACAAAATACATAACGTCACAAAAATAAATGACGTCACAAAATATTTAACGACACAAAATTAAATGACGTCACAAAATACATATTTCATAAAATACATAACGTCACAAAAAAATGACGTCACAAAATACATAACGTCACAAAAATAAATGACGTCACAAAATACATAACGTCACAAAAATAAATGACGTCACAAATTATTTAACGACACAAAATTAAATGACGTCACAAAATACATATTTCATAAAATACATAACGTCACAAAAATAAATGACGTCACAAAATACATAACGTCACAAAAACAAATGACGTCACAAAATACATAACGTCACAAAAATAAATGACGTCACAAAATACATAACGTCACAAAAATAAATGACGTCACAAAATACAATACTTCACTAAATACATAACGTCAAAAAATACATAACGTCATAAAAATAAATGACGTCACAAAAATTAATTACTTCACAAATTACATAATGTCACAAAAATAAATGACGTCACAAAATACATAACGTCACAAAATACATTACGTCACAAAAATAAATGACGTCACAAAATACATAACGTCACAAAAATAAATGACGTCACAAAATACATAACGTCACAAAAATAAATGACGTCACAAAAATTAATTACGTCACAAAATACATAACTTCAAAAAAATAAATGACGTCACAAAATACATAACGTCACAAAATACATAACGTCACAAAAATAAATGACGTCACAAAATACATAACGCCACAAAAATAAATGACGTCACAAAATACATAACGTCACAAAAAATAAATAACGTCATAAAATGCATAACGTCTCAAAAAAAAATGATGTCACAAAGTACATAACGTCACAAAATAAATGACGTCATAAAATACATAACGTCACAAAAATAAATGACGTCACAAAAATTTATTACGTCACAAAAATAAATAACTTCACAAAATTCATAACGTCAAAAAATAAATGACGTCACAAAATACATAACGTCACAAAAACAAATGACGTCACAAAATACATAACGTCACAAAAATAAATGACGTCACAAAATATATATCGTCACAAAAACAAATGACGTCACAAAATACATAACGTCACAAAAATAAATGACGTCACAAAATACATAACGTCACAAAAATAAATGACGTTACAAAATACAAAACGTCACAAAATACATAACGTCACAAAATACATAACGTCACAAAAATAAATGACGTCACAAAATACAAAACGTCACAAAATACATAACGTCAAATAATACATAACGTCACAAAAATATATGACTTCAAAAAATAAATAGCGTCACAAAAATAAATGACGTCACAAAATACATAACGTCACATAAATAAATGACGTCACAAAAATTAATAACGTCACAAAATACATAACCTCACAAAAATAAATGACGTCACATAATACATAACGTCACAAAAATAAATGACGTCACAAAATACATAACGTCACAAAAATAAATGACGTCATAAAATACATAACGTCACAAAAATAAATGACGTCACAAAATACATAACGTCACAAAAATAAATGACGTCACAAAAATTAATAACGTCACAAAATACATAACGTCACAAAAATAAATGACGTCACAAAATACATAACGTCACAAAAATTAATGACGTCACAAAATACATAACGTCACAAAAATAAATGACGTCACAAAATACAAAACGTCACAAAATACATAACGTCAAAAAATACATAACGTCACAAAAATATATGACTTCAAAAAATAAATAGTGTCACAAAAATAAATGACGTCACAAAATACATAACGTCACAAAAATAAATGACGTCACAAAAATTAATAACGTCACAAAATACATAACGTCACAAAAACAAATGACGTCACAAAATACATAACGTCACAAAAATAAATGACGTCACAAAATATTTAACGACACAAAATTAAATGACGTCACAAAATACATATTCCACAAAATACATAACGTCACAAAAAAATGACGTCACAAATTACATAACGTCACAAAAATAAATGAGGTCACAAAATATATAACGTCACAAAAATAAATGAGGTCACAAAATATATAACGTCACAAAAATAAATGAGGTCACAAAATATATAACGTCACAAAAATAAATGACGTCACAAAATATTTAACGACACAAAATTAAATGACGTCATAAAATACATATTTCATAAAATACATAATGTCACAAAAATAAATGACGTCACAAAATACATAACGTCACAAAAATAAATGACGTCACAAAATACATAACGTCACAAAAACAAATGACGTCACAAAATACATAACGTCACAAAAATAAATGACGTCACAAAATACATATCGTCACAAAAACAAATGACGTCACAAAATACATAATGTCACAAAAATAAATGACGTCACAAAATACATAACGTCACAAAAATAAATGACGTTACAAAATACAAAACGTCACAAAATACATAACGTCACAAAATACATAACGTCACAAAAATAAATGACGTCACAAAATACAAAACGTCACAAAATACATAACGTCAAAAAATACATAACGTCACAAAAATATATGACTTCAAAAAATAAATAGCGTCACAAAAATAAATGACGTCACAAAATACATAACGTCACATAAATAAATGACGTCACAAAAATTAATAACGTCACAAAATACATAACCTCACAAAAATAAATGACGTCACATAATACATAACGTCACAAAAATAAATGACGTCACAAAATACATAACGTCACAAAAATAAATGACGTCACAAAATACAAAACGTCACAAAATACATAACGTCAAAAAATACATAACGTCACAAAAATATATGACTTCAAAAAATAAATAGTGTCACAAAAATAAATGACGTCACAAAATACATAACGTCACAAAAATAAATGACTTCACAAAAATTAATAACGTCACAAAATACATAACGTCACAAAAATAAATGATGTCACAAAATACATAACGTCACAAAAATAAATGACGTCACAAAATATTTAACGACACAAAATTAAATGACGTCACAAAATACATATTTCACAAAATACATAACGTCACAAAAAAATTACGTCACAAATTACATAACGTCACAAAAATAAATGAGGTCACAAAATATATAACGTCACAAAAATAAATGACGTCACAAAATATTTAACGACACAAAATTAAATGACGTCATAAAATACATATTTCATAAAATACATAACGTCACAAAAATAAATGACGTCACAAAATACATAACGTCACAAAAATAATTGACGTCACAAAATACATAACGTCACAAAAATAAATGACGTCACAAACATAATGACGTCACAAAATACATATCGTCACAAAAATAAATGACGTCACAAAATACATAACGTCACAAAAATAATGACGTCACAAAATACATAACGTCACAAAAATAAATGACGTCACAAAATACATAACGACATAAAAATAAATGACGTCACAAAAATTAATTTCTTCACAAAATACATAATGTCACAAAAACAAATGACGTCACAAAATACATAACGTCACAAAATACATTACGTCACAAAAATAAATGACGTCACAAAATACATAACGTCACAAAAACAAATGACGTCACAAAATACATAACGTCACAAAAATAAATGACGTCACAAAATACATAACGTCACAAAAATAAATGACGTCACAAAATACAAAACGTCACAAAATACATAACGTCAAAAAATACATAACGTCATAAAAATAAATGACGTCACAAAAATTAATTACTTCACAAATTACATAATGTCACAAAAATAAATGACGTCACAAAATACATAACGTCACAAAATACATTACGTCACAAAAATAAATGACGTCACAAAATACATAACGTCACAAAAATAAATGATGTCACAAAATACATAACGTCACAAAAATAATTGACGTCACAAAATACATAACGTCACAAAAATAAATGACGTCACAAAATACAAAACTTCACAAAATACATAACGTCAAATAATACATAACGTCACTAAAATATATGACTTCAAAAAATAAATAGCGTCACAAAAATAAATAACGTCACAAAATACATAACGTCTCAAAAATAAATGACGTCACAAAATACAAAACTTCACAAAATACATAACGTCAAATAATACATAACGTCACTAAAATATATGACTTCAAAAAATAAATAGCGTCACAAAAATAAATAACGTCACAAAATACATAACGTCACAAAAATAAATGACGTCACAAAAATTAATTTCTTCACAAAATACATAATGTCACAAAAATAAATGACGTCACAAAATACAGAACGTCACAAAATACATTACGTCACAAAAATAAATGACGTCACAAAATACATAACGTCACAAAAACAAATGACGTCACAAAATACATAACGTCACAAAAATAAATGACGTCAGAAAATACATAACGTCACAAAAATAAATGACGTCAAAATATACATATTTCATAAAATACATAACGTCACAAAAATAAATGACGTCACAAAATACAGAACGTCACAAAATACATTACGTCACAAAAAAAAATGAAGTCACAAAATACATAACGTCACAAAAATAAATGACGTCACAAAATACATAACGTCACATAAACAAATGACGTCACAAAATACATAACGTCACAAAAAATAAATGACGTCACAAAATGCATAACGTCACAAAAATAAATAACGTCACAAAATACATAACGTCACAAAAATAAATGACGTCACAAAAATTTATTACGTCACAAAAACAAATGACGTCACAAAATACATAACGACACAAAATTAAATGACGTCACAAAATACATATTTCATAAAATACATAACGTCACAAAAAAATGACGTCACAAAATACATAACGTCACAAAAATAAATGACGTCACAAAATACATAACGTCACAAAAATAAATGACGTCACAAATTATTTAACGACACAAAATTAAATGACGTCACAAAATACATATTTCATAAAATACATAACGTCACAAAAATAAATGACGTCACAAAATACATAACGTCACAAAAACAAATGACGTCACAAAATACATAACGTCACAAAAATAAGTGACGTCACAAAATACATAACGTCACAAAAATAAATGACGTCACAAAATACAAAACGTCACAAAATACATAACGTCAAAAAATACATAACGTCATAAAAATAAATGACGTCACAAAAATTAATTACTTCACAAATTACATAATGTCACAAAAATAAATGACGTCACAAAATACATAACGTCACAAACTACATTACGTCACAAAAATAAATGACGTCACAAAATACATAACGTCACAAAAATAAATGATGTCACAAAATACATAACGTCACAAAAATAATTGACGTCACAAAATACATAACGTCACAAAAATAAATGACGTCACAAAATACATAACGTCACAAAAATAAATGACGTCACAAAATACATAACGTCACAAAAACAAATGACGTCACAAAATACATAACGTCACAAAAATAAATGACGTCACAAAATACATAACGTCACAAAAATAAATGACGTCACAAAATACAAAACGTCACAAAATACATATCGTCAAATAATACATAACGTCACTAAAATATATGACTTCAAAAAATAAATAGCGTCACAAAAATAAATGACGTCACAAAATACATAACGTCACAAAAATAAATGACGTCACAAAATACATATCGTCACAAAAACAAATGACGTCACAAAATACATAATGTCACAAAAATAAATGACGTCACAAAATACATAACGTCACAAAAATAAATGACGTTACAAAATACAAAACGTCACAAAATACATAACGTCACAAAATACATAACGTCACAAAAATAAATGACGTCACAAAATACAAAACGTCACAAAATACATAACGTCAAAAAATACATAACGTCACAAAAATATATGACTTCAAAAAATAAATAGCGTCACAAAAATAAATGACGTCACAAAATACATAACGTCACATAAATAAATGACGTCACAAAAATTAATAACGTCACAAAATACATAACCTCACAAAAATAAATGACGTCACATAATACATAACGTCACAAAAATAAATGACGTCACAAAATACATAACGTCACAAAAATAAATGACGTCACAAAATACAAAACGTCACAAAATACATAACGTCAAAAAATACATAACGTCACAAAAATATATGACTTCAAAAAATAAATAGTGTCACAAAAATAAATGACGTCACAAAATACATAACGTCACAAAAATAAATGACTTCACAAAAATTAATAACGTCACAAAATACATAACGTCACAAAAATAAATGATGTCACAAAATACATAACGTCACAAAAATAAATGACGTCACAAAATATTTAACGACACAAAATTAAATGACGTCACAAAATACATATTTCACAAAATACATAACGTCACAAAAAAAATACGTCACAAATTACATAACGTCACAAAAATAAATGAGGTCACAAAATATATAACGTCACAAAAATAAATGACGTCACAAAATACATAACGTCACAAAAATAAATGACGTCACAAAATACAAAACGTCACAAAATACATAACGTCAAAAAATACATAACGTCACAAAAATATATGACTTCAAAAAATAAATAGCGTCACAAAAATAAATGACGTCACAAAATACATAACGTCACATAAATAAATGACGTCACAAAAATTAATAACGTCACAAAATACATAACCTCACAAAAATAAATGACGTCACATAATACATAACGTCACAAAAATAAATGACGTCACAAAATACATAACGTCACAAAAATAAATGACGTCACAAAATACAAAACGTCACAAAATACATAACGTCAAAAAATACATAACGTCACAAAAATATATGACTTCAAAAAATAAATAGTGTCACAAAAATAAATGACGTCACAAAATACATAACGTCACAAAAATAAATGACTTCACAAAAATTAATAACGTCACAAAATACATAACGTCACAAAAATAAATGATGTCACAAAATACATAACGTCACAAAAATAAATGACGTCACAAAATATTTAACGACACAAAATTAAATGACGTCACAAAATACATATTTCACAAAATACATAACGTCACAAAAAAAATACGTCACAAATTACATAACGTCACAAAAATAAATGAGGTCACAAAATATATAACGTCACAAAAATAAATGACGTCACAAAATATTTAACGACACAAAATTAAATGACGTCATAAAATACATATTTCATAAAATACATAACGTCACAAAAATAAATGACGTCACAAAATACATAACGTCACAAAAATAATTGACGTCACAAAATACATAACGTCACAAAAATAAATGACGTCACAAACATAATGACGTCACAAAATACATATCGTAACAAAAATAAATGACGTCACAAAATACATAACGTCACAAAAATAATGACGTCACAAAATACATAACGTCACAAAAATAAATGACGTCACAAAATACATAACGACATAAAAATAAATGACGTCACAAAAATTAATTTCTTCACAAAATACATAATGTCACAAAAACAAATGACGTCACAAAATACATAACGTCACAAAATACATTACGTCACAAAAATAAATGACGTCACAAAATACATAACGTCACAAAAACAAATGACGTCACAAAATACATAACGTCACAAAAATAAATGACGTCACAAAATACATAACGTCACAAAAATAAATGACGTCACAAAATACAAAACGTCACAAAATACATAACGTCAAAAAATACATAACGTCATAAAAATAAATGACGTCACAAAAATTAATTACTTCACAAATTACATAATGTCACAAAAATAAATGACGTCACAAAATACATAACGTCACAAAATACATTACGTCACAAAAATAAATGACGTCACAAAATACATAACGTCACAAAAATAAATGATGTCACAAAATACATAACGTCACAAAAATAATTGACGTCACAAAATACATAACGTCACAAAAATAAATGACGTCACAAAATACATAACGTCACAAAAATAAATGACGTCACAAAATACATAACGTCACAAAAACAAATGACGTCACAAAATACATAACGTCACAAAAATAAATGACGTCACAAAATACATAACGTCTCAAAAATAAATGACGTCACAAAATACAAAACTTCACAAAATACATAACGTCAAATAATACATAACGTCACTAAAATATATGACTTCAAAAAATAAATAGCGTCACAAAAATAAATAACGTCACAAAATACATAACGTCACAAAAATAAATGACGTCACAAAAATTAATTTCTTCACAAAATACATAATGTCACAAAAATAAATGACGTCACAAAATACAGAACGTCACAAAATACATTACGTCACAAAAATAAATGACGTCACAAAATACATAACGTCACAAAAACAAATGACGTCACAAAATACATAACGTCACAAAAATAAATGACGTCAGAAAATACATAACGTCACAAAAATAAATGACGTCAAAATATACATATTTCATAAAATACATAACGTCACAAAAATAAATGACGTCACAAAATACAGAACGTCACAAAATACATTACGTCACAAAAATAAATGAAGTCACAAAATACATAACGTCACAAAAATAAATGACGTCACAAAATACATAACGTCACATAAACAAATGACGTCACAAAATACATAACGTCACAAAAAATAAATGACGTCACAAAATGCATAACGTCACAAAAATAAATAACGTCACAAAATACATAACGTCACAAAAATAAATGACGTCACAAAAATTTATTACGTCACAAAAACAAATGACGTCACAAAATACATAACGACACAAAATTAAATGACGTCACAAAATACATATTTCATAAAATACATAACGTCACAAAAAAATGACGTCACAAAATACATAACGTCACAAAAATAAATGACGTCACAAAATACATAACGTCACAAAAATAAATGACGTCACAAATTATTTAACGACACAAAATTAAATGACGTCACAAAATACATATTTCATAAAATACATAACGTCACAAAAATAAATGACGTCACAAAATACATAACGTCACAAAAACAAATGACGTCACAAAATACATAACGTCACAAAAATAAGTGACGTCACAAAATACATAACGTCACAAAAATAAATGACGTCACAAAATACAAAACGTCACAAAATACATAACGTCAAAAAATACATAACGTCATAAAAATAAATGACGTCACAAAAATTAATTACTTCACAAATTACATAATGTCACAAAAATAAATGACGTCACAAAATACATAACGTCACAAACTACATTACGTCACAAAAATAAATGACGTCACAAAATACATAACGTCACAAAAATAAATGATGTCACAAAATACATAACGTCACAAAAATAATTGACGTCACAAAATACATAACGTCACAAAAATAAATGACGTCACAAAATACATAACGTCACAAAAATAAATGACGTCACAAAATACATAACGTCACAAAAACAAATGACGTCACAAAATACATAACGTCACAAAAATAAATGACGTCACAAAATACATAACGTCACAAAAATAAATGACGTCACAAAATACAAAACGTCACAAAATACATATCGTCAAATAATACATAACGTCACTAAAATATATGACTTCAAAAAATAAAAAGCGTCACAAAAATAAATGACGTCACAAAATACATAACGTCACAAAAATAAATGACGTCACAAAAATTAATTTCTTCACAAAATACATAATGTCACAAAAATAAATGACGTCACAAAATACAGAACGTCACAAAATACATTACGTCACAAAAATAAATGACGTCACAAAATACATAAGGTCACAAAAACAAATGACGTCACAAAATACATAACGTCACAAAAATAAATGACGTCAGAAAATACATAACGTCACAAAAATAAATGACGTCAAAATATACATATTTCATAAAATACATAACGTCACAAAAATAAATGACGTCACAAAATACATAATGTCACAAAAACAAATGACGTCACAAAATACATAACGTCACAAAAAATAAATGACGTCACAAAATGCATAACGTCTCAAAAATAAATGATGTCACAAAATACATAACGTCACAAAATAAATGACGTCATAAAATACATAACGTCACAAAATAAATGACGTCACAAAAATTTATTACGTCACAAAAATTAATAACGTCACAAAATACATAACGTCACAAAAATAAATGACGTCACAAAAATAAATGACGTCACAAAATACATAACGTCACAAAAATAAATGAAGTCACAAAATACAAAAAATCACAAAAATAAATGACGTCACAAAAATTAATTACGTTACAAAATATTTAACGACACAAAATTAAATGACGTCACAAAATACATATTTCATAAAATACATAACGTCACAAAAATAAATGACGTCACAAAATACAGAACGTCACAAAATACATTACGTCACAAAAATAAATGAAGTCACAAAATACATAACGTCACAAAAATAAATGACGTCACAAAATACATAACGTCACATAAACAAATGACGTCACAAAATACATAACGTCACAAAAAATAAATGACGTCACAAAATGCATAACGTCACAAAAATAAATAACGTCACAAAATACATAACGTCAAAAAAATAAATGACGTCACAAAAATTTATTACGTCACAAAAATAAATGACGTCACAAAATATTTAACGTCACAAAAATAAATGACGTCACAAAATACATAACGTCACAAAAATAAATGACGTCACAAAATATTTAACGACACAAAATTAAATGACGTCACAAAATACATATTTCATAAAATACATAACGTCACATAAATAAATGACGTCACAAAATACATAACGTCACAAAAACAAATGACGTCTCAAAATACATAACGTCACAAAAATAAATGACGTCACAAAATACATAACGTCACAAAAATAAATGACGTCACAAAATACAAAACGTCACAAAATACATAACGTCAAAAAATACATAACGTCATAAAAATAAATGACGTCACAAAAATTAATTACTTCACAAAATACATAATGTCACAAAAATAAATGACGTCACAAAATACATAACGTCACAAAAATTAATGACGTCACAAAATACATAACGTCACAAAAATAAATGACGTCACAAAAATTAATTACGTCACGACATACATAACGTCACAGAAATAAATGACGTCACAAAATACATAACATCACAAAATACATAATCTCAAAAAAATAAATGACGTCACAAAATACATAACGCCACAAAAATAAATGACGTCACAAAATACATAACGTCACAAAAAATAAATGACGTCACAAAATGCATAACGTCTCAAAAATAAATGATGTCACAAAATACATAACGTCACAAAATAAATGACGTCATAAAATACATAACGTCACAAAAATAAATGACGTCACAAAATACATAACGTCACAAAAATTAATGACGTCACAAAAATTAATAACGTCACAAAATACATAACGTCACAAAAATAAATGATGTCACAAAATACAGAACGTCACAAAAATAAATGACGTAACAAAATAAGTGAAGTCACAAAAATAAATGACGTCACAAAATACATAACGTCACAAAATAAATGACGTCACAAAAATTTATTACGTCACAAAAATTAATAACGTCACAAAATACATAACGTCACAAAAATAAATGACGTCACAAAAATAAATGACGTCACAAAATACATAACGTTACTAAAATAAATGAAGTCACAAAATACAAAACGTCACAAAAATAAATGACGTCACAAAAATTAATTACGTCACAAAATACATAACGTCACAAAAATAAATAACGTAACAAAATACATAACGTCACAAAATACATAACGTCACAAAAATAAATGACGTCACAAAATAAGTGAAGTCACAAAAATAAATGACGTCACAAAATACATAACTTCACAAAAATAAATGACGTCACAAAATACATAACGTCACAAAATTAATGACGTCACAAAAATTAATTACGTCACAAAATACATTACGTCACAAAAATTAATTACGTCAAAAAATACATAACCTCACAAAAATAAATGACGTCACAAAATACATAACGTCACAAAAATAAATGACGTCACAAAATACATAACGTCACAAAAATAAATGACGTCACAAAATACATAACGTCACAAAAATAAATGACGTCACAAAATACATAACGTCACAAAAATAAATGACGTCACAAAAATTAATAACGTCACAAAATACATAACGTCACAAAAATAAATGACGTCACAAAATACATAACGTCACAAAAATTAATGACGTCACAAAAATTAATAACGTCACAAAATACATAACGTCACAAAAATAAATGATGTCACAAAATACAGAACGTCACAAAATACATAACGTCAAAAAATACATAACGCCACAAAAATATATGACTTCAAAAAATAAATAGCGTCAAAAAAATAAATGACGTCACAAAATACATAACGTCACATAAATAAATGACGTCACAAAAATTAATAACGTCACAAAATACATAACCTCACAAAAATAAATGACGTCACAAAATACATAACGTCACAAAAATAAATGACGTCACAAAAATTAATAACGTCACAAAATACATAACGTCACAAAAATAAATGACGTCACAAAATACATAACGTCACAAAAATTAATGACGTCACAAAATACATAACGTCACAAAAATAAATGACGTCACAAAATAAAAAACGTCACAAAATACATAACGTCAAAAAATACATAACGTCACAAAAAAATATGACTTCAAAAAATAAATAGCGTCACAAAAATAAATGACGTCACAAAATACATAACGTCACAAAAATAAATGACGTCACAAAAATTAATAACGTCACAAAATACATAACGTCACAAAAATAAATGATGTCACAAAATACATAACGTCACAAAAATAAATGACGTCACAAAATATTTAACGACACAAAATTAAATGACGTCACAAAATACATATTTCATAAAATACATAACGTCACAAAAAAATGACGTCACAAAATACATAACGTCACAAAAATAAATGACGTCACAAAATACATAACGTCACAAAAATAAATGACGTAACAAATTATTTAACGACACAAAATTAAATGACGTCACAAAATACATATTTCATAAAATACATAACGTCACAAAAATAAATGACGTCACAAAATACATAACGTCACAAAAACAAATGACGTCACAAAATACATAACGTCACAAAAATAAATGACGTCACAAAATACATAACGTCACAAAAATAAATGACGTCACAAAATACAATACGTCACAAAATACATAACGTCAAAAAATACATAACGTCATAAAAATAAATGACGTCACAAAAATTAATTACTTCACAAATTACATAATGTCACAAAAATAAATGACGTCACAAAATACATAACGTCACAAAATACATTACGTCACAAAAATAAATGACGTCACAAAATACATAACGTCACAAAAATAAATGACGTCACAAAATACATAACGTCACAAAAATAAATGACGTCACAAAAATTAATTACGTCACAAAATACATAACTTCAAAAAAATAAATGACGTCACAAAATACATAACGTCACAAAATACATAACGTCACAAAAATAAATGACGTCACAAAATACATATCGCCACAAAAATAAATAACGTCACAAAATACATAACGTCACAAAAAATAAATGACGTCATAAAATGCATAACGTCTCAAAAATAAATGATGTCACAAAATACATAACGTCACAAAATAAATGACGTCATAAAATACATAACGTCACAAAAATAAATGACGTCACAAAAATTTATTACGTCACAAAAATAAATAACGTCACAAAATACATAACGTCTTAAAAATAAATGACGTCACAAAATACATAACGTCACAAAAATAAATTACGTCACAAAATACAGAACGTCACAAAATACATAACGTCAAAAAATACATAACGTCACAAAAATATATGACTTCAAAAAATAAATAGCGTCAAAAAAATAAATGACGTCACAAAATACATAACGTCACAAAAATAAATGACGTCACAAAATACAAAACGTCACAAAATACATAACGTCAAATAATACATAACGTCACAAAAATATATGACTTCAAAAAATAAATAGCGTCACAAAAATAAATGACGTCACAAAATACATAACGTCACAAAAATAAATGACGTCGAAAAATACATAACGTCACAAAAATAAATTACGTCACAAAATACATAACGTCACAAAAAAATGACGTCACAAAATACATAACGTCAAAAAAATAAATGACGTCACAAAATACATATCGTCACAAAAACAAATGACGTCACAAAATACATAACGTCACAAAAATAAATGACGTCACAAAATACATAACGTCACAAAAATAAATGACGTTACAAAATACAAAACGTCACAAAATACATAACGTCACAAAATACATAACGTCACAAAAATAAATGACGTCACAAAATACAAAACGTCACAAAATACATAACGTCAAATAATACATAACGTCACAAAAATATATGACTTCAAAAAATAAATAGCGTCATAAAAATTAATGACGTCACAAAATACATAACGTCACATAAATAAATGACGTCACAAAAATTAATAACGTCACAAAATACATAACCTCACAAAAATAAATGACGTCACATAATACATAACGTCACAAAAATAAATGACGTCACAAAATACATAACGTCACAAACATAAATGACGTCATAAAATACATAACGTCACAAAAATAAATGACGTCACAAAATACATAACGTCACAAAAATAAATGACGTCACAAAAATTAATAACGTCACAAAATACATAACGTCACAAAAATAAATTACGTCACAAAATACATAACGTCACAAAAATTAATGACGTCACAAAATACATAACGTCACAAAAATAAATGACGTCACAAAATACAAAACGTCACAAAATACATAACGTCAAAAAATACATAACGTCACAAAAATATATGACTTCAAAAAATAAATAGTGTCACAAAAATAAATGACGTCACAAAATACATAACGTCACAAAAATAAATGACGTCACAAAAATTAATAACGTCACAAAATACATAACGTCACAAAAATAAATGATGTCACAAAATACATAACGTCACAAAAATAAATGACGTCACAAAATATTTAACGACACAAAATTAAATGACGTCACAAAATACATATTTCACAAAATACATAACGTCACAAAAAAAATGACGTCACAAATTACATAACGTCACAAAAATAAATGAGGTCACAAAATATATAACGTCACAAAAATAAATGACGTCACAAAATATTTAACGACACAAAATTAAATGACGTCATAAAATACATATTTCATAAAATACATAACGTCACAAAAATAAATGACGTCACAAAATACATAACGTCACAAAAATAAATGACGTCACAAAATACATAACGTCACAAAAACAAATGACGTCACAAAATACATAACGTCACAAAAATAAATGACGTCACAAAATACATATCGTCACAAAAACAAATGACGTCACAAAATACATAACGTCACAAAAATAACTGACGTCACAAAATACATAACGTCACAAAAATAAATGACGTTACAAAATACAAAACGTCACAAAATACATAACGTCACAAAATACATAACGTCACAAAAATAAATGACGTCACAAAATACATAACGTCAAAAAATACATAACGTCACAAAAATATATGACTTCAAAAAATAAATAGCGTCACAAAAATAAATGACGTCACAAAATACATAACGTCACATAAATAAATGACGCCACAAAAATTAATAACGTCACAAAATACATAACCTCACAAAAATAAATGACGTCACATAATACATAACGTCACAAAAATAAATGAAGTCACAAAATACATAACGTCACAAAAATAAATGACGTCATAAAATACATAACGTCACAAAAATAAATGACGTCACAAAATACATAACGTCACAAAAATAAATGACGTCACAAAAATTAATAACGTCACAAAATACATAACGTCACAAAAATAAATGACGTCACAAAATACATAACGTCACAAAAATTAATGACGTCACAAAATACAAAACGTCACAAAATACATATCGTCAAAAAATACATAACGTCACAAAAATATATGACTTCAAAAAATAAATAGTGTCACAAAAATAAATGACGTCACAAAATACATAACGTCACAAAAATAAATGACGTCACAAAAATTAATAACGTCACAAAATACATAACGTCACAAAAATAAATGATGTCACAAAATACATAACGTCACAAAAATAAATGACGTCACAAAATATTTAACGACACAAAATTAAATTGCGTCACAAAATACATATTTCACAAAATACATAACGTCACAAAAAAATGACGTCACAAAATACATAACGTCACAAAAACAAATGACGTCTCAAAATACATAACGTCACAAAAATAAATGACGTCACAAAATACATAACGTCACAAAAATAAATGACGTCACAAAATACAAAACGTCACAAAATACATAACGTCAAAAAATACATAACGTCATAAAAATAAATGACGTCACAAAAATTAATTACTTCACAAAATACATAATGTCACAAAAATAAATGACGTCACAAAATACATAACGTCACAAAAATTAATGACGTCACAAAATACATAACGTCACAAAAATAAATGACGTCACAAAAATTAATTACGTCACGAAATACATAACGTCGCAAAAATAAATGACGTCACAAAATACATAACGTCACAAAATACATAATCTCTAAAAAATAAATGACGTCACAAAATACATAACGTCACAAAAATAAATGACGTCACACAATACATAACGTCAAAAAAATAAATGACGTCATAAAATACATAACGTCACAAAAATAAATGACGTCACAAAATACATAACGTCACAAAAATAAATGACGTCACAAAATACATAACGACACAAAATTAAATGACGTCACAAAATACATATTTCATAAAATACATAACGTCACAAAAAAATGACGTCACAAAATACATAACGTCACAAAAACAAATGACGTCACAAAATACATAACGTCACAAAAATAAATGACGTCACAAAATACATAACGTCACAAAAACAAATGACGTCACAAAATACATAACGTCACAAAAATAAATGACGTCACAAAATACATAACGTCACAAAAATAAATGATGTCACAAAATACATAACGTCACAAAAATAATTGACGTCACAAAATACATAACGTCACAAAAATAAATGACGTCACAAAATACATAACGTCACAAAAATATATGACTTCAAAAAATAAATAGCGTCACAAAAATAAATGACATCACAAAATACATAACGTCACAAAAATAAATGACGTCACAAAAATTAATTTCTTCACAAAATACATAATGTCACAAAAATAAATGACGTCACAAAATACAGAACGTCACAAAATACATTACGTCACAAAAATAAATGACGTCACAAAATACATAACGTCACAAAAACAAATGACGGCACAAAATACATAACGTCACAAAAATAAATGACGTCAGAAAATACATAACGTCACAAAAATAAATGACGTCAAAATATACATATTTCATAAAATACATAACGTCACAAAAATAAATGACGTCACAAAATACATAATGTCACAAAAACAAATGACGTCACAAAATACATAACGTCACAAAAAATAAATGACGTCACAAAATGCATAACGTCTCAAAAATAAATGATGTCACAAAATACAAAACGTCACAAAATACATAACGTCAAAAAATACATAACGTCACAAAAATATATGACTTCAAAAAATAAATAGTGTCACAAAAATAAATGACGTCACAAAATACATAACGTCACAAAAATAAATGACGTCACAAAAATTAATAACGTCACAAAATACATAACGTCACAAAAATAAATGATGTCACAAAATACATAACGTCACAAAAATAAATGACGTCACAAAATATTTAACGACACAAAATTAAATTGCGTCACAAAATACATATTTCACAAAATACATAACGTCACAAAAAAATGACGTCACAAAATACATAACGTCACAAAAACAAATGACGTCTCAAAATACATAACGTCACAAAAATAAATGACGTCACAAAATACATAACGTCACAAAAATAAATGACGTCACAAAATACAAAACGTCACAAAATACATAACGTCAAAAAATACATAACGTCATAAAAATAAATGACGTCACAAAAATTAATTACTTCACAAAATACATAATGTCACAAAAATAAATGACGTCACAAAATACATAACGTCACAAAAATTAATGACGTCACAAAATACATAACGTCACAAAAATAAATGACGTCACAAAAATTAATTACGTCACGAAATACATAACGTCGCAAAAATAAATGACGTCACAAAATACATAACGTCACAAAATACATAATCTCAAAAAAATAAATGACGTCACAAAATACATAACGTCACAAAAATAAATGACGTCACACAATACATAACGTCAAAAAAATAAATGACGTCATAAAATACATAACGTCACAAAAATAAATGACGTCACAAAATACATAACGTCACAAAAATAAATGACGTCACAAAATACATAACGACACAAAATTAAATGACGTCACAAAATACATATTTCATAAAATACATAACGTCACAAAAATAAATGACGTCACAAAATACATAACGTCACAAAAACAAATGACGTCACAAAATACATAACGTCACAAAAATAAGTGACGTCACAAAATACATAACGTCACAAAAATAAATGACGTCACAAAATACAAAACGTCACAAAATACATAACGTCAAAAAATACATAACGTCATAAAAATAAATGACGTCACAAAAATTAATTACTTCACAAATTACATAATGTCACAAAAATAAATGACGTCACAAAATACATAACGTCACAAACTACATTACGTCACAAAAATAAATGACGTCACAAAATACATAACGTCACAAAAATAAATGATGTCACAAAATACATAACGTCACAAAAATAATTGACGTCACAAAATACATAACGTCACAAAAATAAATGACGTCACAAAATACATAACGTCACAAAAATAAATGACGTCACAAAATACATAACGTCACAAAAACAAATGACGTCACAAAATACATAACGTCACAAAAATAAATGACGTCACAAAATACATAACGTCACAAAAATAAATGACGTCACAAAATACAAAACGTCACAAAATACATATCGTCAAATAATACATAACGTCACTAAAATATATGACTTCAAAAAATAAATAGCGTCACAAAAATAAATGACGTCACAAAATACATAACGTCACCAAAAATAAATGACGTCACAAAAATTAATTTCTTCACAAAATACATAATGTCACAAAAATAAATGACGTCACAAAATACAGAACGTCACAAAATACATTACGTCACAAAAATAAATGACGTCACAAAATACATAACGTCACAAAAACAAATGACGTCACAAAATACATAACGTCACAAAAATAAATGACGTCAGAAAATACATAACGTCACAAAAATAAATGACGTCAAAATATACATATTTCATAAAATACATAACGTCACAAAAATAAATGACGTCACAAAATACATAATGTCACAAAAACAAATGACGTCACAAAATACATAACGTCACAAAAAATAAATGACGTCACAAAATGCATAACGTCTCAAAAATAAATGATGTCACAAAATACATAACGTCACAAAATAAATGACGTCATAAAATACATAACGTCACAAAAATAAATGACGTCACAAAATACATAACGTCACAAAAATTAATGACGTCACAAAAATTAATAACGTCACAAAATACATAACGTCACAAAAATAAATGATGTCACAAAATACAGAACGTCACAAAAATAAATGACGTCACAAAATAAGTGAAGTCACAAAAATAAATGACGTCACAAAATACATAACGTCACAAAATAAATGACGTCACAAAAATTTATTACGTCACAAAAATTAATAACGTCACAAAATACATAACGTCACAAAAATAAATGACGTCACAAAAATAAATGACGTCACAAAATACATAACGTTACTAAAATAAATGAAGTCACAAAATACAAAACGTCACAAAAATAAATGACGTCACAAAAATTAATTACGTCACAAAATACATAACGTCACAAAAATAAATAACGTAACAAAATACATAACGTCACAAAATACATAACGTCACAAAAATAAATGACGTCACAAAATAAGTGAAGTCACAAAAATAAATGACGTCACAAAATACATAACTTCACAAAAATAAATGACGTCACAAAATACATAACGTCACAAAATTAATGACGTCACAAAAATTAATTACGTCACAAAATACATTACGTCACAAAAATTAATTACGTCAAAAAATACATAACCTCACAAAAATAAATGACGTCACAAAATACATAACGTCAAAAAAATAAATGACGTCACAAAATACATAACGTCACAAAAATAAATGACGTCACAAAATACATAACGTCACAAAAATAAATGACGTCACAAAATACATAACGTCACAAAAATAAATGACGTCACAAAAATTAATAACGTCACAAAATACATAACGTCACAAAAATAAATGACGTCACAAAATACATAACGTCACAAAAATTAATGACGTCACAAAATACATAACGTCACAAAAATAAATGATGTCACAAAATACAGAACGTCACAAAATACATAACGTCAAAAAATACATAACGCCACAAAAATATATGACTTCAAAAAATAAATAGCGTCAAAAAAATAAATGACGTCACAAAATACATAACGTCACATAAATAAATGACGTCACAAAAATTAATAACGTCACAAAATACATAACCTCACAAAAATAAATGACGTCACAAAATACATAACGTCACAAAAATAAATGACGTCACAAAAATTAATAACGTCACAAAATACATAACGTCACAAAAATAAATGACGTCACAAAATACATAACGTCACAAAAATTAATGACGTCACAAAATACATAACGTCACAAAAATAAATGACGTCACAAAATAAAAAACGTCACAAAATACATAACGTCATAAAATACATAACGTCACAAAAATATATGACTTCAAAAAATAAATAGCGTCACAAAAATAAATGACGTCACAAAATACATAACGTCACAAAAATAAATGACGTCACAAAAATTAATAACGTCACAAAATACATAACGTCACAAAAATAAATGATGTCACAAAATACATAACGTCACAAAAATAAATGACGTCACAAAATATTTAACGACACAAAATTAAATGACGTCACAAAATACATATTTCATAAAATACATAACGTCACAAAAAAATGACGTCACAAAATACATAACGTCACAAAAATAAATGACGTCACAAAATACATAACGTCACAAAAATAAATGACGTCACAAATTATTTAACGACACAAAATTAAATGACGTCACAAAATACATATTTCATAAAATACATAACGTCACAAAAATAAATGACGTCACAAAATACATAACGTCACAAAAACAAATGACGTCACAAAATACATAACGTCACAAAAATAAATGACGTCACAAAATACATAACGTCACAAAAATAAATGACGTCACAAAATACAATAAGTCACAAAATACATAACGTCAAAAAATACATAACGTCATAAAAATAAATGACGTCACAAAAATTAATTACTTCACAAATTACATAATGTCACAAAAATAAATGACGTCACAAAATACATAACGTCACAAAATACATTACGTCACAAAAATAAATGACGTCACAAAATACATAACGTCACAAAAATAAATGACGTCACAAAATACATAACGTCACAAAAATAAATGACGTCACAAAAATTAATTACGTCACAAAATACATAACTTCAAAAAAATAAATGACGTCACAAAATACATAACGTCACAAAATACATAACGTCACAAAAATAAATGACGTCACAAAATACATATCGCCACAAAAATAAATAACGTCACAAAATACATAACGTCACAAAAAATAAATGACGTCATAAAATGCATAACGTCTCAAAAATAAATGATGTCACAAAATACATAACGTCACAAAATAAATGACGTCATAAAATACATAACGTCACAAAAATAAATGACGTCACAAAAATTTATTACGTCACAAAAATAAATAACGTCACAAAATACATAACGTCTTAAAAATAAATGACGTCACAAAATACATAACGTCACAAAAATAAATTACGTCACAAAATACAGAACGTCACAAAATACATAACGTCAAAAAATACATAACGTCACAAAAATATATGACTTCAAAAAATAAATAGCGTCAAAAAAATAAATGACGTCACAAAATACATAACGTCACAAAAATAAATGACGTCACAAAATACAAAACGTCACAAAATACATAACGTCAAATAATACATAACGTCACAAAAATATATGACTTCAAAAAATAAATAGCGTCACAAAAATAAATGACGTCACAAAATACATAACGTCACAAAAATAAATGACGTCGAAAAATACATAACGTCACAAAAATAAATTACGTCACAAAATACATAACGTCACAAAAAAAAATGACGTCACAAAATACATAACGTCAAAAAAAATAAATGACGTCACAAAATACATAACGTCACAAAAATAAATGACGTCACAAAATACATAACGTCACAAAAATAAATGACGTCACAAAATACATATCGTCACAAAAACAAATGACGTCACAAAATACATAACGTCACAAAAATAAATGACGTCACAAAATACATAACGTCACAAAAATAAATGACGTTACAAAATACAAAACGTCACAAAATACATAACGTCACAAAATACATAACGTCACAAAAATAAATGACGTCACAAAATACAAAACGTCACAAAATACATAACGTCAAATAATACATAACGTCACAAAAATATATGACTTCAAAAAATAAATAGCGTCACAAAAATAAATGACGTCACAAAATACATAACGTCACATAAATAAATGACGTCACAAAAATTAATAACGTCACAAAATACATAACCTCACAAAAATAAATGACGTCACATAATACATAACGTCACAAAAATAAATGACGTCACAAAATACATAACGTCACAAAAATAAATGACGTCATAAAATACATAACGTCACAAAAATAAATGACGTCACAAAATACATAACGTCACAAAAATAAATGACGTCACAAAAATTAATAACGTCACAAAATACATAACGTCACAAAAATAAATTACGTCACAAAATACATAACGTCACAAAAATTAATGACGTCACAAAATACATAACGTCACAAAAATAAATGACGTCACAAAATAAAAAACGTCACAAAATACATAACGTCAAAAAATACATAACGTCACAAAAATATATGACTTCAAAAAATAAATAGTGTCACAAAAATAAATGACGTCACAAAATACATAACGTCACAAAAATAAATGACGTCACAAAAATTAATAACGTCACAAAATACATAACGTCACAAAAATAAATGATGTCACAAAATACATAACGTCACAAAAATAAATGACGTCACAAAATATTTAACGACACAAAATTAAATGACGTCACAAAATACATATTTCACAAAATACATAACGTCACAAAAAAAATGACGTCACAAATTACATAACGTCACAAAAATAAATGAGGTCACAAAATATATAACGTCACAAAAATAAATGACGTCACAAAATATTTAACGACACAAAATTAAATGACGTCATAAAATACATATTTCATAAAACACATAACGTCACAAAAATAAATGACGTCACAAAATACATAACGTCACAAAAATAAATGACGTCACAAAATACATAACGTCACAAAAACAAATGACGTCACAAAATACATAACGTCACAAAAATAAATGACGTCACAAAATACATATCGTCACAAAAACAAATGACGTCACAAAATACATAACGTCACAAAAATAACTGACGTCACAAAATACATAACGTCACAAAAATAAATGACGTTACTAAATACAAAACGTCACAAAATACATAACGTCACAAAATACATAACGTCACAAAAATAAATGACGTCACAAAATACATAACGTCAAAAAATACATAACGTCACAAAAATATATGACTTCAAAAAATAAATAGCGTCACAAAAATAAATGACGTCACAAAATACATAACGTCACATAAATAAATGACGCCACAAAAATTAATAACGTCACAAAATACATAACCTCACAAAAATAAATGACGTCACATAATACATAACGTCACAAAAATAAATGAAGTCACAAAATACATAACGTCACAAAAATAAATGACGTCATAAAATACATAACGTCACAAAAATAAATGACGTCACAAAATACATAACGTCACAAAAATAAATGACGTCACAAAAATTAATAACGTCACAAAATACATAACGTCACAAAAATAAATGACGTCACAAAATACATAACGTCACAAAAATTAATGACGTCACAAAATACAAAACGTCACAAAATACATAACGTCAAAAAATACATAACGTCACAAAAATATATGACTTCAAAAAATAAATAGTGTCACAAAAATAAATGACGTCACAAAATACATAACGTCACAAAAATAAATGACGTCACAAAAATTAATAACGTCACAAAATACATAACGTCACAAAAATAAATGATGTCACAAAATACATAACGTCACAAAAATAAATGACGTCACAAAATATTTAACGACACAAAATTAAATTGCGTCAAAAAATACATATTTCACAAAATACATAACGTCACAAAAAAATGACGTCACAAAATACACAACGTCACAAAAACAAATGACGTCTCAAAATACATAACGTCACAAAAATAAATGACGTCACAAAATACATAACGTCACAAAAATAAATGACGTCACAAAATACAAAACGTCACAAAATACATAACGTCAAAAAATACATAACGTCATAAAAATAAATGACGTCACAAAAATTAATTACTTCACAAAATACATAATGTCACAAAAATAAATGACGTCACAAAATACATAACGTCACAAAAATTAATGACGTCACAAAATACATAACGTCACAAAAATAAATGACGTCACAAAAATTAATTACGTCACGAAATACATAACGTCGCAAAAATAAATGACGTCACAAAATACATAACGTCACAAAATACATAATCTCAAAAAAATAAATGACGTCACAAAATACATAACGTCACAAAAATAAATGACGTCACACAATACATAACGTCAAAAAAATAAATGACGTCATAAAATACATAACGTCACAAAAATAAATGACGTCACAAAATACATAACGTCACAAAAATAAATGACGTCACAAAATACATAACGACACAAAATTAAATGACGTCACAAAATACATATTTCATAAAATACATAACGTCACAAAAAAATGACGTCACAAAATACATAACGTCACAAAAATAAATGACGTCACAAAATACATAACGTCACAAAAATAAATGACGTCACAAATTATTTAACGACACAAAATTAAATGACGTCACAAAATACATATTTCATAAAATACATTACGTCACAAAAATAAATGACGTCACAAAATACATAACGTCACAAAAACAAATGACGTCACAAAATACATAACGTCACAAAAATAAGTGACGTCACAAAATACATAACGTCACAAAAATAAATGACGTCACAAAATACAAAACGTCACAAAATACATAACGTCAAAAAATACATAACGTCATAAAAATAAATGACGTCACAAAAATTAATTACTTCACAAATTACATAATGTCACAAAAATAAATGACGTCACAAAATACATAACGTCACAAACTACATTACGTCACAAAAATAAATGACGTCACAAAATACATAACGTCACAAAAATAAATGATGTCACAAAATACATAACGTCACAAAAATAATTGACGTCACAAAATACATAACGTCACAAAAACAAATGACGTCACAAAATACATAACGTCACAAAAATAAATGACGTCACAAAATACATAACGTCACAAAAATAAATGACGTCACAAAATACAATACGTCACAAAATACATAACGTCAAAAAATACATAACGTCATAAAAATAAATGACGTCACAAAAATTAATTACTTCACAAATTACATAATGTCACAAAAATAAATGACGTCACAAAATACATAACGTCACAAAATACATTACGTCACAAAAATAAATGACGTCACAAAATACATAACGTCACAAAAATAAATGACGTCACAAAATACATAACGTCACAAAAATAAATGACGTCACAAAAATTAATTACGTCACAAAATACATAACTTCAAAAAAATAAATGACGTCACAAAATACATAACGTCACAAAATACATAACGTCACAAAAATAAATGACGTCACAAAATACATATCGCCACAAAAATAAATAACGTCACAAAATACATAACGTCACAAAAAATAAATGACGTCATAAAATGCATAACGTCTCAAAAATAAATGATGTCACAAAATACATAACGTCACAAAATAAATGACGTCATAAAATACATAACGTCACAAAAATAAATGACGTCACAAAAATTTATTACGTCACAAAAATAAATAACGTCACAAAATACATAACGTCTTAAAAATAAATGACGTCACAAAATACATAACGTCACAAAAATAAATTACGTCACAAAATACAGAACGTCACAAAATACATAACGTCAAAAAATACATAACGTCACAAAAATATATGACTTCAAAAAATAAATAGCGTCAAAAAAATAAATGACGTCACAAAATACATAACGTCACAAAAATAAATGACGTCACAAAATACAAAACGTCACAAAATACATAACGTCAAATAATACATAACGTCACAAAAATATATGACTTCAAAAAATAAATAGCGTCACAAAAATAAATGACGTCACAAAATACATAACGTCACAAAAATAAATGACGTCGAAAAATACATAACGTCACAAAAATAAATTACGTCACAAAATACATAACGTCACAAAAAAAATGACGTCACAAAATACATAACGTCAAAAAAATAAATGACGTCACAAAATACATAACGTCACAAAAATAAATGACGTCACAAAATACATAACGTCACAAAAATAAATGACGTCACAAAATACATATCGTCACAAAAACAAATGACGTCACAAAATACATAACGTCACAAAAATAAATGACGTCACAAAATACATAACGTCACAAAAATAAATGACGTTACAAAATACAAAACGTCACAAAATACATAACGTCACAAAATACATAACGTCACAAAAATAAATGACGTCACAAAATACAAAACGTCACAAAATACATAACGTCAAATAATACATAACGTCACAAAAATATATGACTTCAAAAAATAAATAGCGTCACAAAAATAAATGACGTCACAAAATACATAACGTCACATAAATAAATGACGTCACAAAAATTAATAACGTCACAAAATACATAACCTCACAAAAATAAATGACGTCACATAATACATAACGTCACAAAAATAAATGACGTCACAAAATACATAACGTCACAAAAATAAATGACGTCATAAAATACATAACGTCACAAAAATAAATGACGTCACAAAATACATAACGTCACAAAAATAAATGACGTCACAAAAATTAATAACGTCACAAAATACATAACGTCACAAAAATAAATGACGTCGAAAAATACATAACGTCACAAAAATAAATGACGTCACAAAATACATAACGTCACAAAAATTAATGACGTCACAAAAATTAATAACGACACAAAATACATAACGTCACAAAAATAAATGATGTCACAAAATACAGAACGTCACAAAATACATAACGTCAAAAAATACATAACGCCACAAAAATATATGACTTCAAAAAATAAATAGCGTCAAAAAAATAAATGACGTCACAAAATACATAACGTCACATAAATAAATGACGTCACAAAAATTAATAACGTCACAAAATACATAACCTCACAAAAATAAATGACGTCACAAAATACATAACGTCACAAAAATAAATGACGTCACAAAAATTAATAACGTCACAAAATACATAACGTCACAAAAATAAATGACGTCACAAAATACATAACGTCACAAAAATTAATGACGTCACAAAATACATAACGTCACAAAAATAAATGACGTCACAAAATAAAAAACGTCACAAAATACATAACGTCATAAAATACATAACGTCACAAAAATATATGACTTCAAAAAATAAATAGCGTCACAAAAATAAATGACGTCACAAAATACATAACGTCACAAAAATAAATGACGTCACAAAAATTAATAACGTCACAAAATACATAACGTCACAAAAATAAATGATGTCACAAAATACATAACGTCACAAAAATAAATGAAGTCACAAAATATTTAACGACACAAAATTAAATGACGTCACAAAATACATATTTCATAAAATACATAACGTCACAAAAAAATGACGTCACAAAATACATAACGTCACAAAAATAAATGACGTCACAAAATACATAACGTCACAAAAATAAATGACGTCACAAATTATTTAACGACACAAAATTAAATGACGTCACAAAATACATATTTCATAAAATACATAACGTCACAAAAATAAATGACGTCACAAAATACATAACGTCACAAAAACAAATGACGTCACAAAATACATAACGTCACAAAAATAAATGACGTCACAAAATACATAACGTCACAAAAATAAATGACGTCACAAAATACAATAAGTCACAAAATACATAACGTCAAAAAATACATAACGTCATAAAAATAAATGACGTCACAAAAATTAATTACTTCACAAATTACATAATGTCACAAAAATAAATGACGTCACAAAATACATAACGTCACAAAATACATTACGTCACAAAAATAAATGACGTCACAAAATACATAACGTCACAAAAATAAATGACGTCACAAAATACATAACGTCACAAAAATAAATGACGTCACAAAAATTAATTACGTCACAAAATACATAACTTCAAAAAAATAAATGACGTCACAAAATACATAACGTCACAAAATACATAACGTCACAAAAATAAATGACGTCACAAAATACATATCGCCACAAAAATAAATAACGTCACAAAATACATAACGTCACAAAAAATAAATGACGTCATAAAATGCATAACGTCTCAAAAATAAATGATGTCACAAAATACATAACGTCACAAAATAAATGACGTCATAAAATACATAACGTCACAAAAATAAATGACGTCACAAAAATTTATTACGTCACAAAAATAAATAACGTCACAAAATACATAACGTCTTAAAAAT
This sequence comes from Flexamia atlantica, assembly GCA_035578135.1. Taxonomy (NCBI): domain Eukaryota; kingdom Metazoa; phylum Arthropoda; class Insecta; order Hemiptera; family Cicadellidae; genus Flexamia; species Flexamia atlantica. The sequence continues at coordinate 362,088 of JAQJVK010000111.1, read as the reverse complement.
AAATGACGTCACAAAATACATAACGTCACAAAAATAAATTACGTCACAAAATACAGAACGTCACAAAATACATAACGTCAAAAAATACATAACGTCACAAAAATATATGACTTCAAAAAATAAATAGCGTCAAAAAAATAAATGACGTCACAAAATACATAACGTCACAAAAATAAATGACGTCACAAAATACAAAACGTCACAAAATACATAACGTCAAATAATACATAACGTCACAAAAATATATGACTTCAAAAAATAAATAGCGTCACAAAAATAAATGACGTCACAAAATACATAACGTCACAAAAATAAATGACGTCGAAAAATACATAACGTCACAAAAATAAATTACGTCACAAAATACATAACGTCACAAAAAAAAATGACGTCACAAAATACATAACGTCAAAAAAATAAATGACGTCACAAAATACATAACGTCACAAAAATAAATGACGTCACAAAATACATAACGTCACAAAAATAAATGACGTCACAAAATACATATCGTCACAAAAACAAATGACGTCACAAAATACATAACGTCACAAAAATAAATGACGTCACAAAATACATAACGTCACAAAAATAAATGACGTTACAAAATACAAAACGTCACAAAATACATAACGTCACAAAATACATAACGTCACAAAAATAAATGACGTCACAAAATACAAAACGTCACAAAATACATAACGTCAAATAATACATAACGTCACAAAAATATATGACTTCAAAAAATAAATAGCGTCACAAAAATAAATGACGTCACAAAATACATAACGTCACATAAATAAATGACGTCACAAAAATTAATAACGTCACAAAATACATAACCTCACAAAAATAAATGACGTCACATAATACATAACGTCACAAAAATAAATGACGTCACAAAATACATAACGTCACAAAAATAAATGACGTCATAAAATACATAACGTCACAAAAATAAATGACGTCACAAAATACATAACGTCACAAAAATAAATGACGTCACAAAAATTAATAACGTCACAAAATACATAACGTCACAAAAATAAATTACGTCACAAAATACATAACGTCACAAAAATTAATGACGTCACAAAATACATAACGTCACAAAAATAAATGACGTCACAAAATAAAAAACGTCACAAAATACATAACGTCAAAAAATACATAACGTCACAAAAATATATGACTTCAAAAAATAAATAGTGTCACAAAAATAAATGACGTCACAAAATACATAACGTCACAAAAATAAATGACGTCACAAAAATTAATAACGTCACAAAATACATAACGTCACAAAAATAAATGATGTCACAAAATACATAACGTCACAAAAATAAATGACGTCACAAAATATTTAACGACACAAAATTAAATGACGTCACAAAATACATATTTCACAAAATACATAACGTCACAAAAAAAATGACGTCACAAATTACATAACGTCACAAAAATAAATGAGGTCACAAAATATATAACGTCACAAAAATAAATGACGTCACAAAATATTTAACGACACAAAATTAAATGACGTCATAAAATACATATTTCATAAAACACATAACGTCACAAAAATAAATGACGTCACAAAATACATAACGTCACAAAAATAAATGACGTCACAAAATACATAACGTCACAAAAACAAATGACGTCACAAAATACATAACGTCACAAAAATAAATGACGTCACAAAATACATATCGTCACAAAAACAAATGACGTCACAAAATACATAACGTCACAAAAATAACTGACGTCACAAAATACATAACGTCACAAAAATAAATGACGTTACTAAATACAAAACGTCACAAAATACATAACGTCACAAAATACATAACGTCACAAAAATAAATGACGTCACAAAATACATAACGTCAAAAAATACATAACGTCACAAAAATATATGACTTCAAAAAATAAATAGCGTCACAAAAATAAATGACGTCACAAAATACATAACGTCACATAAATAAATGACGCCACAAAAATTAATAACGTCACAAAATACATAACCTCACAAAAATAAATGACGTCACATAATACATAACGTCACAAAAATAAATGAAGTCACAAAATACATAACGTCACAAAAATAAATGACGTCATAAAATACATAACGTCACAAAAATAAATGACGTCACAAAATACATAACGTCACAAAAATAAATGACGTCACAAAAATTAATAACGTCACAAAATACATAACGTCACAAAAATAAATGACGTCACAAAATACATAACGTCACAAAAATTAATGACGTCACAAAATACAAAACGTCACAAAATACATAACGTCAAAAAATACATAACGTCACAAAAATATATGACTTCAAAAAATAAATAGTGTCACAAAAATAAATGACGTCACAAAATACATAACGTCACAAAAATAAATGACGTCACAAAAATTAATAACGTCACAAAATACATAACGTCACAAAAATAAATGATGTCACAAAATACATAACGTCACAAAAATAAATGACGTCACAAAATATTTAACGACACAAAATTAAATTGCGTCACAAAATACATATTTCACAAAATACATAACGTCACAAAAAAATGACGTCACAAAATACACAACGTCACAAAAACAAATGACGTCTCAAAATACATAACGTCACAAAAATAAATGACGTCACAAAATACATAACGTCACAAAAATAAATGACGTCACAAAATACAAAACGTCACAAAATACATAACGTCAAAAAATACATAACGTCATAAAAATAAATGACGTCACAAAAATTAATTACTTCACAAAATACATAATGTCACAAAAATAAATGACGTCACAAAATACATAACGTCACAAAAATTAATGACGTCACAAAATACATAACGTCACAAAAATAAATGACGTCACAAAAATTAATTACGTCACGAAATACATAACGTCGCAAAAATAAATGACGTCACAAAATACATAACGTCACAAAATACATAATCTCAAAAAAATAAATGACGTCACAAAATACATAACGTCACAAAAATAAATGACGTCACACAATACATAACGTCAAAAAAATAAATGACGTCATAAAATACATAACGTCACAAAAATAAATGACGTCACAAAATACATAACGTCACAAAAATAAATGACGTCACAAAATACATAACGACACAAAATTAAATGACGTCACAAAATACATATTTCATAAAATACATAACGTCACAAAAAAATGACGTCACAAAATACATAACGTCACAAAAATAAATGACGTCACAAAATACATAACGTCACAAAAATAAATGACGTCACAAATTATTTAACGACACAAAATTAAATGACGTCACAAAATACATATTTCATAAAATACATTACGTCACAAAAATAAATGACGTCACAAAATACATAACGTCACAAAAACAAATGACGTCACAAAATACATAACGTCACAAAAATAAGTGACGTCACAAAATACATAACGTCACAAAAATAAATGACGTCACAAAATACAAAACGTCACAAAATACATAACGTCAAAAAATACATAACGTCATAAAAATAAATGACGTCACAAAAATTAATTACTTCACAAATTACATAATGTCACAAAAATAAATGACGTCACAAAATACATAACGTCACAAACTACATTACGTCACAAAAATAAATGACGTCACAAAATACATAACGTCACAAAAATAAATGATGTCACAAAATACATAACGTCACAAAAATAATTGACGTCACAAAATACATAACGTCACAAAAACAAATGACGTCACAAAATACATAACGTCACAAAAATAAATGACGTCACAAAATACATAACGTCACAAAAATAAATGACGTCACAAAATACAATACGTCACAAAATACATAACGTCAAAAAATACATAACGTCATAAAAATAAATGACGTCACAAAAATTAATTACTTCACAAATTACATAATGTCACAAAAATAAATGACGTCACAAAATACATAACGTCACAAAATACATTACGTCACAAAAATAAATGACGTCACAAAATACATAACGTCACAAAAATAAATGACGTCACAAAATACATAACGTCACAAAAATAAATGACGTCACAAAAATTAATTACGTCACAAAATACATAACTTCAAAAAAATAAATGACGTCACAAAATACATAACGTCACAAAATACATAACGTCACAAAAATAAATGACGTCACAAAATACATATCGCCACAAAAATAAATAACGTCACAAAATACATAACGTCACAAAAAATAAATGACGTCATAAAATGCATAACGTCTCAAAAATAAATGATGTCACAAAATACATAACGTCACAAAATAAATGACGTCATAAAATACATAACGTCACAAAAATAAATGACGTCACAAAAATTTATTACGTCACAAAAATAAATAACGTCACAAAATACATAACGTCTTAAAAATAAATGACGTCACAAAATACATAACGTCACAAAAATAAATTACGTCACAAAATACAGAACGTCACAAAATACATAACGTCAAAAAATACATAACGTCACAAAAATATATGACTTCAAAAAATAAATAGCGTCAAAAAAATAAATGACGTCACAAAATACATAACGTCACAAAAATAAATGACGTCACAAAATACAAAACGTCACAAAATACATAACGTCAAATAATACATAACGTCACAAAAATATATGACTTCAAAAAATAAATAGCGTCACAAAAATAAATGACGTCACAAAATACATAACGTCACAAAAATAAATGACGTCGAAAAATACATAACGTCACAAAAATAAATTACGTCACAAAATACATAACGTCACAAAAAAAATGACGTCACAAAATACATAACGTCAAAAAAATAAATGACGTCACAAAATACATAACGTCACAAAAATAAATGACGTCACAAAATACATAACGTCACAAAAATAAATGACGTCACAAAATACATATCGTCACAAAAACAAATGACGTCACAAAATACATAACGTCACAAAAATAAATGACGTCACAAAATACATAACGTCACAAAAATAAATGACGTTACAAAATACAAAACGTCACAAAATACATAACGTCACAAAATACATAACGTCACAAAAATAAATGACGTCACAAAATACAAAACGTCACAAAATACATAACGTCAAATAATACATAACGTCACAAAAATATATGACTTCAAAAAATAAATAGCGTCACAAAAATAAATGACGTCACAAAATACATAACGTCACATAAATAAATGACGTCACAAAAATTAATAACGTCACAAAATACATAACCTCACAAAAATAAATGACGTCACATAATACATAACGTCACAAAAATAAATGACGTCACAAAATACATAACGTCACAAAAATAAATGACGTCATAAAATACATAACGTCACAAAAATAAATGACGTCACAAAATACATAACGTCACAAAAATAAATGACGTCACAAAAATTAATAACGTCACAAAATACATAACGTCACAAAAATAAATTACGTCACAAAATACATAACGTCACAAAAATTAATGACGTCACAAAATACATAACGTCACAAAAATAAATGACGTCACAAAATACAAAACGTCACAAAATACATAACGTCAAAAAATACATAACGTCACAAAAATATATGACTTCAAAAAATAAATAGTGTCACAAAAATAAATGACGTCACAAAATACATAACGTCACAAAAATAAATGACGTCACAAAAATTAATAACGTCACAAAATACATAACGTCACAAAAATAAATGATGTCACAAAATACATAACGTCACAAAAATAAATGACGTCACAAAATATTTAACGACACAAAATTAAATGACGTCACAAAATACATATTTCACAAAATACATAACGTCACAAAAAAAATGACGTCACAAATTACATAACGTCACAAAAATAAATGAGGTCACAAAATATATAACGTCACAAAAATAAATGACGTCACAAAATATTTAACGACACAAAATTAAATGACGTCATAAAATACATATTTCATAAAACACATAACGTCACAAAAATAAATGACGTCACAAAATACATAACGTCACAAAAATAAATGACGTCACAAAATACATAACGTCACAAAAACAAATGACGTCACAAAATACATAACGTCACAAAAATAAATGACGTCACAAAATACATATCGTCACAAAAACAAATGACGTCACAAAATACATAACGTCACAAAAATAACTGACGTCACAAAATACATAACGTCACAAAAATAAATGACGTTACTAAATACAAAACGTCACAAAATACATAACGTCACAAAATACATAACGTCACAAAAATAAATGACGTCACAAAATACATAACGTCAAAAAATACATAACGTCACAAAAATATATGACTTCAAAAAATAAATAGCGTCACAAAAATAAATGACGTCACAAAATACATAACGTCACATAAATAAATGACGCCACAAAAATTAATAACGTCACAAAATACATAACCTCACAAAAATAAATGACGTCACATAATACATAACGTCACAATAATAAATGAAGTCACAAAATACATAACGTCACAAAAATAAATGACGTCATAAAATACATAACGTCACAAAAATAAATGACGTCACAAAATACATAACGTCACAAAAATAAATGACGTCACAAAAATTAATAACGTCACAAAATACATAACGTCACAAAAATAAATGACGTCACAAAATACATAACGTCACAAAAATTAATGACGTCACAAAATACAAAACGTCACAAAATACATAACGTCAAAAAATACATAACGTCACAAAAATATATGACTTCAAAAAATAAATAGTGTCACAAAAATAAATGACGTCACAAAATACATAACGTCACAAAAATAAATGACGTCACAAAAATTAATAACGTCACAAAATACATAACGTCACAAAAATAAATGATGTCACAAAATACATAACGTCACAAAAATAAATGACGTCACAAAATATTTAACGACACAAAATTAAATTGCGTCACAAAATACATATTTCACAAAATACATAACGTCACAAAAAAATGACGTCACAAAATACACAACGTCACAAAAACAAATGACGTCTCAAAATACATAACGTCACAAAAATAAATGACGTCACAAAATACATAACGTCACAAAAATAAATGACGTCACAAAATACAAAACGTCACAAAATACATAACGTCAAAAAATACATAACGTCATAAAAATAAATGACGTCACAAAAATTAATTACTTCACAAAATACATAATGTCACAAAAATAAATGACGTCACAAAATACATAACGTCACAAAAATTAATGACGTCACAAAATACATAACGTCACAAAAATAAATGACGTCACAAAAATTAATTACGTCACGAAATACATAACGTCGCAAAAATAAATGACGTCACAAAATACATAACGTCACAAAATACATAATCTCAAAAAAATAAATGACGTCACAAAATACATAACGTCACAAAAATAAATGACGTCACACAATACATAACGTCAAAAAAATAAATGACGTCATAAAATACATAACGTCACAAAAATAAATGACGTCACAAAAATAAATGACGTCACAAAATACATAACGTCACAAAAATAAATGACGTCACAAAATATTTAACGACACAAAATTAAATGACGTCACAAAATACATATTTCACAAAATACATAACGTCACAAAAAAAATGACGTCACAAATTACATAACGTCACAAAAATAAATGAGGTCACAAAATATATAACGTCACAAAAATAAATGACGTCACAAAATATTTAACGACACAAAATTAAATGACGTCATAAAATACATATTTCATAAAACACATAACGTCACAAAAATAAATGACGTCACAAAATACATAACGTCACAAAAATAAATGACGTCACAAAATACATAACGTCACAAAAACAAATGACGTCACAAAATACATAACGTCACAAAAATAAATGACGTCACAAAATACATATCGTCACAAAAACAAATGACGTCACAAAATACATAACGTCACAAAAATAACTGACGTCACAAAATACATAACGTCACAAAAATAAATGACGTTACTAAATACAAAACGTCACAAAATACATAACGTCACAAAATACATAACGTCACAAAAATAAATGACGTCACAAAATACATAACGTCAAAAAATACATAACGTCACAAAAATATATGACTTCAAAAAATAAATAGCGTCACAAAAATAAATGACGTCACAAAATACATAACGTCACATAAATAAATGACGCCACAAAAATTAATAACGTCACAAAATACATAACCTCACAAAAATAAATGACGTCACATAATACATAACGTCACAATAATAAATGAAGTCACAAAATACATAACGTCACAAAAATAAATGACGTCATAAAATACATAACGTCACAAAAATAAATGACGTCACAAAATACATAACGTCACAAAAATAAATGACGTCACAAAAATTAATAACGTCACAAAATACATAACGTCACAAAAATAAATGACGTCACAAAATACATAACGTCACAAAAATTAATGACGTCACAAAATACAAAACGTCACAAAATACATAACGTCAAAAAATACATAACGTCACAAAAATATATGACTTCAAAAAATAAATAGTGTCACAAAAATAAATGACGTCACAAAATACATAACGTCACAAAAATAAATGACGTCACAAAAATTAATAACGTCACAAAATACATAACGTCACAAAAATAAATGATGTCACAAAATACATAACGTCACAAAAATAAATGACGTCACAAAATATTTAACGACACAAAATTAAATTGCGTCACAAAATACATATTTCACAAAATACATAACGTCACAAAAAAATGACGTCACAAAATACACAACGTCACAAAAACAAATGACGTCTCAAAATACATAACGTCACAAAAATAAATGACGTCACAAAATACATAACGTCACAAAAATAAATGACGTCACAAAATACAAAACGTCACAAAATACATAACGTCAAAAAATACATAACGTCATAAAAATAAATGACGTCACAAAAATTAATTACTTCACAAAATACATAATGTCACAAAAATAAATGACGTCACAAAATACATAACGTCACAAAAATTAATGACGTCACAAAATACATAACGTCACAAAAATAAATGACGTCACAAAAATTAATTACGTCACGAAATACATAACGTCGCAAAAATAAATGACGTCACAAAATACATAACGTCACAAAATACATAATCTCAAAAAAATAAATGACGTCACAAAATACATAACGTCACAAAAATAAATGACGTCACACAATACATAACGTCAAAAAAATAAATGACGTCATAAAATACATAACGTCACAAAAATAAATGACGTCACAAAAATAAATGACGTCACAAAATACATAACGTCACAAAAATAAATGACGTCACAAAATACATAACGACACAAAATTAAATGACGTCACAAAATACATATTTCATAAAATACATAACGTCACAAAAAAATGACGTCACAAAATACATAACGTCACAAAAATAAATGACGTCACAAAATACATAACGTCACAAAAATAAATGACGTCACAAATTATTTAACGACACAAAATTAAATGACGTCACAAAATACATATTTCATAAAATACATTACGTCACAAAAATAAATGACGTCACAAAATACATAACGTCACAAAAACAAATGACGTCACAAAATACATAACGTCACAAAAATAAGTGACGTCACAAAATACATAACGTCACAAAAATAAATGACGTCACAAAATACAAAACGTCACAAAATACATAACGTCAAAAAATACATAACGTCATAAAAATAAATGACGTCACAAAAATTAATTACTTCACAAATTACATAATGTCACAAAAATAAATGACGTCACAAAATACATAACGTCACAAACTACATTACGTCACAAAAATAAATGACGTCACAAAATACATAACGTCACAAAAATAAATGATGTCACAAAATACATAACGTCACAAAAATAATTGACGTCACAAAATACATAACGTCACAAAAATAAATGACGTCACAAAATACATAACGTCACAAAAATAAATGACGTCACAAAATACATAACGTCACAAAAACAAATGACGTCACAAAATACATAACGTCACAAAAATAAATGACGTCACAAAATACATAACGTCACAAAAATAAATGACGTCACAAAATACAAAACGTCACAAAATACATATCGTCAAATAATACATAACGTCACTAAAATATATGACTTCAAAAAATAAATAGCGTCACAAAAATAAATGACGTCAAAAAATACATAACGTCAGAAAAATAAATGACGTCACAAAAATTAATTTCTTCACAAAATACATAATGTCACAAAAATAAATGACGTCACAAAATACAGAACGTCACAAAATACATTACGTCACAAAAATAAATGACGTCACAAAATACATAACGTCACAAAAACAAATGACGTCACAAAATACATAACGTCACAAAAATAAATGACGTCAGAAAATACATAACGTCACAAAAATAAATGACGTCAAAATATACATATTTCATAAAATACATAACGTCACAAAAATAAATGACGTCACAAAATACATAATGTCACAAAAACAAATGACGTCACAAAATACATAACGTCACAAAAAATAAATGACGTCACAAAATGCATAACGTCTCAAAAATAAATGATGTCACAAAATACATAACGTCACAAAATAAATGACGTCATAAAATACATAACGTCACAAAATAAATGACGTCACAAAAATTTATTACGTCACAAAATACATAACGTCACAAAAATAAATGAAGTCACAAAATACAAAAAATCACAAAAATAAATGACGTCACAAAAATTAATTACGTTACAAAATATTTAACGACACAAAATTAAATGACGTCACAAAATACATATTTCATAAAATACATAACGTCACAAAAATAAATGACGTCACAAAATACAGAACGTCACAAAATACATTACGTCACAAAAATAAATGAAGTCACAAAATACATAACGTCACAAAAATAAATGACGTCACAAAATACATAACGTCACATAAACAAATGACGTCACAAAATACATAACGTCACAAAAAATAAATGACGTCACAAAATGCATAACGTCACAAAAATAAATAACGTCACAAAATACATAACGTCACAAAAATAAATGACGTCACAAAAATTTTTTACGTCACAAAAATAAATGATGTCACAAAATATTTAACGTCACAAAAATAAATGACGTCACAAAATACATAACGTCACAAAAATAAATGACGTCACAAAATATTTAACGACACAAAATTAAATGACGTCACAAAATACATATTTCATAAAATACATAACGTCACATAAATAAATGACGACACAAAATACATAACGTCACAAAAACAAATGACGTCTCAAAATACATAACGTCACAAAAATACATAACGTCAAAAAATACATAACGTCATAAAAATAAATGACGTCACAAAAATTAATTACTTCACAAAATACATAATGTCACAAAAATAAATGACGTCACAAAATACATAACGTCACAAAAATTAATGACGTCACAAAATACATAACGTCACAAAAATAAATGACGTCACAAAAATTAATTACGTCACGACATACATAACGTCACAGAAATAAATGACGTCACAAAATACATAACATCACAAAATACATAATCTCAAAAAAATAAATGACGTCACAAAATACATAACGCCACAAAAATAAATGACGTCACAAAATTCATAACGTCACAAAAAATAAATGACGTCACAAAATGCATAACGTCTCAAAAATAAATGATGTCACAAAATACATAACGTCACAAAATAAATGACGTCATAAAATACATAACGTCACAAAAATAAATGACGTCACAAAATACATAACGTCACAAAAATTAATGACGTCACAAAAATTAATAACGTCACAAAATACATAACGTCACAAAAATAAATGATGTCACAAAATACAGAACGTCACAAAAATAAATGACGTCACAAAATAAGTGAAGTCACAAAAATAAATGACGTCACAAAATACATAACGTCACAAAATAAATGACGTCACAAAAATTTATTACGTCACAAAAAATTAATAACGTCACAAAATACATAACGTCACAAAAATAAATGACGTCACAAAAATAAATGACGTCACAAAATACATAACGTTACTAAAATAAATGAAGTCACAAAATACAAAACGTCACAAAAATAAATGACGTCACAAAAATTAATTACGTCACAAAATACATAACGTCACAAAAATAAATAACGTAACAAAATACATAACGTCACAAAATACATAACGTCACAAAATAAGTGAAGTCACAAAAATAAATGACGTCACAAAATACATAACGTCACAAAAATAAATGATGTCACAAAATACCTAACGTCACAAAAATAATTGACGTCACAAAATACATAACGTCACAAAAATAAATGACGTCACAAAATACATAACGTCACAAAAATAAATGACGTCACAAAATACATAACGTCACAAAAACAAATGACGTCACAAAATACATAACGTCACAAAAATAAATGACGTCACAAAATACATAACGTCACAAAAATAAATGACGTCACAAAATACAAAACGTCACAAAATACATATCGTCAAATAATACATAACGTCACTAAAATATATGACTTCAAAAAATAAATAGCGTCACAAAAATAAATGACGTCAAAAAATACATAACGTCAGAAAAATAAATGACGTCACAAAAATTAATTTCTTCACAAAATACATAATGTCACAAAAATAAATGACGTCACAAAATACAGAACGTCACAAAATACATTACGTCACAAAAATAAATGACGTCACAAAATACATAACGTCACAAAAACAAATGACGTCACAAAATACATAACGTCACAAAAATAAATGACGTCAGAAAATACATAACGTCACAAAAATAAATGACGTCAAAATATACATATTTCATAAAATACATAACGTCACAAAAATAAATGACGTCACAAAATACATAATGTCACAAAAACAAATGACGTCACAAAATACATAACGTCACAAAAAATAAATGACGTCACAAAATGCATAACGTCTCAAAAATAAATGATGTCACAAAATACATAACGTCACAAAATAAATGACGTCATAAAATACATAACGTCACAAAATAAATGACGTCACAAAAATTTATTACGTCACAAAATACATAACGTCACAAAAATAAATGAAGTCACAAAATACAAAAAATCACAAAAATAAATGACGTCACAAAAATTAATTACGTTACAAAATATTTAACGACACAAAATTAAATGACGTCACAAAATACATATTTCATAAAATACATAACGTCACAAAAATAAATGACGTCACAAAATACAGAACGTCACAAAATACATTACGTCACAAAAATAAATGAAGTCACAAAATACATAACGTCACAAAAATAAATGACGTCACAAAATACATAACGTCACATAAACAAATGACGTCACAAAATACATAACGTCACAAAAAATAAATGACGTCACAAAATGCATAACGTCACAAAAATAAATAACGTCACAAAATACATAACGTCACAAAAATAAATGACGTCACAAAAATTTATTACGTCACAAAAATAAATGATGTCACAAAATATTTAACGTCACAAAAATAAATGACGTCACAAAATACATAACGTCACAAAAATAAATGACGTCACAAAATATTTAACGACACAAAATTAAATGACGTCACAAAATACATATTTCATAAAATACATAACGTCACATAAATAAATGACGACACAAAATACATAATGTCACAAAAATAAATGACGTCACAAAATACATAACGTCACAAAAATTAATGACGTCACAAAATACATAACGTCACAAAAATAAATGACGTCACAAAAATTAATTACGTCACGACATACATAACGTCACAGAAATAAATGACGTCACAAAATACATAACATCACAAAATACATAATCTCAAAAAAATAAATGACGTCACAAAATACATAACGCCACAAAAATAAATGACGTCACAAAATACATAACGTCACAAAAAATAAATGACGTCACAAAATGCATAACGTCTCAAAAATTAATGATGTCACAAAATACATAACGTCACAAAATAAATGACGTCATAAAATACATAACGTCACAAAAATAAATGACGTCACAAAATACATAACGTCACAAAAATTAATGACGTCACAAAAATTAATAACGTCACAAAATACATAACGTCACAAAAATAAATGATGTCACAAAATACAGAACGTCACAAAAATAAATGACGTCACAAAATAAGTGAAGTCACAAAAATAAATGACGTCACAAAATACATAACGTCACAAAATAAATGACGTCACAAAAATTTATTACGTCACAAAAATTAATAACGTCACAAAATACATAACGTCACAAAAATAAATGACGTCACAAAAATAAATGACGTCACAAAATACATAACGTTACTAAAATAAATGAAGTCACAAAATACAAAACGTCACAAAAATAAATGACGTCACAAAAATTAATTACGTCACAAAATACATAACGTCACAAAAATAAATAACGTAACAAAATACATAACGTCACAAAATACATAACGTCACAAAAATAAATGACGTCACAAAATAAGTGAAGTCACAAAAATAAATGACGTCACAAAATACATAACTTCACAAAAATAAATGACGTCACAAAATACATAACGTCACAAAATTAATGACGTCACAAAAATTAATTACGTCACAAAATACATTACGTCACAAAAATTAATTACGTCAAAAAATACATAACCTCACAAAAATAAATGACGTCACAAAATACATAACGTCACAAAAATAAATGACGTCACAAAATACATAACGTCACAAAAACAAATGACGTCACAAAATACATAACGTCACAAAAATAAATGACGTCACAAAATACATATCGTCACAAAAACAAATGACGTCACAAAATACATAACGTCACAAAAATAACTGACGTCACAAAATACATAACGTCACAAAAATAAATGACGTTACAAAATACAAAACGTCACAAAATACATAACGTCACAAAATACATAACGTCACAAAAATAAATGACGTCACAAAATACAAAACGTCACAAAATACATAACGTCAAAAAATACATAACGTCACAAAAATATATGACTTCAAAAAATAAATAGCGTCACAAAAATAAATGACGTCACAAAATACATAACGTCACATAAATAAATGACGTCACAAAAATTAATAACGTCACAAAATACATAACCTCACAAAAATAAATGACGTCACATAATACATAACGTCACAAAAATAAATGAAGTCACAAAATACATAACGTCACAAAAATAAATGACGTCATAAAATACATAACGTCACAAAAATAAATGACGTCACAAAATACATAACGTCACAAAAATAAATGACGTCACAAAAATTAATAACGTCACAAAATACATAACGTCACAAAAATAAATGACGTCACAAAATACATAACGTCACAAAAATTAATGACGTCACAAAATACAAAACGTCACAAAATACATAACGTCAAAAAATACATAACGTCACAAAAATATATGACTTCAAAAAATAAATAGTGACACAAAAATAAATGACGTCACAAAATACATAACGTCACAAAAATAAATGACGTCACAAAAATTAATAACGTCACAAAATACATAACGTCACAAAAATAAATGATGTCACAAAATACATAACGTCACAAAAATAAATGACGTCACAAAATATTTAACGACACAAAATTAAATTGCGTCACAAAATACATATTTCACAAAATACATAACGTCACAAAAAAATGACGTCACAAAATACATAACGTCACAAAAACAAATGACGTCTCAAAATACATAACGTCACAAAAATAAATGACGTCACAAAATACATAACGTCACAAAAATAAATGACGTCACAAAATACAAAACGTCACAAAATACATAACGTCAAAAAATACATAACGTCATAAAAATAAATGACGTCACAAAAATTAATTACTTCACAAAATACATAATGTCACAAAAATAAATGACGTCACAAAATACATAACGTCACAAAAATTAATGACGTCACAAAATACATAACGTCACAATAATAAATGACGTCACAAAAATTAATTACGTCACGAAATACATAACGTCGCAAAAATAAATGACGTCACACAATACATAACGTCACAAAATACATAATCTCAAAAAAATAAATGACGTCACAAAATACATAACGTCACAAAAATAAATGACGTCACACAATACATAACGTCAAAAAAATAAATGACGTCATAAAATACATAACGTCACAAAAATAAATGACGTCACAAAATACATAACGTCACAAAAATAAATGACGTCACAAAATACATAACGACACAAAATTAAATGACGTCACAAAATACATATTTCATAAAATACAAAACGTCACAAAAAAATGACGTCACAAAATACATAACGTCACAAAAATAAATGACGTCACAAAATACATAACGTCACAAAAATAAATGACGTCACAAATTATTTAACGACACAAAATTAAATGACGTCACAAAATACATATTTCATAAAATACATAACGTCACAAAAATAAATGACGTCACAAAATACATAACGTCACAAAAACAAATGACGTCACAAAATACATAACGTCACAAAAATAAGTGACGTCACAAAATACATAACGTCACAAAAATTAATGACGTCACAAAATACAAAACGTCACAAAATACATAACGTCAAAAAATACATAACGTCATAAAAATAAATGACGTCACAAAAATTAATTACTTCACAAATTACATAATGTCACAAAAATAAATGACGTCACAAAATACATAACGTCACAAACTACATTACGTCACAAAAATAAATGACGTCACAAAATACATAACGTCACAAAAATAAATGATGTCACAAAATACATAACGTCACAAAAATAATTGACGTCACAAAATACATAACGTCACAAAAATAAATGACGTCACAAAATACATAACGTCACAAAAATAAATGACGTCACAAAATACATAACGTCACAAAAACAAATGACGTCACAAAATACATAACGTCACAAAAATAAATGACGTCACAAAATACATAACGTCACAAAAATAAATGACGTCACAAAATACAAAACGTCACAAAATACATATCGTCAAATAATACATAACGTCACTAAAATATATGACTTCAAAAAATAAATAGCGTCACAAAAATAAATGACGTCACAAAATACATAACGTCACAAAAATAAATGACGTCAGAAAATACATAATGTCACAAAAATAAATGACGTCAAAATATACATATTTCATAAAATACATAACGTCACAAAAATAAATGACGTCACAAAATACATAATGTCACAAAAACAAATGACGTCACAAAATACATAACGTCACAAAAAATAAATGACGTCACAAAATGCATAACGTCTCAAAAATAAATGATGTCACAAAATACATAACGTCACAAAATAAATGACGTCATAAAATACATAACGTCACAAAATAAATGACGTCACAAAAATTTATTACGTCACAAAAATTAATAACGTCACAAAATACATAACGTCACAAAAATAAATGACGTCACAAAAATAAATGACGTCACAAAATACATAACGTCACAAAAATAAATGAAGTCACAAAATACAAAAAATCACAAAAATAAATGACGTCACAAAAATTAATTACGTTACAAAATATTTAACGACACAAAATTAAATGACGTCACAAAATACATATTTCATAAAATACATAACGTCACAAAAATAAATGACGTCACAAAATACAGAACGTCACAAAATACATTACGTCACAAAAATAAATGAAGTCACAAAATACATAACGTCACAAAAATAAATGACGTCACAAAATACATAACGTCACATAAACAAATGACGTCACAAAATACATAACGTCACAAAAAATAAATGACGTCACAAAATGCATAACGTCACAAAAATAAATAACGTCACAAAATACATAACGTCACAAAAATAAATGACGTCAAAAAAATTTATTACGTCACAAAAATAAATGATGTCACAAAATATTTAACGTCACAAAAATAAATGACGTCACAAAATACATAACGTCACAAAAATAAATGACGTCACAAAATATTTAACGACACAAAATTAAATGACGTCACAAAATACATATTTCATAAAATACATAACGTCACATAAATAAATGACGTCACAAAATACATAACGTCACAAAAACAAATGACGTCTCAAAATACATAACGTCACAAAAATACATAACGTCAAAAAATACATAACGTCATAAAAATAAATGACGTCACAAAAATTAATTACTTCACAAAATACATAATGTCACAAAAATAAATGACGTCACAAAATACATAACGTCACAAAAATTAATGACGTCACAAAATACATAACGTCACAAAAATAAATGACGTCACAAAAATTAATTACGTCACGACATACATAACGTCACAGAAATAAATGACGTCACAAAATACATAACATCACAAAATACATAATCTCAAAAAAATAAATGACGTCACAAAATACATAACGCCACAAAAATAAATGACGTCACAAAATACATAACGTCACAAAAAATAAATGACGTCACAAAATGCATAACGTCTCAAAAATAAATGATGTCACAAAATACATAACGTCACAAAATAAATGACGTCATAAAATACATAACGTCACAAAAATAAATGACGTCACAAAATACATAACGTCACAAAAATTAATGACGTCACAAAAATTAATAACGTCACAAAATACATAACGTCACAAAAATAAATGATGTCACAAAATACAGAACGTCACAAAAATAAATGACGTCACAAAATAAGTGAAGTCACAAAAATAAATGACGTCACAAAATACATAACGTCACAAAATAAATGACGTCACAAAAATTTATTACGTCACAAAAATTAATAACGTCACAAAATACATAACGTCACAAAAATAAATGACGTCACAAAAATAAATGACGTCACAAAATACATAACGTTACTAAAATAAATGAAGTCACAAAATACAAAACGTCACAAAAATAAATGACGTCACAAAAATTAATTACGTCACAAAATACATAACGTCACAAAAATAAATAACGTAACAAAATACATAACGTCACAAAATACATAACGTCACAAAAATAAATGACGTCACAAAATAAGTGAAGTCACAAAAATAAATGACGTCACAAAATACATAACTTCACAAAAATAAATGACGTCACAAAATACATAACGTCACAAAATTAATGACGTCACAAAAATTAATTACGTCACAAAATACATTACGTCACAAAAATTAATTACGTCAAAAAATACATAACCTCACAAAAATAAATGACGTCACAAAATACATAACGTCACAAAAATAAATGACGTCACAAAATACATAACGTCACAAAAATAAATGACGTCACAAAATACATAACGTCACAAAAATAAATGACGTCACAAAATACATAACGTCACAAAAATAAATGACGTCACAAAAATTAATAACGTCACAAAATACATAACGTCACAAAAATAAATGACGTCACAAAATACATAACGTCACAAAAACAAATGACGTCACAAAATACATAACGTCACAAAAATAAATGACGTCACAAAATACATAACGTCACAAAAATAAATGACGTCACAAAATACAATACGTCACAAAATACATAACGTCAAAAAATACATAACGTCATAAAAATAAATGACGTCACAAAAATTAATTACTTCACAAATTACATAATGTCACAAAAATAAATGACGTCACAAAATACATAACGTCACAAAATACATTACGTCACAAAAATAAATGACGTCACAAAATACATAACGTCACAAAAATAAATGACGTCACAAAATACATAACGTCACAAAAATAAATGACGTCACAAAAATTAATTACGTCACAAAATACATAACTTCAAAAAAATAAATGACGTCACAAAATACATAACGTCACAAAATACATAACGTCACAAAAATAAATGACGTCACAAAATACATAATGCCACAAAAATAAATAACGTCACAAAATACATAACGTCACAAAAAATAAATGACGTCATAAAATGCATAACGTCTCAAAAATAAATGATGTCACAAAATACATAACGTCACAAAATAAATGACGTCATAAAATACATAACGTCACAAAAATAAATGACGTCACAAAAATTTATTACGTCACAAAAATAAATAACGTCACAAAATACATAACGTCTTAAAAATAAATGACGTCACAAAATACATAACGTCACAAAAATAAATTACGTCACAAAATACAGAACGTCACAAAATACATAACGTCAAAAAATACATAACGTCACAAAAATATATGACTTCAAAAAATAAATAGCGTCAAAAAAATAAATGACGTCACAAAATACATAACGTCACAAAAATAAATGACGTCACAAAATACAAAACGTCACAAAATACATAACGTCAAATAATACATAACGTCACAAAAATATATGACTTCAAAAAATAAATAGCGTCACAAAAATAAATGACGTCACAAAATACATAACGTCACAAAAATAAATGACGTCGAAAAATACATAACGTCACAAAAATAAATTACGTCACAAAATACATAACGTCACAAAAAAAATGACGTCACAAAATACATAACGTCAAAAAAATAAATGACGTCACAAAATACATAACGTCACAAAAATAAATGACGTCACAAAATACATAACGTCACAAAAATAAATGACGTCACAAAATACATATCGTCACAAAAACAAATGACGTCACAAAATACATAACGTCACAAAAATAAATGACGTCACAAAATACATAACGTCACAAAAATAAATGACGTTACAAAATACAAAACGTCACAAAATACATAACGTCACAAAATACATAACGTCACAAAAATAAATGACGTCACAAAATACAAAACGTCACAAAATACATAACGTCAAATAATACATAACGTCACAAAAATATATGACTTCAAAAAATAAATAGCGTCACAAAAATAAATGACGTCACAAAATAAATAACGTCACATAAATAAATGACGTCACAAAAATTAATAACGTCACAAAATACATAACCTCACAAAAATAAATGACGTCACATAATACATAACGTCACAAAAATAAATGACGTCACAAAATACATAACGTCACAAAAATAAATGACGTCATAAAATACATAACGTCACAAAAATAAATGACGTCACAAAATACATAACGTCACAAAAATAAATGACGTCACAAAAATTAATAACGTCACAAAATACATAACGTCACAAAAATAAATTACGTCACAAAATACATAACGTCACAAAAATTAATGACGTCACAAAATACATAACGTCACAAAAATAAATGACGTCACAAAATACAAAACGTCACAAAATACATAACGTCAAAAAATACATAACGTCACAAAAATATATGACTTCAAAAAATAAATAGTGTCACAAAAATAAATGACGTCACAAAATACATAACGTCACAAAAATAAATGACGTCACAAAAATTAATAACGTCACGAAATACATAACGTCACAAAAATAAATGATGTCACAAAATACATAACGTCACAAAAATAAATGACGTCACAAAATATTTAACGACACAAAATTAAATGACGTCACAAAATACATATTTCACAAAATACATAACGTCACAAAAAAAATGACGTCACAAATTACATAACGTCACAAAAATAAATGAGGTCACAAAATATATAACGTCACAAAAATAAATGACGTCACAAAATATTTAACGACACAAAATTAAATGACGTCATAAAATACATATTTCATAAAATACATAACGTCACAAAAATAAATGACGTCACAAAATACATAACGTCACAAATTAAATGACGTCACAAAATACATAACGTCACAAAAACAAATGACGTCACAAAATACATAACGTCACAAAAATAAATGACGTCACAAAATACATATCGTCACAAAAACAAATGACGTCACAAAATACATAACGTCACAAAAATAACTGACGTCACAAAATACATAACGTCACAAAAATAAATGACGTTACAAAATACAAAACGTCACAAAATACATAACGTCACAAAATACATAACGTCACAAAAATAAATGACGTCACAAAATACAAAACGTCACAAAATACATAACGTCAAAAAATACATAACGTCACAAAAATATATGACTTCAAAAAATAAATAGCGTCACAAAAATAAATGACGTCACAAAATACATAACGTCACATAAATAAATGACGTCACAAAAATTAATAACGTCACAAAATACATAACCTCACAAAAATAAATGACGTCACATAATACATAACGTCACAAAAATAAATGAAGTCACAAAATACATAACGTCACAAAAATAAATGACGTCATAAAATACATAACGTCACAAAAATAAATGACGTCACAAAATACATAACGTCACAAAAATAAATGACGTCACAAAAATTAATAACGTCACAAAATACATAACGTCACAAAAATAAATGACGTCACAAAATACATAACGTCACAAAAATTAATGACGTCACAAAATACAAAACGTCACAAAATACATAACGTCAAAAAATACATAACGTCACAAAAATATATGACTTCAAAAAATAAATAGTGTCACAAAAATAAATGACGTCACAAAATACATAACGTCACAAAAATAAATGACGTCACAAAAATTAATAAAGTCACAAAATACATAACGTCACAAAAATAAATGATGTCACAAAATACATAACGTCACAAAAATAAATGACGTCACAAAATATTTAACGACACAAAATTAAATTGCGTCACAAAATACATATTTCACAAAATACATAACGTCACAAAAAAATGACGTCACAAATTACATAACGTCACAAAAATAAATGAGGTCACAAAATATATAACGTCACAAAAATAAATGACGTCACAAAATATTTAACGACACAAAATTAAATGACGTCATAAAATACATATTTCATAAAATACATTACGTCACAAAAATAAATGACGTCACATAATACATAACGTCACAAAAATAATTGACGTCACAAAATACATAACGTCACAAAAATAAATGACGTCACAAACATAATGACGTCACAAAATACATATCGTCACAAAAATAAATGACGTCACAAAATACATAACGTCACAAAAATAAATGACGTCACAAAATACATAACGTCACAAAAACAAATGACGTCACAAAATACATAACGTCACAAAAATAAATGACGTCACAAAATACATATCGTCACAAAAACAAATGACGTCACAAAATACATAACGTCACAAAAATAACTGACGTCACAAAATACATAACGTCACAAAAATAAATGACGTTACAAAATACAAAACGTCACAAAATACATAACGTCACAAAATACATAACGTCACAAAAATAAATGACGTCACAAAATACAAAACGTCACAAAATACATAACGTCAAAAAATACATAACGTCACAAAAATATATGACTTCAAAAAATAAATAGCGTCACAAAAATAAATGACGTCACAAAATACATAACGTCACATAAATAAATGACGTCACAAAAATTAATAACGTCACAAAATACATAACCTCACAAAAATAAATGACGTCACATAATACATAACGTCACAAAAATAAATGAAGTCACAAAATACATAACGTCACAAAAATAAATGACGTCATAAAATACATAACGTCACAAAAATAAATGACGTCACAAAATACATAACGTCACAAAAATAAATGACGTCACAAAAATTAATAACGTCACAAAATACATAACGTCACAAAAATAAATGACGTCACAAAATACATAACGTCACAAAAATTAATGACGTCACAAAATACAAAACGTCACAAAATACATAACGTCAAAAAATACATAACGTCACAAAAATATATGACTTCAAAAAATAAATAGTGTCACAAAAATAAATGACGTCACAAAATACATAACGTCACAAAAATAAATGACGTCACAAAAATTAATAACGTCACAAAATACATAACGTCACAAAAATAAATGATGTCACAAAATACATAACGTCACAAAAATAAATGACGTCACAAAATATTTAACGACACAAAATTAAATTGCGTCACAAAATACATATTTCACAAAATACATAACGTCACAAAAAAATGACGTCACAAATTACATAACGTCACAAAAATAAATGAGGTCACAAAATATATAACGTCACAAAAATAAATGACGTCACAAAATATTTAACGACACAAAATTAAATGACGTCACAAAATACATAACGACATAAAAATAAATGACGTCACAAAAATTAATTTCTTCACAAAATACATAATGTCACAAAAACAAATGACGTCACAAAATACATAACGTCACAAAATACATAACGTCACAAAAATAAATGACGTCACAAAATACATAACGTCACAAAAATAAATGACGTCACAAAATACATAACGTCACAAAAATAAATGACGTCACAAAATACATAACGTCACAAAAAATAAATGAAGTCACAAAATGCATAACGTCTCAAAAATAAATGATGTCACAAAATACATAACGTCACAAAATAAATGATGTCATAAAATACATAACGACATAAAAATAAATGACGTCACAAAAATTAATTTCTTCACAAAATACATAATGTCACAAAAACAAATGACGTCACAAAATACATAACGTCACAAAATACATAACGTCACAAAAATAAATGACGTCACATAATACATAACGTCACAAAAATAATTGACGTCACAAAATACATAACGTCACAAAAATAAATGACGTCACAAACATAATGACGTCACAAAATACATATCGTCACAAAAATAAATGACGTCACAAAATACATAACGTCACAAAAATAAATGACGTCACAAAATACATAACGTCACAAAAATAAATGACGTCACAAAATACATAACGACATAAAAATAAATGACTTCACAAAAATTAATTTCTTCACAAAATACATAATGTCACAAAAACAAATGACGTCACAAAATACATAACGTCACAAAATACATAACGTCACAAAAATAAATGACGTCACAAAATACATAACGTCACAAAAATAAATGACGTCACAAAATACATAACGTCACAAAAATAAATGACGTCACAAAATACATAACGTCACAAAAAATAAATGAAGTCACAAAATGCATAACGTCTCAAAAATAAATGATGTCACAAAATACATAACGTCACAAAATAAATGATGTCATAAAATACATAACGTCACAAAAATAAATGACGTCACAAAAATAATTACGTCACAAAATACATAACGTCACAAAATACATAACGGCACAAAAATAAATGACGTCACAAAATACATAACGTCACAAAAATAAATGAGGTCACAAAATACATAACGTCAAAAAATAAATGACGTCACAAAATACATAACGTCACAAAAATAAATGACGTCACAAAATACATAACGTCACAAAAATTAATTACGTCACAAAATACATAACGTCTCAAAAATAAATGACGTCACAAAATACATAACGTCACAAAAATAAATGACGTCACAAAATACATAACGTCACAAAAATAAATGACGTCACAAAATACATAACGTCACAAAAATAAATGACCTCACAAAATACATAACGTCACAAAAATAATTGAGGTAACAAAATACATAACGTCACAAAATACATAACGTCACAAAAATAAATGACGTCACATAATACGTAACCTCACAAAAATAAATGACGTCACAAAATACATAACGTCACAAAAAATAAATGAAGTCACAAAATGCATAACGTCTCAAAAATAAATGATGTCACAAAATACATAACGTCACAAAATAAATGACGTCATAAAATACATAACGTCACAAAAATAAATGACGTCCAAAAATAATTACGTCACAAAATACATAACGTCACAAAATACATAACGGCACAAAAATAAATGACGTCAAAAAATACATAACGTCACAAAAATAAATGAGGTCACAAAATACATAACGTCAAAAAATAAATGACGTCACAAAATACATAACGTCACAAAAATAAATGACGTCACAAAATACATAACGTCACAAAAATAAATGACGTCACAATGATAAATGACGTCACAAAATACATAACGTCACAAAAATAAATGACGTCACAAAATACAAAACGTTACAAAAATAAATGACGTCACAAAATACATAACGTCACAAAAATAAATGACGTCACAAAATACATAACGTCACAAAAAA
Organism: Flexamia atlantica; assembly: GCA_035578135.1. Classification (NCBI taxonomy): domain Eukaryota; kingdom Metazoa; phylum Arthropoda; class Insecta; order Hemiptera; family Cicadellidae; genus Flexamia; species Flexamia atlantica. Next base: position 335,947 of record JAQJVK010000111.1, on the reverse strand, counting down.
ATGACGTCACAAAATACATAACGTCACAAAAATAAATGACGTCACAAAATACATAAGGTCACAAAAATAAATGACGTCACAAAATATTTAACGACACAAAATTAAATGACGTCACAAAATACATATTTCATAAAATACATAACGTCAAAAAAATAAATGACGTCACAAAATACATAACGTCACAAAAATAAATGACGTCACAAAATACATAACGTCACAAAAACAAATGACGTCACAAAATACATAACGTCACAAAAATAAATTACGTCACAAAATACAGAACGTCACAAAATACATAACGTCAAAAAATACATAACGTCACAAAAATATATGACTTCAAAAAATAAATAGCGTCAAAAAAATAAATGACGTCACAAAATACATAACGTCACAAAAATAAATGACGTCACAAAAATTAATAACGTCACAAAATACATAACGTCACAAAAATAAATGATGTCACAAAATACATAACGTCACAAAAATAAATGACGTCACAAAATAATTAACGACACCAAATTAAATGACGTCACAAAATACATATTTTAAAAAATACATAACGTCACGAAAAAATGACGTCACAAAATACATAACGTCACAAAAATAATTGACGTCACAAAATACATAACGTCACAAAAATAAATGACGTCACAAAATACATAACGTCACAAAAATAAATGACGTCACAAAATACATAACGTCACAAAAACAAATGACGTCACAAAATACATAACGTCACAAAAATAAATGACGTCACAAAATACATAATGTCACAAAAATAAATGACGTCACAAAATACAAAACGTCACAAAAAACATAACGTCAAATAATACATAAAGTCACAAAAATATATGACTTCAAAAAATAAATAGCGTCACAAAAATAAATGACGTCACAAAATACATAACGTCACGAAAATAAATGACGTCACAAACATAATGACGTCACAAAATACATATCGTCACAAAAATAAATGACGTCACAAAATACATAACGTCACAAAAATAAATGACATCACAAAATACATAACGTCACAAAAATAAATGACGTCACAAAATACATAACGTCACAAAAATAAATGACGTCACAAAATACATAACGACATAAAAAAAATGACGTCACAAAAATTAATTTCTTCACAAAATACATAATGTCACAAAAATAAATGACGTCACAAAATACAAAACGTCACAAAATACATTATGTCACACAAATAAATGACGTCACAAAATACATAACGTCAAAAAAATAAATGACGTCACAAAATACATAACGTCACAAAAATAAATGACGTCACAAAAATTAATTACGTCACAAAATACATAACGTCTCAAAAATAAATGACGTCACAAAATACATAACGTCACAAAAATAAATGACGTCACAAAATACATAACGTCACAAAAATAAATGACGTCACAAAATACATAACGTCACAAAAATAAATGACGTCACAAAATACATAACGTCACAAAAATAATTGAGGTAACAAAATACATAACGTCACAAAATACATAACGTCACAAAAATAAATGACGTCACAAAATACGTAACGTCACAAAAATAAATTACGTCACAAAATACATAACGTCACAAAAAATAAATGACGTCACAACATGCATAACGTCTCAAAAATGAATGATGTAACAAAATACATAACGTCACAAAATAAATGACGTCATAAAATACATAACGTCACAAAAATAAGTGATGTCACAAAAATTAATTACGTCACAAAATACATAACGTCACAAAATACATAACGGCACAAAAATAAATGACGTCACAAAATACATAACGTCACAAAAATAAATGAGGTCACAAAATACATAACGTCAAAAAAATAAATGACGTCACAAAATACATAACGTCACAAAAATAAATGACGTCAAAAAAACATGAAGTCACAAAAATAAATGTATCAAAAATTAATGACGTCACAAAATAAATAACGTCACAAAAATAAATGACGTCACAAAAATTAATTACGTCACAAAATACATAACGTCACAAAATACATAAAGGCACAAAAATAAATGACGTCACAAAATACATAACGTCACAAAAATAAATGAGATCACAAAATACATAACGTCAAAAAAATAAATTACGTCACAAAATACATAACGTCACAAAAACAAATGACGTCACAAAATACATAACGTCAAAAAAATAAATGACGTCACAAAATACATAACGTCACAAAAACAAATGACGTCACAAAATACATAACGTCACAAAAATAAATGACGTCACAAAATACATATCGTCACAAAAACAAATGACGTCACAAAATACATAACGTCACAAAAATAAATGACGTCACAAAATACATAACGTCACATAAATAAATGACGTTACAAAATACAAAACGTCACAAAATACATAACGTCACAAAATACATAACGTCACAAAAATAAATGACGTCACAAAATATTTAACGACACAAAATTAAATGACGTCATAAAATACATATTTCATAAAATACATAACGTCACAAAAATAAATGACGTCACATAATACATAACGTCACAAAAATAATTGACGTCACAAAATACATAACGTCACAAAAATAAATAACGTCACAAAATACATAACGTCACAAAAATAAATGACGTCACAAAAATTTATTACGTCACAAAAATAAATGACGTCACAAAATATTTAACGTCACAAAAATAAATGACGTCACAAAATACATAACGTCACAAAAATAAATGACGTCACAAAATATTTAACGACACAAAATTAAATGACGTCACAAAATACATATTTCATAAAATACATAACGTCACATAAATAAATGACGTCACAAAATACATAACGTCAAAAAATACATAACGTCATAAAAATAAATGACGTCACAAAAATTAATTACTTCACAAAATACATAATGTCACAAAAATAAATGACGTCACAAAATACATAACGTCACAAAAATTAATGACGTCACAAAATACATAACGTCACAAAAATAAATGACGTCACAAAAATTAATTACGTCACGACATACATAACGTCACAGAAATAAATGACGTCACAAAATACATAACATCACAAAATACATAATCTCAAAAAAATAAATGACGTCACAAAATACATAACGCCACAAAAATAAATGACGTCACAAAATACATAACGTCACAAAAAATAAATGACGTCACAAAATGCATAACGTCTCAAAAATAAATGATGTCACAAAATACATAACGACACAAAATAAATGACGTCATAAAATACATAACGTCACAAAAATAAATGACGTCACAAAATACATAACGTCACAAAAAGTAATGACGTCACAAAAATTAATAACGTCACAAAATACATAACGTCACAAAAATAAATGATGTCACAAAATACAGAACGTCACAAAAATAAATGACGTCACAAAATAAGTGAAGTCACAAAAATAAATGACGTCACAAAATACATAACGTCACAAAATAAATGACGTCACAAAAATTTATTACGTCACAAAAATTAATAACGTCACAAAATACATAACGTCACAAAAATAAATGACGTCACAAAAATAAATGACGTCACAAAATACATAACGTTACTAAAATAAATGAAGTCACAAAATACAAAACGTCACAAAAATAAATGACGTCACAAAAATTAATTACGTCACAAAATACATAACGTCACAAAAATAAATAACGTAACAAAATACATAACGTCACAAAATACATAACGTCACAAAAATAAATGACGTCACAAAATAAGTGAAGTCACAAAAATAAATGACGTCACAAAATACATAACTTCACAAAAATAAATGACGTCACAAAATACATAACGTCACAAAATTAATGACGTCACAAGATTAATGACGTCACAAAAATTAATTACGTCACAAAATACATTACGTCACAAAAATTAATTACGTCAAAAAATACATAACCTCACAAAAATAAATGACGTCACAAAATACATAACGTCACAAAAATAAATGACGTCACAAAATACATAACGTCACAAAAATAAATGACGTCACAAAATACATAACGTCACAAAAATAAATGACGTCACAAAATACATAACGTCACAAAAATAAATGACGTCAAAAAAATTAATAACGTCACAAAATACATAACGTCACAAAAATAAATGACGTCACAAAATACATAACGTCACAAAAATTAATGACGTCACAAAAATTAATAACGTCACAAAATACATAACGTCACAAAAATAAATGATGTCACAAAATACAGAACGTCACAAAATACATAACGTCAAAAAATACATAACGCCACAAAAATATATGACTTCAAAAAATAAATAGCGTCAAAAAAATAAATGACGTCTCAAAATACATAACGTCACATAAATAAATGACGTCACAAAAATTAATAACGTCACAAAATACATAACCTCACAAAAATAAATGACGTCACAAAATACATAACGTCACAAAAATAAATGACGTCACAAAAATTAATAACGTCACAAAATACATAACGTCACAAAAATAAATGACGTCACAAAATACATAACGTCACAAAAATTAATGACGTCACAAAATACATAACGTCACAAAAATAAATGACGTCACAAAATAAAAAACGTCACAAAATACATAACGTCAAAAAATACATAACGTCACAAAAATATATGACTTCAAAAAATAAATAGCGTCACAAAAATAAATGACGTCACAAAATACATAACGTCACAAAAATAAATGACGTCACAAAAATTAATAACGTCACAAAATACATAACGTCACAAAAATAAATGATGTCACAAAATACATAACGTCACAAAAATAAATGACGTCACAAAATATTTAACGACACAAAATTAAATGACGTCACAAAATACATATTTCATAAAATACATAACGTCACAAAAAAATGACGTCACAAAATACATAACGTCACAAAAATAAATGACGTCACAAAATACATAACGTCACAAAAATAAATGACGTCATAAATTATTTAACGACACAAAATTAAATGACGTCACAAAATACATATTTCATAAAATACATAACGTCACAAAAATAAATGACGTCACAAAATACATAACGTCACAAAAACAAATGACGTCACAAAATACATAACGTCACAAAAATAAATGACGTCACAAAATACATAACGTCACAAAAATAAATGACGTCACAAAATACATAACGTCACAAAAATAAATGACGTCACAAAATACAATACGTCACAAAATACATAACGTCAAAAAATACATAACGTCATAAAAATAAATGACGTCACAAAAATTAATTACTTCACAAATTACATAATGTCACAAAAATAAATGACGTCACAAAATACATAACGTCACAAAATACATTACGTCACAAAAAAAATGACGTCACAAAATACATAACGTCACAAAAATAAATGACGTCACAAAATACATAACGTCACAAAAATAAATGACGTCACAAAAATTAATTACGTCACAAAATACATAACTTCAAAAAAATAAATGACGTCACAAAATACATAACGTCACAAAATACATAACGCCACAAAAATAAATGACGTCACAAAATACATATCGCCACAAAAATAAATAACGTCACAAAATACATAACGTCACAAAAAATAAATGACGTCATAAAATGCATAACGTCTCAAAAATAAATGATGTCACAAAATACATAACGTCACAAAATAAATGACGTCATAAAATACATAACGTCACAAAAATAAATGACGTCACAAAAATTTATTACGTCACAAAAATAAATAACGTCACAAAATACATAACGTCTTAAAAATAAATGACGTCACAAAATACATAACGTCACAAAAATAAATTACGTCACAAAATACAGAACGTCACAAAATACATAACGTCAAAAAATACATAACGTCACAAAAATATATGACTTCAAAAAATAAATAGCGTCAAAAAAATAAATGACGTCACAAAATACATAACGTCACAAAAATAAATGACGTCACAAAATACAAAACGTCACAAAATACATAACGTCAAATAATACATAACGTCACAAAAATATATGACTTCAAAAAATAAATAGCGTTACAAAAATAAATGACGTCACAAAATACATAACGTCACAAAAATAAATGACGTCGAAAAATACATAAAGTCACAAAAATAAATTACGTCACAAAATACATAACGTCACAAAAAAAAATGACGTCACAAAATACATAACGTCAAAAAAATAAATGACGTCACAAAATACATAACGTCACAAAAATAAATGACGTCACAAAATACATAACGTCACAAAAATAAATGACGTCACAAAATACATATCGTCACAAAAACAAATGACGTCACAAAATACATAACGTCACAAAAATAAATGACGTCACAAAATACATAACGTCACATAAATAAATGACGTCACAAAAATTAATAACGTCACAAAATACATAACCTCACAAAAATAAATGACGTCACATAATACATAACGTCACAAAAATAAATGAAGTCACAAAATACATAACGTCACAAAAATAAATGACGTCATAAAATACATAACGTCACAAAAATAAATGACGTCACAAAATACATAACGTCACAAAAATAAATGACGTCACAAAAATTAATAACGTCACAAAATACATAACGTCACAAAAATAAATGACGTCACAAAATACATAACGTCACAAAAATTAATGACGTCACAAAATACAAAACGTCACAAAATACATAACGTCAAAAAATACATAACGTCACAAAAATATATGACTTCAAAAAATAAATAGTGTCACAAAAATAAATGACGTCACAAAATACATAACGTCACAAAAATACATGACGTCACAAAAATTAATAACGTCACAAAATACATAACGTCACAAAAATAAATGATGTCACAAAATACATAACGTCACAAAAATAAATGACGTCACAAAATATTTAACGACACAAAATTAAATTGCGTCACAAAATACATATTTCACAAAATACATAACGTCACAAAAAAATGACGTCACAAATTACATAACGTCACAAAAATAAATGAGGTCACAAAATATATAACGTCACAAAAATAAATGACGTCACAAAATATTTAACGACACAAAATTAAATGACGTCACAAAATACATAACGACATAAAAATAAATGACGTCACAAAAATTAATTTCTTCACAAAATACATAATGTCACAAAAACAAATGACGTCACAAAATACATAACGTCACAAAATACATAACGTCACAAAAATAAATGACGTCACAAAATACATAACGTCACAAAAATAAATGACGTCACAAAATACATAACGTCACAAAAATAAATGACGTCACAAAATACATAACGTCACAAAAAATAAATGAAGTCACAAAATGCATAACGTCTCAAAAATAAATGATGTCACAAAATACATAACGTCACAAAATAAATGATGTCATAAAATACATAACGACATAAAAATAAATGACGTCACAAAAATTAATTTCTTCACAAAATACATAATGTCACAAAAACAAATGACGTCACAAAATACATAACGTCACAAAATACATAACGTCACAAAAATAAATGACGTCACATAATACATAACGTCACAAAAATAATTGACGTCACAAAATACATAACGTCACAAAAATAAATGACGTCACAAACATAATGACGTCACAAAATACATATCGTCACAAAAATAAATGACGTCACAAAATACATAACGTCACAAAAATAAATGACGTCACAAAATACATAACGTCACAAAAATAAATGACGTCACAAAATACATAACGACATAAAAATAAATGACGTCACAAAAATTAATTTCTTCACAAAATACATAATGTCACAAAAACAAATGACGTCACAAAATACATAACGTCACAAAATACATAACGTCACAAAATACATAACGTCACAAAAATAAATGACGTCACAAAATACATAACGTCACAAAAATAAATGACGTCACAAAATACATAACGTCACAAAAATAAATGACGTCACAAAATACATAACGTCACAAAAAATAAATGAAGTCACAAAATGCATAACGTCTCAAAAATAAATGATGTCACAAAATACATAACGTCACAAAATAAATGATGTCATAAAATACATAACGTCACAAAAATAAATGACGTCACAAAAATAATTACGTCACAAAATACATAACGTCACAAAATACATAACGGCACAAAAATAAATGACGTCACAAAATACATAACGTCACAAAAATAAATGAGGTCACAAAATACATAACGTCAAAAAATAAATGACGTCACAAAATACATAACGTCACAAAAATAAATGACGTCACAAAATACATAACGTCACAAAAATTAATTACGTCACAAAATACATAACGTCTCAAAAATAAATGACGTCACAAAATACATAACGTCACAAAAATAAATGACGTCACAAAATACATAACGTCACAAAAATAAATGACGTCACAAAATACATAACGTCACAAAAATAAATGACCTCACAAAATACATAACGTCACAAAAATAATTGAGGTAACAAAATACATAACGTCACAAAATACATAACGTCACAAAAATAAATGACGTCACAAAATACGTAACCTCACAAAAATAAATGACGTCACAAAATACATAACGTCACAAAAAATAAATGAAGTCACAAAATGCATAACGTCTCAAAAATAAATGATGTCACAAAATACATAACGTCACAAAATAAATGACGTCATAAAATACATAACGTCACAAAAATAAATGACGTCCAAAAATAATTACGTCACAAAATACATAACGTCACAAAATACATAACGGCACAAAAATAAATGACGTCAAAAAATACATAACGTCACAAAAATAAATGAGGTCACAAAATACATAACGTCAAAAAATAAATGACGTCACAAAATACATAACGTCACAAAAATAAATGACGTCACAAAATACATAACGTCACAAAAATAAATGACGTCACAATGATAAATGACGTCACAAAATACATAACGTCACAAAAATAAATGACGTCACAAAATACAAAACGTTACAAAAATAAATGACGTCACAAAATACATAACGTCACAAAAATAAATGACGTCACAAAATACATAACGTCACAAAAAAATGACGTCACAAAATACATAACGTCACAAAAATAAATGACGTCACAAAATACATAAGGTCACAAAAATAAATGACGTCACAAAATATTTAACGACACAAAATTAAATGACGTCACAAAATACATATTTCATAAAATACATAACGTCAAAAAAATAAATGACGTCACAAAATACATAACGTCACAAAAATAAATGACGTCACAAAATACATAACGTCACAAAAACAAATGACGTCACAAAATACATAACGTCACAAAAATAAATTACGTCACAAAATACAGAACGTCACAAAATACATAACGTCAAAAAATACATAACGTCACAAAAATATATGACTTCAAAAAATAAATAGCGTCAAAAAAATAAATGACGTCACAAAATACATAACGTCACAAAAATAAATGACGTCACAAAAATTAATAACGTCACAAAATACATAACGTCACAAAAATAAATGATGTCACAAAATACATAACGTCACAAAAATAAATGACGTCACAAAATAATTAACGACACCAAATTAAATGACGTCACAAAATACATATTTTAAAAAATACATAACGTCACGAAAAAATGACGTCACAAAATACATAACGTCACAAAAATAATTGACGTCACAAAATACATAACGTCACAAAAATAAATGACGTCACAAAATACATAACGTCACAAAAATAAATGACGTCACAAAATACATAACGTCACAAAAACAAATGACGTCACAAAATACATAACGTCACAAAAATAAATGACGTCACAAAATACATAATGTCACAAAAATAAATGACGTCACAAAATACAAAACGTCACAAAAAACATAACGTCAAATAATACATAAAGTCACAAAAATATATGACTTCAAAAAATAAATAGCGTCACAAAAATAAATGACGTCACAAAATACATAACGTCACGAAAATAAATGACGTCACAAACATAATGACGTCACAAAATACATATCGTCACAAAAATAAATGACGTCACAAAATACATAACGTCACAAAAATAAATGACATCACAAAATACATAACGTCACAAAAATAAATGACGTCACAAAATACATAACGTCACAAAAATAAATGACGTCACAAAATACATAACGACATAAAAAAAATGACGTCACAAAAATTAATTTCTTCACAAAATACATAATGTCACAAAAATAAATGACGTCACAAAATACAAAACGTCACAAAATACATTATGTCACACAAATAAATGACGTCACAAAATACATAACGTCAAAAAAATAAATGACGTCACAAAATACATAACGTCACAAAAATAAATGACGTCACAAAAATTAATTACGTCACAAAATACATAACGTCTCAAAAATAAATGACGTCACAAAATACATAACGTCACAAAAATAAATGACGTCACAAAATACATAACGTCACAAAAATAAATGACGTCACAAAATACATAACGTCACAAAAATAAATGACGTCACAAAATACATAACGTCACAAAAATAATTGAGGTAACAAAATACATAACGTCACAAAATACATAACGTCACAAAAATAAATGACGTCACAAAATACGTAACGTCACAAAAATAAATTACGTCACAAAATACATAACGTCACAAAAAATAAATGACGTCACAACATGCATAACGTCTCAAAAATGAATGATGTAACAAAATACATAACGTCACAAAATAAATGACGTCATAAAATACATAACGTCACAAAAATAAGTGATGTCACAAAAATTAATTACGTCACAAAATACATAACGTCACAAAATACATAACGGCACAAAAATAAATGACGTCACAAAATACATAACGTCACAAAAATAAATGAGGTCACAAAATACATAACGTCAAAAAAATAAATGACGTCACAAAATACATAACGTCACAAAAATAAATGACGTCAAAAAAACATGAAGTCACAAAAATAAATGTATCAAAAATTAATGACGTCACAAAATAAATAACGTCACAAAAATAAATGACGTCACAAAAATTAATTACGTCACAAAATACATAACGTCACAAAATACATAAAGGCACAAAAATAAATGACGTCACAAAATACATAACGTCACAAAAATAAATGAGATCACAAAATACATAACGTCAAAAAAATAAATTACGTCACAAAATACATAACGTCACAAAAACAAATGACGTCACAAAATACATATCGTCAAAAAAATAAATGACGTCACAAAATACATAACGTCACAAAAACAAATGACGTCACAAAATACATAACGTCACAAAAATAAATGACGTCACAAAATACATATCGTCACAAAAACAAATGACGTCACAAAATACATAACGTCACAAAAATAAATGACGTCACAAAATACATAACGTCACAAAAATAAATGACGTTACAAAATACAAAACGTCACAAAATACATAACGTCACAAAATACATAACGTCACAAAAATAAATGACGTCACAAAATATTTAACGACACAAAATTAAATGACGTCATAAAATACATATTTCATAAAATACATAACGTCACAAAAATAAATGACGTCACATAATACATAACGTCACAAAAATAATTGACGTCACAAAATACATAACGTCACAAAAATAAATAACGTCACAAAATACATAACGTCACAAAAATAAATGACGTCACAAAAATTTATTACGTCACAAAAATAAATGACGTCACAAAATATTTAACGTCACAAAAATAAATGACGTCACAAAATACATAACGTCACAAAAATAAATGACGTCACAAAATATTTAACGACACAAAATTAAATGACGTCACAAAATACATATTTCATAAAATACATAACGTCACATAAATAAATGACGTCACAAAATACATTAATGACGTCACAAAAATTAATAACGTCACAAAATACATAACGTCACAAAAATAAATGATGTCACAAAATACAGAACGTCACAAAAATAAATGACGTCACAAAATAAGTGAAGTCACAAAAATAAATGACGTCACAAAATACATAACGTCACAAAATAAATGACGTCACAAAAATTTATTACGTCACAAAAATTAATAACGTCACAAAATACATAACGTCACAAAAATAAATGACGTCACAAAAATAAATGACGTCACAAAATACATAACGTTACTAAAATAAATGAAGTCACAAAATACAAAACGTCACAAAAATAAATGACGTCACAAAAATTAATTACGTCACAAAATACATAACGTCACAAAAATAAATAACGTAACAAAATACATAACGTCACAAAATACATAACGTCACAAAAATAAATGACGTCACAAAATAAGTGAAGTCACAAAAATAAATGACGTCACAAAATACATAACTTCACAAAAATAAATGACGTCACAAAATACATAACGTCACAAAATTAATGACGTCACAAAAATTAATTACGTCACAAAATACATTACGTCACAAAAATTAATTACGTCAAAAAATACATAACCTCACAAAAATAAATGACGTCACAAAATACATAACGTCACAAAAATTAATGACGTCACAAAATACATAACGTCACAAAAATAAATGACGTCACAAAATAAAAAACGTCACAAAATACATAACGTCAAAAAATACATAACGTTACAAAAATATATGACTTCAAAAAATAAATAGCGTCACAAAAATAAATGACGTCTCAAAATACATAACGTCACATAAATAAATGACGTCACAAAAATTAATAACGTCACAAAATACATAACCTCACAAAAATAAATGACGTCACAAAATACATAACGTCACAAAAATAAATGACGTCACAAAAATTAATAACGTCACAAAATACATAACGTCACAAAAATAAATGACGTCACAAAATACATAACGTCACAAAAATTAATGACGTCACAAAATACATAACGTCACAAAAATAAATGACGTCACAAAATAAAAAACGTCACAAAATACATAACGTCAAAAAATACATAACGTTACAAAAATATATGACTTCAAAAAATAAATAGCGTCACAAAAATAAATGACGTCACAAAATACATAACGTCACAAAAATAAATGACGTCACAAAAATTAATAACGTCACAAAATACATAACGTCACAAAAATAAATGATGTCACAAAATACATAACGTCACAAAAATAAATGACGTCACAAAATATTTAACGACACAAAATTAAATGACGTCACAAAATACATATTTCATAAAATACATAACGTCACAAAAAAATGACGTCACAAAATACATAACGTCACAAAAATAAATGACGTCACAAAATACATAACGTCACAAAAATAAATGACGTCATAAATTATTTAACGACACAAAATTAAATGACGTCACAAAATACATATTTCATAAAATACATAACGTCACAAAAATAAATGACGTCACAAAATACATAACGTCACAAAAACAAATGACGTCACAAAATACATAACGTCACAAAAATAAATGACGTCACAAAATACATAACGTCACAAAAATAAATGACGTCACAAAATACATAACGTCACAAAAATAAATGACGTCACAAAATACAATACGTCACAAAATACATAACGTCAAAAAATACATAACGTCATAAAAATAAATGACGTCACAAAAATTAATTACTTCACAAATTACATAATGTCACAAAAATAAATGACGTCACAAAATACATAACGTCACAAAATACATTACGTCACAAAAAAAATGACGTCACAAAATACATAACGTCACAAAAATAAATGACGTCACAAAATACATAACGTCACAAAAATAAATGACGTCACAAAAATTAATTACGTCACAAAATACATAACTTCAAAAAAATAAATGACGTCACAAAATACATAACGTCACAAAATACATAACGCCACAAAAATAAATGACGTCACAAAATACATATCGCCACAAAAATAAATAACGTCACAAAATACATAACGTCACAAAAAATAAATGACGTCATAAAATGCATAACGTCTCAAAAATAAATGATGTCACAAAATACATAACGTCACAAAATAAATGACGTCATAAAATACATAACGTCACAAAAATAAATGACGTCACAAAAATTTATTACGTCACAAAAATAAATAACGTCACAAAATACATAACGTCTTAAAAATAAATGACGTCACAAAATACATAACGTCACAAAAATAAATTACGTCACAAAATACAGAACGTCACAAAATACATAACGTCAAAAAATACATAACGTCACAAAAATATATGACTTCAAAAAATAAATAGCGTCAAAAAAATAAATGACGTCACAAAATACATAACGTCACAAAAATAAATGACGTCACAAAATACAAAACGTCACAAAATACATAACGTCAAATAATACATAACGTCACAAAAATATATGACTTCAAAAAATAAATAGCGTTACAAAAATAAATGACGTCACAAAATACATAACGTCACAAAAATAAATGACGTCGAAAAATACATAACGTCACAAAAATAAATTACGTCACAAAATACATAACGTCACAAAAAAAAATGACGTCACAAAATACATAACGTCAAAAAAATAAATGACGTCACAAAATACATAACGTCACAAAAATAAATGACGTCACAAAATACATAACGTCACAAAAATAAATGACGTCACAAAATACATATCGTCACAAAAACAAATGACGTCACAAAATACATAACGTCACAAAAATAAATGACGTCACAAAATACATAACGTCACAAAAATAAATGACGTTACAAAATACAAAACGTCACAAAATACATAACGTCACAAAATACATAACGTCACAAAAATAAATGACGTCACAAAATACAAAACGTCACAAAATACATAACGTCAAATAATACATAACGTCACAAAAATATATGACTTCAAAAAATAAATAGCGTCACAAAAATAAATGACGTCACAAAATACATAACGTCACATAAATAAATGACGTCACAAAAATTAATAACGTCACAAAATACATAACCTCACAAAAATAAATGACGTCACATAATACATAACGTCACAAAAATAAATGACGTCACAAAATACATAACGTCACAAAAATAAATGACGTCATAAAATACATAACGTCACAAAAATAAATGACGTCACAAAATACATAACGTCACAAAAATAAATGACGTCACAAAAATTAATAACGTCACAAAATACATAACGTCACAAAAATAAATTACGTCACAAAATACATAACGTCACAAAAATTAATGACGTCACAAAATACATAACGTCACAAAAATAAATGACGTCACAAAATACAAAACGTCACAAAATACATAACGTCAAAAAATACATAACGTCACAAAAATATATGACTTCAAAAAATAAATAGTGTCACAAAAATAAATGACGTCACAAAAATTAATTACGTCACAAAATACATAACGTCACAAAAATAAATAACGTCACAAAATACATAACGTCACAAAAATAAATGATGTCACAAAATACATAACGTCACAAAAATAAATGACGTCACAAAATATTTAACGACACAAAATTAAATGACGTCACAAAATACATATTTCACAAAATACATAACGTCACAAAAAAAATGACGTCACAAATTACATAACGTCACAAAAATAAATGAGGTCACAAAATATATAACGTCACAAAAATAAATGACGTCACAAAATATTTAACGACACAAAATTAAATGACGTCATAAAATACATATTTCATAAAATACATAACGTCACAAAAATAAATGACGTCACAAAATACATAACGTCACAAAAATAAATGACGTCACAAAATACATAACGTCACAAAAACAAATGACGTCACAAAATACATAACGTCACAAAAATAAATGACGTCACAAAATACATATCGTCACAAAAACAAATGACGTCACAAAATACATAACGTCACAAAAATAACTGACGTCACAAAATACATAACGTCACAAAAATAAATGACGTTACAAAATACAAAACGTCACAAAATACATAACGTCACAAAATACATAACGTCACAAAAATAAATGACGTCACAAAATACAAAACGTCACAAAATACATAACGTCAAAAAATACATAACGTCACAAAAATATATGACTTCAAAAAATAAATAGCGTCACAAAAATAAATGACGTCACAAAATACATAACGTCACATAAATAAATGACGTCACAAAAATTAATAACGTCACAAAATACATAACCTCACAAAAATAAATGACGTCACATAATACATAACGTCACAAAAATAAATGAAGTCACAAAATACATAACGTCACAAAAATAAATGACGTCATAAAATACATAACGTCACAAAAATAAATGACGTCACAAAATACATAACGTCACAAAAATAAATGACGTCACAAAAATTAATAACGTCACAAAATACATAACGTCACAAAAATAAATGACGTCACAAAATACATAACGTCACAAAAATTAATGACGTCACAAAATACAAAACGTCACAAAATACATAACGTCAAAAAATACATAACGTCACAAAAATATATGACTTCAAAAAATAAATAGTGTCACAAAAATAAATGACGTCACAAAATACATAACGTCACAAAAATAAATGACGTCACAAAAATTAATAACGTCACAAAATACATAACGTCACAAAAATAAATGATGTCACAAAATACATAACGTCACAAAAATAAATGACGTCACAAAATATTTAACGACACAAAATTAAATTGCGTCACAAAATACATATTTCACAAAATACATAACGTCACAAAAAAATGACGTCACAAAATACATAACGTCACAAAAACTTATTTTTGTGACGTTATGTATTTTGCATAACGTCACAAAAATAAGTGACGTCACAAAATACATAACGTCACAAAAATAAATGACGTCACAAAATACAAAACGTCACAAAATACATAACGTCAAAAAATACATAACGTCATAAAAATAAATGACGTCACAAAAATTAATTACTTCACAAATTACATAATGTCACAAAAATAAATGACGTCACAAAATACATAACGTCACAAACTACATTACGTCACAAAAATAAATGACGTCACAAAATACATAACGTCACAAAAATAAATGATGTCACAAAATACATAACGTCACAAAAATAATTGACGTCACAAAATACATAACGTCACAAAAATAAATGACGTCACAAAATACATAACGTCACAAAAATAAATGACGTCACAAAATACATAACGTCACAAAAACAAATGACGTCACAAAATACATAACGTCACAAAAATAAATGACGTCACAAAATACATAACGTCACAAAAATAAATGACGTCACAAAATACAAAACGTCACAAAATACATATCGTCAAATAATACATAACGTCACTAAAATATATGACTTCAAAAAATAAATAGCGTCACAAAAATAAATGACGTCACAAAATACATAACGTCACAAAAATAAATGACGTCACAAAAATTAATTTCTTCACAAAATACATAATGTCACAAAAATAAATGACGTCACAAAATACATAACGTCACAAAAATAAATGACGTCACAAAATATTTAACGACACAAAATTAAATTGCGTCACAAAATACATATTTCACAAAATACATAACGTCACAAAAAAATGACGTCACAAAATACATAACGTCACAAAAACAAATGACGTCTCAAAATACATAACGTCACAAAATTAAATGACGTCACAAAATACATAACGTCACAAAAATAAATGACGTCACAAAATACAAAACGTCACAAAATACATAACGTCAAAAAATACATAACGTCATAAAAATAAATGACGTCACAAAAATTAATTACTTCACAAAATACATAATGTCACAAAAATAAATGACGTCACAAAATACATAACGTCACAAAAATTAATGACGTCACAAAATACATAACGTCACAAAAATAAATGACGTCACAAAAATTAATTACGTCACGAAATACATAACGTCGCAAAAATAAATGACGTCACAAAATACATAACGTCACAAAATACATAATCTCAAAAAAATAAATGACGTCACAAAATACATAACGTCACAAAAATAAATGACGTCACACAATACATAACGTCAAAAAAATAAATGACGTCATAAAATACATAACGTCACAAAAATAAATGACGTCACAAAATACATAACGTCACAAAAATAAATGACGTCACAAAATACATAACGTCACAAAAATAAATAACGTCACAAATTATTTAACGACACAAAATTAAATGACGTCACAAAATACATATTTCATAAAATACATAACGTCACAAAAATAAATGACGTCACAAAATACATAACGTCACAAAAACAAATGACGTCACAAAATACATAACGTCACAAAAATAAGTGACGTCACAAAATACATAACGTCACAAAAATAAATGACGTCACAAAATACAAAACGTCACAAAATACATAACGTCAAAAAATACATAACGTCATAAAAATAAATGACGTCACAAAAATTAATTACTTCACAAATTACATAATGTCACAAAAATAAATGACGTCACAAAATACATAACGTCACAAACTACATTACGTCACAAAAATAAATGACGTCACAAAATACATAACGTCACAAAAATAAATGATGTCACAAAATACATAACGTCACAAAAATAATTGACGTCACAAAATACATAACGTCACAAAAATAAATGACGTCACAAAATACATAACGTCACAAAAATAAATGACGTCACAAAATACATAACGTCACAAAAACAAATGACGTCACAAAATACATAACGTCACAAAAATAAATGACGTCACAAAATACATAACGTCACAAAAATAAATGACGTCACAAAATACAAAACGTCACAAAATACATATCGTCAAATAATACATAACGTCACTAAAATATATGACTTCAAAAAATAAATAGCGTCACAAAAATAAATGACGTCACAAAATACATAACGTCACAAAAATAAATGACGTCACAAAAATTAATTTCTTCACAAAATACATAATGTCACAAAAATAAATGACGTCACAAAATACAGAACGTCACAAAATACATTACGTCACAAAAATAAATGACGTCACAAAATACATAACGTCACAAAAACAAATGACGTCACAAAATACATAACGTCACAAAAATAAATGACGTCAGAAAATACATAACGTCACAAAAATAAATGACGTCAAAATATACATATTTCATAAAATACATAACGTCACAAAAATAAATGACGTCACAAAATACATAATGTCACAAAAACAAATGACGTCACAAAATACATAACGTCACAAAAAATAAATGACGTCACAAAATGCATAACGTCTCAAAAATAAATGATGTCACAAAATACATAACGTCACAAAATAAATGACGTCATAAAATACATAACGTCACAAAATAAATGACGTCACAAAAATTTATTACGTCACAAAAATTAATAACATCACAAAATACATAACGTCACAAAAATAAATGACGTCACAAAAATAAATGACGTCACAAAATACATAACGTCACAAAAATAAATGAAGTCACAAAATACAAAAAATCACAAAAATAAATGACGTCACAAAAATTAATTACGTTACAAAATATTTAACGACACAAAATTAAATGACGTCACAAAATACATATTTCATAAAATACATAACGTCACAAAAATAAATGACGTCACAAAATACAGAACGTCACAAAATACATTACGTCACAAAAATAAATGAAGTCACAAAATACATAACGTCACAAAAATAAATGACGTCACAAAATACATAACGTCACATAAACAAATGACGTCACAAAATACATAACGTCACAAAAAATAAATGACGTCACAAAATGCATAACGTCACAAAAATAAATAACGTCACAAAATACATAACGTCACAAAAATAAATGACGTCACAAAAATTTATTACGTCACAAAAATAAATGACGTCACAAAATATTTAACGTCACAAAAATAAATGACGTCACAAAATACATAACGTCACAAAAATAAATGACGTCACAAAATACATAACGTCACAAAAATAAATGACGTCACAAAATACAAAACGTCACAAAATACATATCGTCAAATAATACATAACGTCACTAAAATATATGACTTCAAAAAATAAATAGCGTCACAAAAATAAATGACGTCACAAAATACATAACGTCACAAAAATAAATGACGTCACAAAATACATAACGTCACAAAAATAAATGACGTCACAAAATACAGAACGTCACAAAATACATTACGTCACAAAAATAAATGACGTCACAAAATACATAACGTCACAAAAACAAATGACGTCACAAAATACATAACGTCACAAAAATAAATGACGTCAGAAAATACATAACGTCACAAAAATAAATGACGTCAAAATATACATATTTCATAAAATACATAACGTCACAAAAATAAATGACGTCACAAAATACATAACGTCACAAAAATAAATGACGTCACAAAATACATAACGTCACAAAAACAAATGACGTCACAAAATACATAACGTCACAAAAATATATGACTTCAAAAAATAAATAGCGTCACAAAAATAAATGACGTCACAAAATACATAACGTCACATAAATAAATGACGTCACAAAAATTAATAACGTCACAAAATACATAACCTCACAAAAATAAATGACGTCACATAATACATAACGTCACAAAAATAAATGAAGTCACAAAATACATAACGTCACAAAAATAAATGACGTCATAAAATACATAACGTCACAAAAATAAATGACGTCACAAAATACATAACGTCACAAAAATAAATGACTTCACAAAAATTAATAACGTCACAAAATACATAACGTCACAAAAATAAATGACGTCACAAAATACATAACGTCACAAAAATTAATGACGTCACAAAATACAAAACGTCACAAAATACATAACGTCAAAAAATACATAACGTCACAAAAATATATGACTTCAAAAAATAAATAGTGTCACAAAAATAAATGACGTCACAAAATACATAACGTCACAAAAATAAATGATGTCACAAAATACATAACGTCACAAAAATAATTGACGTCACAAAATATTTAACGACACAAAATTAAATTGCGTCACAAAATACATATTTCACAAAATACATAACGTCACAAAAAAATGACGTCACAAAATACATAACGTCACAAAAACAAATGACGTCTCAAAATACATAACGTCACAAAAATAAATGACGTCACAAAATACATAACGTCACAAAAATAAATGACGTCAGAAAATACAAAACGTCACAAAATACATAACGTCAAAAAATACATAACGTCATAAAAATAAATGACGTCACAAAAATTAATTACTTCACAAAATACATAATGTCACAAAAATAAATGACGTCACAAAATACATAACGTCACAAAAATTAATGACGTCACAAAATACATAACGTCACAAAAATAAATGACGTCACAAAAATTAATTACGTCACGAAATACATAACGTCGCAAAAATAAATGACGTCACAAAATACATAACGTCACAAAATACATAATCTCAAAAAAATAAATGACGTCACAAAATACATAACGTCACAAAAATAAATGACGTCACACAATACATAACGTCAAAAAAATAAATGACGTCATAAAATACATAACGTCACAAAAATAAATGACGTCACAAAATACATAACGTCATAAAAATAAATGACGTCACAAAAATTAATTACTTCACAAATTACATAATGTCACAAAAATAAATGACGTCACAAAATACATAACGTCACAAACTACATTACGTCACAAAAATAAATGACGTCACAAAATACATAACGTCACAAAAATAAATGATGTCAAAAAATACATAACGTCACAAAAATAATTGACGTCACAAAATACATAACGTCACAAAAATAAATGACGTCACAAAATACATAACGTCACAAAAATAAATGACGTCACAAAATACATAACGTCACAAAAACAAATGACGTCACAAAATACATAACGTCACAAAAATAAATGACGTCACAAAATACATAACGTCACAAAAATAAATGACGTCACAAAATACAAAACGTCACAAAATACATATCGTCAAATAATACATAACGTCACTAAAATATATGACTTCAAAAAATAAATAGCGTCACAAAAATAAATGACGTCACAAAATACATAACGTCACAAAAATAAATGATGTCACAAAATACATAACGTCACAAAAATAATTGACGTCACAAAATACATAACGTCACAAAAATAAATGACGTCACAAAATACATAACGTCACAAAAATAAATGACGTCACAAAATACATAACGTCACAAAAACAAATGACGTCACAAAATACATAACGTCACAAAAATAAATGACGTCACAAAATACATAACGTCACAAAAATAAATGACGTCACAAAATACAAAACGTCACAAAATACATATCGTCAAATAATACATAACGTCACTAAAATATATGACTTCAAAAAATAAATAGCGTCACAAAAATAAATGACGTCACAAAATACATAACGTCACAAAAATAAATGACGTCACAAAAATTAATTTCTTCACAAAATACATAATGTCACAAAAATAAATGACGTCACAAAATACAGAACGTCACAAAATACATTACGTCACAAAAATAAATGACGTCACAAAATACATAACGTCACAAAAACAAATGACGTCACAAAATACATAACGTCACAAAAATAAATGACGTCAGAAAATACATAACGTCACAAAAATAAATGACGTCAAAATATACATATTTCATAAAATACATAACGTCACAAAAATAAATGACGTCACAAAATACATAATGTCACAAAAACAAATGACGTCACAAAATACATAACGTCACAAAAAATAAATGACGTCACAAAATGCATAACGTCTCAAAAATAAATGATGTCACAAAATACATAACGTCACAAAATAAATGACGTCATAAAATACATAACGTCACAAAATAAATGACGTCACAAAAATTTATTACGTCACAAAAATTAATAACGTCACAAAATACATAACGTCACAAAAATAAATGACGTCACAAAAATAAATGACGTCACAAAATACATAACGTCACAAAAATAAATGAAGTCACAAAATACAAAAAATCACAAAAATAAATGACGTCACAAAAATTAATTACGTTACAAAATATTTAACGACACAAAATTAAATGACGTCACAAAATACATATTTCATAAAATACATAACGTCACAAATATAAATGACGTCACAAAATACAGAACGTCACAAAATACATTACGTCACAAAAATAAATGAAGTCACAAAATACATAACGTCACAAAAATAAATGACGTCACAAAATACATAACGTCACATAAACAAATGACGTCACAAAATACATAACGTCACAAAAAATAAATGACGTCACAAAATGCATAACGTCACAAAAATAAATAACGTCACAAAATACATAACGTCACAAAAATAAATGACGTCACAAAAATTTATTACGTCACAAAAATAAATGACGTCACAAAATATTTAACGTCACAAAAATAAATGACGTCACAAAATACATAACGTCACAAAAATAAATGACGTCACAAAATACATAACGTCACAAAAATAAATGACGTCACAAAATACAAAACGTCACAAAATACATATCGTCAAATAATACATAACGTCACTAAAATATATGACTTCAAAAAATAAATAGCGTCACAAAAATAAATGACGTCACAAAATACATAACGTCACAAAAATAAATGACGTCACAAAAATTAATTTCTTCACAAAATACATAATGTCACAAAAAAAAATGACGTCACAAAATACAGAACGTCACAAAATACATTACGTCACAAAAATAAATGACGTCACAAAATACATAACGTCACAAAAACAAATGACGTCACAAAATACATAACGTCACAAAAATAAATGACGTCAGAAAATACATAACGTCACAAAAATAAATGACGTCAAAATATACATATTTCATAAAATACATAACGTCACAAAAATAAATGACGTCACAAAATACATAACGTCACAAAAATAAATGACGTCACAAAATACATAACGTCACAAAAACAAATGACGTCACAAAATACATAACGTCACAAAAATATATGACTTCAAAAAATAAATAGCGTCACAAAAATAAATGACGTCACAAAATACATAACGTCACATAAATAAATGACGTCACAAAAATTAATAACGTCACAAAATACATAACCTCACAAAAATAAATGACGTCACATAATACATAACGTCACAAAAATAAATGAAGTCACAAAATACATAACGTCACAAAAATAAATGACGTCATAAAATACATAACGTCACAAAAATAAATGACGTCACAAAATACATAACGTCACAAAAATAAATGACGTCACAAAAATTAATAACGTCACAAAATACATAACGTCACAAAAATAAATGACGTCACAAAATACATAACGTCACAAAAATTAATGACGTCACAAAATACAAAACGTCACAAAATACATAACGTCAAAAAATACATAACGTCACAAAAATATATGACTTCAAAAAATAAATAGTGTCACAAAAATAAATGACGTCACAAAATACATAACGTCACAAAAATAAATGACGTCACAAAAATTAATAACGTCACAAAATACATAACGTCACAAAAATAAATGATGTCACAAAATACATAACGTCACAAAAATAAATGACGTCACAAAATATTTAACGACACAAAATTAAATTGCGTCACAAAATACATATTTCACAAAATACATAACGTCACAAAAAAATGACGTCACAAAATACATAACGTCACAAAAACAAATGACGTCTCAAAATACATAACGTCACAAAAATAAATGACGTCACAAAATACATAACGTCACAAAAATAAATGACGTCACAAAATACAAAACGTCACAAAATACATAACGTCAAAAAATACATAACGTCATAAAAATAAATGACGTCACAAAAATTAATTACTTCACAAAATACATAATGTCACAAAAATAAATGACGTCACAAAATACATAACGTCACAAAAATTAATGACGTCACAAAATACATAACGTCACAAAAATAAATGACGTCACAAAAATTAATTACGTCACGAAATACATAACGTCGCAAAAATAAATGACGTCACAAAATACATAACGTTACAAAATACATAATCTCAAAAAAATAAATGACGTCACAAAATACATAACGTCACAAAAATAAATGACGTCACACAATACATAACGTCAAAAAAATAAATGACGTCATAAAATACATAACGTCACAAAAATAAATGACGTCACAAAATACATAACGTCACAAAAATAAATGACGTCACAAAATACATAACGTCACAAAAATAAATGACGTCACAAATTATTTAACGACACAAAATTAAATGACGTCACAAAATACATATTTCATAAAATACATAACGTCACAAAAATAAATGACGTCACAAAATACATAACGTCACAAAAACAAATGACGTCACAAAATACATAACGTCACAAAAATAAGTGACGTCACAAAATACATAACGTCACAAAAATAAATGACGTCACAAAATACAAAACGTCACAAAATACATAACGTCAAAAAATACATAACGTCATAAAAATAAATGACGTCACAAAAATTAATTACTTCACAAATTACATAATGTCACAAAAATAAATGACGTCACAAAATACATAACGTCACAAACTACATTACGTCACAAAAATAAATGACGTCACAAAATACATAACGTCACAAAAATAAATGATGTCACAAAATACATAACGTCACAAAAATAATTGACGTCACAAAATACATAACGTCACAAAAATAAATGACGTCACAAAATACATAACGTCACAAAAATAAATGACGTCACAAAATACATAACGTCACAAAAACAAATGACGTCACAAAATACATAACGTCACAAAAATAAATGACGTCACAAAATACATAACGTCACAAAAATAAATGACGTCACAAAATACAAAACGTCACAAAATACATATCGTCAAATAATACATAACGTCACTAAAATATATGACTTCAAAAAATAAATAGCGTCACAAAAATAAATGACGTCACAAAATACATAACGTCACAAAAATAAATGACGTCACAAAAATTAATTTCTTCACAAAATACATAATGTCACAAAAATAAATGACGTCACAAAATACAGAACGTCACAAAATACATTACGTCACAAAAATAAATGACGTCACAAAATACATAACGTCACAAAAACAAATGACGTCACAAAATACATAACGTCACAAAAATAAATGACGTCAGAAAATACATAACGTCACAAAAATAAATGACGTCAAAATATACATATTTCATAAAATACATAACGTCACAAAAATAAATGACGTCACAAAATACATAATGTCACAAAAACAAATGACGTCACAAAATACATAACGTCACAAAAAATAAATGACGTCACAAAATGCATAACGTCTCAAAAATAAATGATGTCACAAAATACATAACGTCACAAAATAAATGACGTCATAAAATACATAACGTCACAAAATAAATGACGTCACAAAAATTTATTACGTCACAAAAATTAATAACGTCACAAAATACATAACGTCACAAAAATAAATGACGTCACAAAAATAAATGACGTCACAAAATACATAACGTCACAAAAATAAATGAAGTCACAAAATACAAAAAATCACAAAAATAAATGACGTCACAAAAATTAATTACGTTACAAAATATTTAACGACACAAAATTAAATGACGTCACAAAATACATATTTCATAAAATACATAACGTCACAAAAATAAATGACGTCACAAAATACAGAACGTCACAAAATACATTACGTCACAAAAATAAATGAAGTCACAAAATACATAACGTCACAAAAATAAATGACGTCACAAAATACATAACGTCACATAAACAAATGACGTCACAAAATACATAACGTCACAAAAAATAAATGACGTCACAAAATGCATAACGTCACAAAAATAAATAACGTCACAAAATACATAACGTCACAAAAATAAATGACGTCACAAAAATTTATTACGTCACAAAAATAAATGACGTCACAAAATATTTAACGTCACAAAAATAAATGACGTCACAAAATACATAACGTCACAAAAATAAATGACGTCACAAAATATTTAACGACACAAAATTAAATGACGTCACAAAATACATATTTCATAAAATACATAACGTCACATAAATAAATGACGTCACAAAATACATAACGTCACAAAAACAAATGACGTCTCAAAATACATAACGTCACAAAAATACATAACGTCAAAAAATACATAACGTCATAAAAATAAATGACTTCACAAAAATTAATTACTTCACAAAATACATAATGTCACAAAAATAAATGACGTCACAAAATACATAACGTCACAAAAATTAATGACGTCACAAAATACATAACGTCACAAAAATAAATGACGTCACAAAAATTAATTACGTCACGACATACATAACGTCACAGAAATAAATGACGTCACAAAATACATAACGTCACAAAAAATAAATGACGTCACAAAATGCATAACGTCTCAAAAATAAATGATGTCACAAAATACATAACGTCACAAAATAAATGACGTCATAAAATACATAACGTCACAAAAATAAATGACGTCACAAAATACATAACGTCACAAAAATTAATGACGTCACAAAAATTAATAACGTCACAAAATACATAACGTCACAAAAATAAATGATGTCACAAAATACAGAACGTCACAAAAATAAATGACGTCACAAAATAAGTGAAGTCACAAAAATAAATGACGTCACAAAATACATAACGTCACAAAATAATTGACGTCACAAAAATTTATTACGTCACAAAAATTAATAACGTCACAAAATACATAACGTCACAAAAATAAATGACGTCACAAAAATAAATGACGTCACAAAATACATAACGTTACTAAAATAAATGAAGTCACAAAATACAAAACGTCACAAAAACAAATGACGTCACAAAAATTAATTACGTCACAAAATACATAACGTCACAAAAATAAATAACGTAACAAAATACATAACGTCACAAAATACATAACGTCACAAAAATAAATGACGTCACAAAATAAGTGAAGTCACAAAAATAAATGACGTGACAAAATACATAACTTCACAAAAATAAATGACGTCACAAAATACATAACGTCACAAAATTAATGACGTCACAAAAATTAATTACGTCACAAAATACATTACGTCACAAAAATTAATTACGTCAAAAAATACATAACCTCACAAAAATAAATGACGTCACAAAATACATAACGTCACAAAAATAAATGACGTCACAAAATACATAACGTCACAAAAATAAATGACGTTACAAAATACATAACGTCACAAAAATAAATGACGTCACACAATACATAACGTCAAAAAAATAAATGACGTCATAAAATACATAACGTCACAAAAATAAATGACGTCACAAAATACATAACGTCACAAAAATAAATGACGTCACAAAATACATAACGTCACAAAAATAAATGACGTCACAAAAATTAATAACGTCACAAAATACATAACGTCACAAAAATAAATGACGTCACAAAATACATAACGTCACAAAAATTAATGACGTCACAAAAATTAATAACGTCACAAAATACATAACGTCACAAAAATAAATGATGTCACAAAATACATAACGTCACAAAAACAAATGACGTCTCAAAATACATAACGTCACAAAAATAAATGACGTCACAAAATACATAACGTCACAAAAATAAATGACGTCACAAAATACAAAACGTCACAAAATACATAACGTCAAAAAATACATAACGTCATAAAAATAAATGACGTCACAAAAATTAATTACTTCACAAAATACATAATGTCACAAAAATAAATGACGTCACAAAATACATAACGTCACAAAAATTAATGACGTCACAAAATACATAACGTCACAAAAATAAATGACGTCACAAAAATTAATTACGTCACGAAATACATAACGTCGCAAAAATAAATGACGTCACAAAATACATAACGTCACAAAATACATAACGTCACAAAATACATAATCTCAAAAAAATAAATGACGTCACAAAATACATAACGTCACAAAAATAAATGACGTCACACAATACATAACGTCAAAAAAATAAATGACGTCATAAAATACATAACGTCACAAAAATAAATGACGTCACAAAATACATAACGTCACAAAAATAAATGACGTCACAAAATACATAACGTCACAAAAATAAATGACGTCACAAATTATTTAACGACACAAAATTAAATGACGTCACAAAATACATATTTCATAAAATACATAACGTCAAAAAATACATAACGCCACAAAAATATATGACTTCAAAAAATAAATAGCGTCAAAAAAATAAATGACGTCACAAAATACATAACGTCACATAAATAAATGACGTCACAAAAATTAATAACGTCACAAAATACATAACCTCACAAAAATAAATGACGTCACAAAATACATAACGTCACAAAAATAAATGACGTCACAAAAATTAATAACGTCACAAAATACATAACGTCACAAAAATAAATGACGTCACAAAATACATAACGTCACAAAAATTAATGACGTCACAAAATACATAACGTCACAAAAATAAATGACGTCACAAAATAAAAAACGTCACAAAATACATAACGTCAAAAAATACATAACGTCACAAAAATATATGACTTCAAAAAATAAATAGCGTCACAAAAATAAATGACGTCACAAAATACATAACGTCACAAAAATAAATGACGTCACAAAAATTAATAACGTCACAAAATACATAACGTCACAAAAATAAATGATGTCACAAAATACATAACGTCACAAAAATAAATGACGTCACAAAATATTTAACGACAGAAAATTAAATGACGTCACAAAATACATATTTCATAAAATACATAACGTCACAAAAAAATGACGTCACAAAATACATAACGTCACAAAAATAAATGACGTCACAAAATACATAACGTCACAAAAATAAATGACGTCACAAATTATTTAACGAGACAAAATTAAATGACGTCACAAAATACATATTTCATAAAATACATAACGTCACAAAAATAAATGACGTCACAAAATACATAACGTCACAAAAACAAATGATGTCACAAAATACATAACGTCACAAAAATAAATGACGTCACAAAATACATAACGTCACAAAAATAAATGACGTCACAAAATACAATACGTCACAAAATACATAACGTCAAAAAATACATAACGTCATAAAAATAAATGACGTCACAAAAATTAATTACTTCACAAATTACATAATGTCACAAAAATAAATGACGTCACAAAATACATAACGTCACAAAATACATTACGTCACAAAAATAAATGACGTCACAAAATACATAACGTCACAAAAATAAATGACGTCACAAAATACATAACGTCACAAAAATAAATGACGTCACAAAAATTAATTACGTCACAAAATACATAACTTCAAAAAAATAAATGACGTCACAAAATACATAACGTCACAAAATACATAACGTCACAAAAATAAATGACGTCACAAAATACATAACGCCACAAAAATAAATAACGTCACAAAATACATAACGTCACAAAAAATAAATGACGTCATAAAATGCATAACGTCTCAAAAATAAATGATGTCACAAAATACATAACGTCACAAAATAAATGACGTCATAAAATACATTACGTCACAAAAATAAATGACGTCACAAAAATTTATTACGTCACAAAAATAAATAACGTCACAAAATACATAACGTCTTAAAAATAAATGACGTCACAAAATACATAACGTCACAAAAATAAATTACGTCACAAAATACAGAACGTCACAAAATACATAACGTCAAAAAATACATAACGTCACAAAAATATATGACTTCAAAAAATAAATAGCGTCAAAAAAATAAATGACGTCACAAAATACATAACGTCACAAAAATAAATGACGTCACAAAATACAAAACGTCACAAAATACATAACGTCAAATAATACATAACGTCACAAAAATATATGACTTCAAAAAATAAATAGCGTCACAAAAATAAATGACGTCACAAAATACATAACGTCACAAAAATAAATGACGTCGAAAAATACATAACGTCACAAAAATAAATTACGTCACAAAATACATAACGTCACAAAAAAAATGACGTCACAAAATACATAACGTCAAAAAAATAAATGACGTCACAAAATACATAACGTCACAAAAATAAATGACGTCACAAAATACATAACGTCACAAAAATAAATGACGTCACAAAATACATATCGTCACAAAAACAAATGACGTCACAAAATACATAACGTCACAAAAATAAATGACGTCACAAAATACATAACGTCACAAAAATAAATGACGTTACTAAATACAAAACGTCACAAAATACATAACGTCACAAAATACATAACGTCACAAAAATAAATGACGTCACAAAATACAAAACGTCACAAAATACATAACGTCAAATAATACATAACGTCACAAAAATATATGACTTCAAAAAATAAATAGCGTCACAAAAATAAATGACGTCACAAAATACATAACGTCACATAAATAAATGACGTCACAAAAATTAATAACGTCACAAAATACATAACCTCACAAAAATAAATGACGTCACATAATACATAACGTCACAAAAATAAATGACGTCACAAAAATTAATAACGTCACAAAATACATAACGTCACAAAAATAAATGATGTCACAAAATACATAACGTCACAAAAATAAATGACGTCACAAAATATTTAACGACACAAAATTAAATGACGTCACAAAATACATATTTCACAAAATACATAACGTCACAAAAAAAATGACGTCACAAATTACATAACGTCACAAAAATAAATGAGGTCACAAAATATATAACGTCACAAAAATAAATGACGTCACAAAATATTTAACGACACAAAATTAAATGACGTCATAAAATACATATTTCATAAAATACATAACGTCACAAAAATAAATGACGTCACAAAATACATAACGTCACAAAAATAAATGACGTCACATAATACATAACGTCACAAAAACAAATGACGTCACAAAATACATAACGTCACAAAAATAAATGACGTCACAAAATACATATCGTCACAAAAACAAATGACGTCACAAAATACATAACGTCACAAAAATAACTGACGTCACAAAATACATAACATCACAAAAATAAATGACGTTACAAAATACAAAACGTCACAAAATACATAACGTCACAAAATACATAACGTCACAAAAATAAATGACGTCACAAAATACAAAACGTCACAAAATACATAACGTCAAAAAATACATAACGTCACAAAAATATATGACTTCAAAAAATAAATAGCGTCACAAAAATAAATGACGTCACAAAATACATAACGTCACATAAATAAATGACGTCACAAAAATTAATAACGTCACAAAATACATAACCTCACAAAAATAAATGACGTCACATAATACATAACGTCACAAAAATAAATGAAGTCACAAAATACATAACGTCACAAAAATAAATGACGTCATAAAATACATAACGTCACAAAAATAAATGACGTCACAAAATACATAACGTCACAAAAATAAATGACGTCACAAAAATTAATAACGTCACAAAATACATAACGTCACAAAAATAAATGACGTCACAAAATACATAACGTCAAAAAAATTAATGACGTCACAAAATACAAAACGTCACAAAATACATAACGTCAAAAAATACATAACGTCACAAAAATATATGACTTCAAAAAATAAATAGTGTCACAAAAATAAATGACGTCACAAAATACATAACGTCACAAAAATAAATGACGTCACAAAAATTAATAACGTCACAAAATACATAACGTCACAAAAATAAATGATGTCACAAAATACATAACGTCACAAAAATAAATGACGTCACAAAATATTTAACGACTCAAAATTAAATTGCGTCACAAAATACATATTTCACAAAATACATAACGTCACAAAAAAATGACGTCACAAATTACATAACGTCACAAAAATAAATGAGGTCACAAAATATATAACGTCACAAAAATAAATGACGTCACAAAATTTTTAACGACACAAAATTAAATGACGTCATAAAATACATATTTCATAAAATACATAACGTCACAAAAATAAATGACGTCACATAATACATAACGTCACAAAAATAATTGACGTCACAAAATACATAACGTCACAAAAATAAATGACGTCACAAACATAATGACGTCACAAAATACATATCGTCACAAAAATAAATGACGTCACAAAATACATAACGTCACAAAAATAAATGACGTCACAAAATACATAACGTCACAAAAATAAATGACGTCACAAAATACATAACGACATAAAAATAAATGACGTCACAAAAATTAATTTCTTCACAAAATACATAACGTCACAAAATACATTACGTCACAAAAATAAATGACGTCACAAAATACATAACGTCACAAAAATAAATGACGTCACAAAATACATAACGTCACAAAATACATAACGGCACAAAAATAAATGACGTCACAAAATACATAACGTCACAAAAATAAATGAGGTCACAAAATACATAACGTCAAAAAATAAATGACGTCACAAAATACATAACGTCACAAAAATAAATGACGTCACAAAATACATAACGTCACAAAAATTAATTACGTCACAAAATACATAACGTCTCAAAAATAAATGACGTCACAAAATACATAACGTCACAAAAATAAATGACGTCACAAAATACATTACGTCACAAAAATAAATGACGTCACAAAATACATAACGTCACAAAAATAAATGACGTCACAAAATACATAACGTCACAAAAATAATTGAGGTAACAAAATACATAACGTCACAAAATACATAACGTCACAAAAATAAATGACGTCACAAAATACGTAACCTCACAAAAATAAATGACGTCACAAAATACATAACGTCACAAAAAATAAATGAAGTCACAAAATGCATAACGTCTCAAAAATAAATGATGTCACAAAATACATAACGTCACAAAATAAATGACGTCATAAAATACATAACGTCACAAAAATAAATGACGTCCAAAAATAATTACGTCACAAAATACATAACGTCACAAAATACATAACGGCACAAAAATAAATGACGTCAAAAAATACATAACGTCACAAAAATAAATGAGGTCACAAAATACATAACGTCAAAAAATAAATGATGTCACAAAATACATAACGTCACAAAAATAAATGACGTCACAAAATACATAACGTCACCAAAATAAATGACGTCACAATGATAAATGACGTCACAAAATACATAACGTCACAAAAATAAATGACGTCACAAAATACAAAACGTTACAAAAATAAATGACGTCACAAAATACATAACGTCACAAAAATAAATGACGTCACAAAATACATAACGTCACAAAAAAATGACGTCACAAAATACATAACGTCACAAAAATAAATGACGTCACAAAATACATAAGGTCACAAAAATAAATGACGTCACAAAATATTTAACGACACAAAATTAAATGACGTCACAAAATACATATTTCATAAAATACATAACGTCAAAAAAATAAATGACGTCACAAAATACATAACGTCACAAAAATAAATGACGTCACAAAATACATAACGTCACAAAAACAAATAACGTCACAAAATACATAACGTCACAAAAATAAATTACGTCACAAAATACAGAACGTCACAAAATACATAACGTCAAAAAATACATAACGTCACAAAAATATATGACTTCAAAAAATAAATAGCGTCAAAAAAATAAATGACGTCACAAAATACATAACGTCACAAAAATAAATGACGTCACAAAAATTAATAACGTCACAAAATACATAACGTCACAAAAATAAATGATGTCACAAAATACATAACGTCACAAAAATAAATGACGTCACAAAATAATTAACGACACCAAATTAAATGACGTCACAAAATACATATTTTAAAAAATACATAACGTCACGAAAAAATGACGTCACAAAATACATAACGTCACAAAAATAATTGACGTCACAAAATACATAACGTCACAAAAATAAATGACGTCACAAAATACATAACGTCACAAAAATAAATGACGTCACAAAATACATAACGTCACAAAAACAAATGACGTCACAAAATACATAACGTCACAAAAATAAATGACGTCACAAAATACATAATGTCACAAAAATAAATGACGTCACAAAATACAAAACGTCACAAAAAACATAACGTCAAATAATACATAAAGTCACAAAAATATATGACTTCAAAAAATAAATAGCGTCACAAAAATAAATGACGTCACAAAATACATAACGTCACGAAAATAAATGACGTCACAAACATAATGACGTCACAAAATACATATCGTCACAAAAATAAATGACGTCACAAAATTTATAACGTCACAAAAATAAATGACGTCACAAAATACATAACGTCACAAAAATAAATGACGTCACAAAATACATAACGTCACAAAAATAAATGACGTCACAAAATACATAACGACATAAAAAAAATGACGTCACAAAAATTAATTTCTTCACAAAATACATAATGTCACAAAAATAAATGACGTCACAAAATACAAAACGTCACAAAATACATTATGTCACACAAATAAATGACGTCACAAAATACATAACGTCACAAAAATAAATGACGTCACAAAATACATAACGTCACAAAAATAAATGACGTCACAAAAATTAATTACGTCACAAAATACATAACGTCTCAAAAATAAATGACGTCACAAAATACATAACGTCACAAAAATAAATGACGTCACAAAATACATAACGTCACAAAAATAAATGACGTCACAAAATACATAACGTCACAAAAATAAATGACGTCACAAAATACATAACGTCACAAAAATAATTGAGGTAACAAAATACATAACGTCACAAAATACATAACGTCACAAAAATAAATGACGTCACAAAATACGTAACGTCACAAAAATAAATTACGTCACAAAATACATAACGTCACAAAAAATAAATGACGTCACAACATGCATAACGTCTCAAAAATGAATGATGTAACAAAATACATAACGTCACAAAATAAATGACGTCATAAAATACATAACGTCACAAAAATAAGTGATGTCACAAAAATTAATTACGTCACAAAATACATAACGTCACAAAATACATAACGGCACAAAAATAAATGACGTCACAAAATACATAACGTCACAAAAATAAATGAGGTCACAAAATACATAACGTCAAAAAAATAAATGACGTCACAAAATACATAACGTCACAAAAATAAATGACGTCAAAAAAACATGAAGTCACAAAAATAAATGTATCAAAAATTAATGACGTCACAAAATAAATAACGTCACAAAAATAAATGACGTCACAAAAATTAATTACGTCACAAAATACATAACGTCACAAAATACATAAAGGCACAAAAATAAATGACGTCACAAAATACATAACGTCACAAAAATAAATGAGATCACAAAATACATAACGTCAAAAAAATAAATTACGTCACAAAATACATAACGTCACAAAAACAAATGACGTCACAAAATACATAACGTCAAAAAAATAAATGACGTCACAAAATACATAACGTCAAAAAAATTAATGACGTCACAAAATATATAACGTCACAAAAATAAATGACGTCACAAAATTTTTAACGACACAAAATTAAATGACGTCATAAAATACATATTTCATAAAATACATAACGTCACAAAAATAAATGACGTCACATAATACATAACGTCACAAAAATAATTGACGTCACAAAATACATAACGTCACAAAAATAAATGACGTCACAAACATAATGACGTCACAAAATACATATCGTCACAAAAATAAATGACGTCACAAAATACATAACGTCACAAAAATAAATGACGTCACATAATACATAACGTCACAAAAATAAATGACGTCACAAAATACATAACGACATAAAAATAAATGACGTCACAAAAATTAATTTCTTCACAAAATACATAACGTCACAAAATACATTACGTCACAAAAATAAATGACGTCACAAAATACATAACGTCACAAAAATAAATGACGTCACAAAATACATAACGTCACAAAAATAAATGACGTCACAAAATACATAACGTCACAAAAATAAATGACGTCACAAAATACATAACGTCACAAAAAATAAATGAAGTCACAAAATGCATAACGTCTCAAAAATAAATGATGTCACAAAATACATAACGTCACAAAATAAATGATGTCATAAAATACATAACGTCACAAAAAAAATTAATGACGTCACAAAAATAATTACGTCACAAAATACATAACGTCACAAAATACATAACGGCACAAAAATAAATGACGTCACAAAATACATAACGTCACAAAAATAAATGAGGTCACAAAATACATAACGTCAAAAAATAAATGACGTCACAAAATACATAACGTCACAAAAATAAATGACGTCACAAAATACATAACGTCACAAAAATTAATTACGTCACAAAATACATAACGTCTCAAAAATAAATGACGTCACAAAATACATAACGTCACAAAAATAAATGACGTCACAAAATACATAACGTCACAAAAATAAATGACGTCACAAAATACATAACGTCACAAAAATAAATGACGTCACAAAATACATAACGTCACAAAAATAATTGAGGTAACAAAATACATAACGTCACAAAATACATAACGTCACAAAAATAAATGACGTCACAAAATACGTAACCTCACAAAAATAAATGACGTCACAAAATACATAACGTCACAAAAAATAAATGAAGTCACAAAATGCATAACGTCTCAAAAATAAATGATGTCACAAAATACATAACGTCACAAAATAAATGACGTCATAAAATACATAACGTCACAAAAATAAATGACGTCCAAAAATAATTACGTCACAAAATACATAACGTCACAAAATACATAACGGCACAAAAATAAATGACGTCAAAAAATACATAACGTCACAAAAATAAATGAGGTCACAAAATACATAACGTCAAAAAATAAATGACGTCACAAAATACATAACGTCACAAAAATAAATGACGTCACAAAATACATAACGTCACCAAAATAAATGACGTCACAATGATAAATGACGTCACAAAATACATAACATCACAAAAATAAATGACGTCACAAAATACAAAACGTTACAAAAATAAATGACGTCACAAAATACATAACGTCACAAAAATAAATGACGTCACAAAATACATAACGTCACAAAAAAATGACGTCACAAAATACATAACGTCACAAAAATAAATGACGTCACAAAATACATAAGGTCACAAAAATAAATGACGTCACAAAATATTTAACGACACAAAATTAAATGACGTCACAAAATACATATTTCATAAAATACATAACGTCAAAAAAATAAATGACGTCACAAAATACATAACGTCACAAAAATAAATGACGTCACAAAATACATAACGTCACAAAAACAAATGACGTCACAAAATACATAACGTCACAAAATACAGAACGTCACAAAATACATAACGTCAAAAAATACATAACGTCACAAAAATATATGACTTCAAAAAATAAATAGCGTCAAAAAAATAAATGACGTCACAAAATACATAACGTCACAAAAATAAATGACGTCACAAAAATTAATAACGTCACAAAATACATAACGTCACAAAAATAAATGATGTCACAAAATAATTAACGACACCAAATTAAATGACGTCACAAAATACATATTTTAAAAAATACATAACGTCACGAAAAAATGACGTCACAAAATACATAACGTCACAAAAATAATTGACGTCACAAAATACATAACGTCACAAAAATAAATGACGTCACAAAATACATAACGTCACAAAAATAAATGACGTCACAAAATACATAACGTCACAAAAACAAATGACGTCACAAAATACATAACGTCACAAAAATAAATGACGTCACAAAATACATAATGTCACAAAAATAAATGACGTCACAAAATACAAAACGTCACAAAAAACATAACGTCAAATAATACATAAAGTCA
This sequence comes from Flexamia atlantica, assembly GCA_035578135.1. Lineage (NCBI taxonomy): Eukaryota > Metazoa > Arthropoda > Insecta > Hemiptera > Cicadellidae > Flexamia > Flexamia atlantica. The sequence continues at coordinate 296,962 of JAQJVK010000111.1, read as the reverse complement.
CAAAAATATATGACTTCAAAAAATAAATAGCGTCACAAAAATAAATGACGTCACAAAATACATAACGTCACGAAAATAAATGACGTCACAAACATAATGACGTCACAAAATACATATCGTCACAAAAATAAATGACGTCACAAAATTTATAACGTCACAAAAATAAATGACGTCACAAAATACATAACGTCACAAAAATAAATGACGTCACAAAATACATAACGTCACAAAAATAAATGACGTCACAAAATACATAACGACATAAAAAAAATGACGTCACAAAAATTAATTTCTTCACAAAATACATAATGTCACAAAAATAAATGACGTCACAAAATACAAAACGTCACAAAATACATTATGTCACACAAATAAATGACGTCACAAAATACATAACGTCACAAAAATAAATGACGTCACAAAATACATAACGTCACAAAAATAAATGACGTCACAAAAATTAATTACGTCACAAAATACATAACGTCTCAAAAATAAATGACGTCACAAAATACATAACGTCACAAAAATAAATGACGTCACAAAATACATAACGTCACAAAAATAAATGACGTCACAAAATACATAACGTCACAAAAATAAATGACGTCACAAAATACATAACGTCACAAAAATAAATGACGTCACAAAATACGTAACGTCACAAAAATAAATTACGTCACAAAATACATAACGTCACAAAAAATAAATGACGTCACAACATGCATAACGTCTCAAAAATGAATGATGTAACAAAATACATAACGTCACAAAATAAATGACGTCATAAAATACATAACGTCACAAAAATAAGTGATGTCACAAAAATTAATTACGTCACAAAATACATAACGTCACAAAATACATAACGGCACAAAAATAAATGACGTCACAAAATACATAACGTCACAAAAATAAATGAGGTCACAAAATACATAACGTCAAAAAAATAAATGACGTCACAAAATACATAACGTCACAAAAATAAATGACGTCAAAAAAACATGAAGTCACAAAAATAAATGTATCAAAAATTAATGACGTCACAAAATAAATAACGTCACAAAAATAAATGACGTCACAAAAATTAATTACGTCACAAAATACATAACGTCACAAAATACATAAAGGCACAAAAATAAATGACGTCACAAAATACATAACGTCACAAAAATAAATGAGATCACAAAATTCATAACGTCAAAAAAATAAATTACGTCACAAAATACATAACGTCACAAAAACAAATGACGTCACAAAATACATAACGTCAAAAAAAATAAATGACGTCACAAAATACATAACGTCACAAAAACAAATGACGTCACAAAATACATAACGTCACAAAAATAAATGACGTCACAAAATACATATCGTCACAAAAACAAATGACGTCACAAAATACATAACGTCACAAAAATAAATGACGTCACAAAATACATAACGTCACAAAAATAAATGACGTTACAAAATACAAAACGTCACAAAATACATAACGTCACAAAATACATAACGTCACAAAAATAAATGACGTCACAAAATATTTAACGACACAAAATTAAATGACGTCATAAAATACATATTTCATAAAATACATAACGTCACAAAAACAAATAACGTCACAAAATACATAACGTCACAAAAATAAATTACGTCACAAAATACAGAACGTCACAAAATACATAACGTCAAAAAATACATAACGTCACAAAAATATATGACTTCAAAAAATAAATAGCGTCAAAAAAATAAATGACGTCACAAAATACATAACGTCACAAAAATAAATGACGTCACAAAAATTAATAACGTCACAAAATACATAACGTCACAAAAATAAATGATGTCACAAAATACATAACGTCACAAAAATAAATGACGTCACAAAATAATTAACGACACCAAATTAAATGACGTCACAAAATACATATTTTAAAAAATACATAACGTCACGAAAAAATGACGTCACAAAATACATAACGTCACAAAAATAATTGACGTCACAAAATACATAACGTCACAAAAATAAATGACGTCACAAAATACATAACGTCACAAAAATAAATGACGTCACAAAATACATAACGTCACAAAAACAAATGACGTCACAAAATACATAACGTCACAAAAATAAATGACGTCACAAAATACATAATGTCACAAAAATAAATGACGTCACAAAATACAAAACGTCACAAAAAACATAACGTCAAATAATACATAAAGTCACAAAAATATATGACTTCAAAAAATAAATAGCGTCACAAAAATAAATGACGTCACAAAATACATAACGTCACGAAAATAAATGACGTCACAAACATAATGACGTCACAAAATACATATCGTCACAAAAATAAATGACGTCACAAAATTTATAACGTCACAAAAATAAATGACGTCACAAAATACATAACGTCACAAAAATAAATGACGTCACAAAATACATAACGTCACAAAAATAAATGACGTCACAAAATACATAACGACATAAAAAAAATGACGTCACAAAAATTAATTTCTTCACAAAATACATAATGTCACAAAAATAAATGACGTCACAAAATACAAAACGTCACAAAATACATTATGTCACACAAATAAATGACGTCACAAAATACATAACGTCACAAAAATAAATGACGTCACAAAATACATAACGTCACAAAAATAAATGACGTCACAAAAATTAATTACGTCACAAAATACATAACGTCTCAAAAATAAATGACGTCACAAAATACATAACGTCACAAAAATAAATGACGTCACAAAATACATAACGTCACAAAAATAAATGACGTCACAAAATACATAACGTCACAAAAATAAATGACGTCACAAAATACATAACGTCACAAAAATAATTGAGGTAACAAAATACATAACGTCACAAAATACATAACGTCACAAAAATAAATGACGTCACAAAATACGTAACGTCACAAAAATAAATTACGTCACAAAATACATAACGTCACAAAAAATAAATGACGTCACAACATGCATAACGTCTCAAAAATGAATGATGTAACAAAATACATAACGTCACAAAATAAATGACGTCATAAAATACATAACGTCACAAAAATAAGTGATGTCACAAAAATTAATTACGTCACAAAATACATAACGTCACAAAATACATAACGGCACAAAAATAAATGACGTCACAAAATACATAACGTCACAAAAATAAATGAGGTCACAAAATACATAACGTCAAAAAAATAAATGACGTCACAAAATACATAACGTCACAAAAATAAATGACGTCAAAAAAACATGAAGTCACAAAAATAAATGTATCAAAAATTAATGACGTCACAAAATAAATAACGTCACAAAAATAAATGACGTCACAAAAATTAATTACGTCACAAAATACATAACGTCACAAAATACATAAAGGCACAAAAATAAATGACGTCACAAAATACATAACGTCACAAAAATAAATGAGATCACAAAATACATAACGTCAAAAAAATAAATTACGTCACAAAATACATAACGTCACAAAAACAAATGACGTCACAAAATACATAACGTCAAAAAAATAAATGACGTCACAAAATACATAACGTCAAAAAAATTAATGACGTCACAAAATATATAACGTCACAAAAATAAATGACGTCACAAAATTTTTAACGACACAAAATTAAATGACGTCATAAAATACATATTTCATAAAATACATAACGTCACAAAAATAAATGACGTCACATAATACATAACGTCACAAAAATAATTGACGTCACAAAATACATAACGTCACAAAAATAAATGACGTCACAAACATAATGACGTCACAAAATACATATCGTCACAAAAATAAATGACGTCACAAAATACATAACGTCACAAAAATAAATGACGTCACATAATACATAACGTCACAAAAATAAATGACGTCACAAAATACATAACGACATAAAAATAAATGACGTCACAAAAATTAATTTCTTCACAAAATACATAACGTCACAAAATACATTACGTCACAAAAATAAATGACGTCACAAAATACATAACGTCACAAAAATAAATGACGTCACAAAATACATAACGTCACAAAAATAAATGACGTCACAAAATACATAACGTCACAAAAATAAATGACGTCACAAAATACATAACGTCACAAAAAATAAATGAAGTCACAAAATGCATAACGTCTCAAAAATAAATGATGTCACAAAATACATAACGTCACAAAATAAATGATGTCATAAAATACATAACGTCACAAAAAAAATTAATGACGTCACAAAAATAATTACGTCACAAAATACATAACGTCACAAAATACATAACGGCACAAAAATAAATGACGTCACAAAATACATAACGTCACAAAAATAAATGAGGTCACAAAATACATAACGTCAAAAAATAAATGACGTCACAAAATACATAACGTCACAAAAATAAATGACGTCACAAAATACATAACGTCACAAAAATTAATTACGTCACAAAATACATAACGTCTCAAAAATAAATGACGTCACAAAATACATAACGTCACAAAAATAAATGACGTCACAAAATACATAACGTCACAAAAATAAATGACGTCACAAAATACATAACGTCACAAAAATAAATGACGTCACAAAATACATAACGTCACAAAAATAATTGAGGTAACAAAATACATAACGTCACAAAATACATAACGTCACAAAAATAAATGACGTCACAAAATACGTAACCTCACAAAAATAAATGACGTCACAAAATACATAACGTCACAAAAAATAAATGAAGTCACAAAATGCATAACGTCTCAAAAATAAATGATGTCACAAAATACATAACGTCACAAAATAAATGACGTCATAAAATACATAACGTCACAAAAATAAATGACGTCCAAAAATAATTACGTCACAAAATACATAACGTCACAAAATACATAACGGCACAAAAATAAATGACGTCAAAAAATACATAACGTCACAAAAATAAATGAGGTCACAAAATACATAACGTCAAAAAATAAATGACGTCACAAAATACATAACGTCACAAAAATAAATGACGTCACAAAATACATAACGTCACCAAAATAAATGACGTCACAATGATAAATGACGTCACAAAATACATAACATCACAAAAATAAATGACGTCACAAAATACAAAACGTTACAAAAATAAATGACGTCACAAAATACATAACGTCACAAAAATAAATGACGTCACAAAATACATAACGTCACAAAAAAATGACGTCACAAAATACATAACGTCACAAAAATAAATGACGTCACAAAATACATAAGGTCACAAAAATAAATGACGTCACAAAATATTTAACGACACAAAATTAAATGACGTCACAAAATACATATTTCATAAAATACATAACGTCAAAAAAATAAATGACGTCACAAAATACATAACGTCACAAAAATAAATGACGTCACAAAATACATAACGTCACAAAAACAAATGACGTCACAAAATACATAACGTCACAAAATACAGAACGTCACAAAATACATAACGTCAAAAAATACATAACGTCACAAAAATATATGACTTCAAAAAATAAATAGCGTCAAAAAAATAAATGACGTCACAAAATACATAACGTCACAAAAATAAATGACGTCACAAAAATTAATAACGTCACAAAATACATAACGTCACAAAAATAAATGATGTCACAAAATACATAACGTCACAAAAATAAATGACGTCACAAAATAATTAACGACACCAAATTAAATGACGTCACAAAATACATATTTTAAAAAATACATAACGTCACGAAAAAATGACGTCACAAAATACATAACGTCACAAAAATAATTGACGTCACAAAATACATAACGTCACAAAAATAAATGACGTCACAAAATACATAACGTCACAAAAATAAATGACGTCACAAAATACATAACGTCACAAAAACAAATGACGTCACAAAATACATAACGTCACAAAAATAAATGACGTCACAAAATACATAATGTCACAAAAATAAATGACGTCACAAAATACAAAACGTCACAAAAAACATAACGTCAAATAATACATAAAGTCACAAAAATATATGAGTTCAAAAAATAAATAGCGTCACAAAAATAAATGACGTCACAAAATACATAACGTCACGAAAATAAATGACGTCACAAACATAATGACGTCACAAAATACATATCGTCACAAAAATAAATGACGTCACAAAATTTATAACGTCACAAAAATAAATGACGTCACAAAATACATAACGTCACAAAAATAAATGACGTCACAAAATACATAACGTCACAAAAATAAATGACGTCACAAAATACATAACGACATAAAAAAAATGACGTCACAAAAATTAATTTCTTCACAAAATACATAATGTCACAAAAATAAATGACGTCACAAAATACAAAACGTCACAAAATACATTATGTCACACAAATAAATGACGTCACAAAATACATAACGTCACAAAAATAAATGACGTCACAAAATACATAACGTCACAAAAATAAATGACGTCACAAAAATTAATTACGTCACAAAATACATAACGTCTCAAAAATAAATGACGTCACAAAATACATAACGTCACAAAAATAAATGACGTCACAAAATACATAACGTCACAAAAATAAATGACGTCACAAAATACATAACGTCACAAAAATAAATGACGTCACAAAATACATAACGTCACAAAAATAAATGACGTCACAAAATACGTAACGTCACAAAAATAAATTACGTCACAAAATACATAACGTCACAAAAAATAAATGACGTCACAACATGCATAACGTCTCAAAAATGAATGATGTAACAAAATACATAACGTCACAAAATAAATGACGTCATAAAATACATAACGTCACAAAAATAAGTGATGTCACAAAAATTAATTACGTCACAAAATACATAACGTCACAAAATACATAACGGCACAAAAATAAATGACGTCACAAAATACATAACGTCACAAAAATAAATGAGGTCACAAAATACATAACGTCAAAAAAATAAATGACGTCACAAAATACATAACGTCACAAAAATAAATGACGTCAAAAAAACATGAAGTCACAAAAATAAATGTATCAAAAATTAATGACGTCACAAAATAAATAACGTCACAAAAATAAATGACGTCACAAAAATTAATTACGTCACAAAATACATAACGTCACAAAATACATAAAGGCACAAAAATAAATGACGTCACAAAATACATAACGTCACAAAAATAAATGAGATCACAAAATTCATAACGTCAAAAAAATAAATTACGTCACAAAATACATAACGTCACAAAAACAAATGACGTCACAAAATACATAACGTCAAAAAAATAAATGACGTCACAAAATACATAACGTCACAAAAACAAATGACGTCACAAAATACATAACGTCACAAAAATAAATGACGTCACAAAATACATATCGTCACAAAAACAAATGACGTCACAAAATACATAACGTCACAAAAATAAATGACGTCACAAAATACATAACGTCACAAAAATAAATGACGTTACAAAATACAAAACGTCACAAAATACATAACGTCACAAAATACATAACGTCACAAAAATAAATGACGTCACAAAATATTTAACGACACAAAATTAAATGACGTCATAAAATACATATTTCATAAAATACATAACGTCACAAAAATAAATGACGTCACATAATACATAACGTCACAAAAATAATTGACGTCACAAAATACATAACGTCACAAAAATAAATGACGTCACAAACATAATGACGTCACAAAATACATATCGTCACAAAAATAAATGACGTCACAAAATACATAACGTCACAAAAATAAATGACGTCACAAAATACATAACGTCACAAAAATAAATGACGTCACAAAATACATAACGACATAAAAATAAATGACGTCACAAAAATTAATTTCTTCACAAAATACATAATGTCACAAAAACAAATGACGTCACAAAATACATAACGTCACAAAATACATTACGTCACAAAAATAAATGACGTCACAAAATACATAACGTCACAAAAATAAATGACGTCACAAAATACATAACGTCACAAAAATAAATGACGTCACAAAATACATAACGTCACAAAAATAAAATGACGTCACAAAATACATAACGTCACAAAAAATAAATGAAGTCACAAAATGCATAACGTCTCAAAAATAAATGATGTCACAAAATACATAACGTCACAAAATAAATGATGTCATAAAATACATAACGTCACAAAAATAAATGACGTCACAAAAATAATTACGTCACAAAATACATAACGTCACAAAATACATAACGGCACAAAAATAAATGACGTCACAAAATACATAACGTCACAAAAATAAATGAGGTCACAAAATACATAACGTCAAAAAATAAATGACGTCACAAAATACATAACGTCACAAAAATAAATGACGTCACAAAATACATAACGTCACAAAAATTAATTACGTCACAAAATACATAACGTCTCAAAAATAAATGACGTCACAAAATACATAACGTCACAAAAATAAATGACGTCACAAAATACATAACGTCACAAAAATAAATGACGTCACAAAATACATAACGTCACAAAAATAAATGACGTCACAAAATACATAACGTCACAAAAATAATTGAGGTAACAAAATACATAACGTCACAAAATACATAACGTCACAAAAATAAATGACGTCACAAAATACGTAACCTCACAAAAATAAATGACGTCACAAAATACATAACGTCACAAAAAATAAATGAAGTCACAAAATGCATAACGTCTCAAAAATAAATGATGTCACAAAATACATAACGTCACAAAATAAATGACGTCATAAAATACATAACGTCACAAAAATAAATGACGTCCAAAAATAATTACGTCACAAAATACATAACGTCACAAAATACATAACGGCACAAAAATAAATGACGTCAAAAAATACATAACGTCAAAAAAATTAATGAGGTCACAAAATACATAACGTCAAAAAATAAATGACGTCACAAAATACATAACGTCACAAAAATAAATGACGTCACAAAATACATAACGTCACAAAAATAAATGACGTCACAATGATAAATGACGTCACAAAATACATAACGTCACAAAAATAAATGACGTCACAAAATACAAAACGTTACAAAAATAAATGACGTCACAAAATACATAACGTCACAAAAATAAATGACGTCACAAAATACATAACGTCACAAAAAAATGACGTCACAAAATACATAACGTCACAAAAATAAATGACGTCACAAAATACATAAGGTCACAAAAATAAATGACGTCACAAAATATTTAACGACACAAAATTAAATGACGTCACAAAATACATATTTCATAAAATACATAACGTCAAAAAAATAAATGACGTCACAAAATACATAACGTCACAAAAATAAATGACGTCACAAAATACATAACGTCACAAAAACAAATGACGTCACAAAATACATAACGTCACAAAAATAAATTACGTCACAAAATACAGAACGTCACAAAATACATAACGTCAAAAAATACATAACGTCACAAAAATATATGACTTCAAAAAATAAATAGCGTCAAAAAAATAAATGACGTCACAAAATACATAACGTCACAAAAATAAATGACGTCACAAAATACATAATGTCACAAAAATAAATGACGTCACAAAATACAAAACGTCACAAAAAACATAACGTCAAATAATACATAAAGTCACAAAAATATATGACTTCAAAAAATAAATAGCGTCACAAAAATAAATGACGTCACAAAATACATAACGTCACGAAAATAAATGACGTCACAAACATAATGACGTCACAAAATACATATCGTCACAAAAATAAATGACGTCACAAAATACATAACGTCACAAAAATAAATGACGTCACAAAATACATAACGTCACAAAAATAAATGACGTCACAAAATACATAACGTCACAAAAATAAATGACGTCACAAAATACGTAACGTCACAAAAATAAATTACGTCACAAAATACATAACGTCACAAAAAATAAATGACGTCACAACATGCATAACGTCTCAAAAATGAATGATGTAACAAAATACATAACGTCACAAAATAAATGACGTCATAAAATACATAACGTCACAAAAATAAGTGATGTCACAAAAATTAATTACGTCACAAAATACATAACGTCACAAAATACATAACGGCACAAAAATAAATGACGTCACAAAATACATAACGTCACAAAAATAAATGAGGTCACAAAATACATAACGTCAAAAAAATAAATGACGTCACAAAATACATAACGTCACAAAAATAAATGACGTCAAAAAAACATGAAGTCACAAAAATAAATGTATCAAAATTTAATGACGTCACAAAATAAATAACGTCACAAAAATAAATGACGTCACAAAAATTAATTACGTCACAAAATACATAACGTCACAAAATACATAAAGGCACAAAAATAAATGACGTCACAAAATACATAACGTCACAAAAATAAATGAGATCACAAAATACATAACGTCAAAAAAATAAATTACGTCACAAAATACATAACGTCACAAAAACAAATGACGTCACAAAATACATAACGTCAAAAAAATAAATGACGTCACAAAATACATAACGTCACAAAAACAAATGACGTCACAAAATACATAACGTCACAAAAATAAATGACGTCACAAAATACATATCGTCACAAAAACAAATGACGTCACAAAATACATAACGTCACAAAAATAAATGACGTCACAAAATACATAACGTCACAAAAATAAATGTCGTTACAAAATACAAAACGTCACAAAATACATAACGTCACAAAATACATAACGTCACAAAAATAAATGACGTCACAAAATATTTAACGACACAAAATTAAATGACGTCATAAAATACATATTTCATAAAATACATAACGTCAGAAAAATAAATGACGTCACATAATACATAACGTCACAAAAATAATTGACGTCACAAAATACATAACGTCACAAAAATAAATGACGTCACAAACATAATGACGTCACAAAATACATATCGTCACAAAAATAAATGACGTCACAAAATACATAACGTCACAAAAATAAATGACGTCACAAAATACATAACGTCACAAAAATAAATGACGTCACAAAATACATAACGAGATAAAAATAAATGACGTCACAAAAATTAATTTCTTCACAAAATACATAATGTCACAAAAACAAATGACGTCACAAAATACATAACGTCACAAAATACATTACGTCACAAAAATAAATGACGTCACAAAATACATAACGTCACAAAAATAAATGACGTCACAAAATACATAACGTCACAAAAATAAATGACGTCACAAAATACATAACGTCACAAAAATAAATGACGTCACAAAATACATAACGTCACAAAAAATAAATGAAGTCACAAAATGCATAACGTCTCAAAAATAAATGATGTCACAAAATACATAACGTCACAAAATAAATGATGTCATAAAATACATAACGTCACAAAAATAAATGACGTCACAAAAATAATTACGTTCAAAAATACATAACGTCACAAAATACATAACGGCACAAAAATAAATGACGTCACAAAATACATAACGTCACAAAAATAAATGAGGTCACAAAATACATAACGTCAAAAAATAAATGACGTCACAAAATACATAACGTCACAAAAATAAATGACGTCACAAAATACATAACGTCACAAAAATTAATTACGTCACAAAATACATAACGTCTCAAAAATAAATGACGTCACAAAATACATAACGGCACAAAAATAAATGACGTCACAAAATACATAACGTCACAAAAATAAATGACGTCACAAAATACATAACGTCACAAAAATAAATGACGTCACAAAAAAAAATAACGTCACAAAAATAATTGAGGTAACAAAATACATAACGTCACAAAATACATAACGTCACAAAAATAAATGACGTCACAAAATACGTAACCTCACAAAAATAAATGACGTCACAAAATACATAACGTCACAAAAAATAAATGAAGTCACAAAATGCATAACGTCTCAAAAATAAATGATGTCACAAAATACATAACGTCACAAAATAAATGACGTCATAAAATATATAACGTCACAAAAATAAATGACGTCCAAAAATAATTACGTCACAAAATACATAACGTCACAAAATACATAACGGCACAAAAATAAATGACGTCAAAAAATACATAACGTCACAAAAATAAATGAGGTCACAAAATACATAACGTCAAAAAATAAATGACGTCACAAAATACATAACGTCACAAAAATAAATGACGTCACAAAATACATAACGTCACAAAAATAAATGACGTCACAAAATACATAACGTCACAAAAAAATGACGTCACAAAATACATAACGTCACAAAAATAAATGACGTCACAAAATACATAAGGTCACAAAAATAAATGACGTCACAAAATATTTAACGACACAAAATTAAATGACGTCACAAAATACATATTTCATAAAATACATAACGTCAAAAAAATAAATGACGTCACAAAATACATAACGTCACAAAAATAAATGACGTCACAAAATACATAACGTCACAAAAACAAATGACGTCACAAAATACATAACGTCACAAAAATAAATTACGTCACAAAATACAGAACGTCACAAAATACATAACGTCAAAAAATACATAACGTCACAAAAATATATGACTTCAAAAAATAAATAGCGTCAAAAAAATAAATGACGTCACAAAATACATAACGTCACAAAAATAAATGACGTCACAAAATACATAATGTCACAAAAATAAATGACGTCACAAAATACAAAACGTCACAAAAAACATAACGTCAAATAATACATAAAGTCACAAAAATATATGACTTCAAAAAATAAATAGCGTCACAAAAATAAATGACGTCACAAAATACATAACGTCACGAAAATAAATGACGTCACAAACATAATGACGTCACAAAATACATATCGTCACAAAAATAAATGACGTCACAAAATACATAACGTCACAAAAATAAATGACGTCACAAAATACATAACGTCACAAAAATAAATGACGTCACAAAATACATAACGTCACAAAAATAAATGACGTCACAAAATACATAACGACATAAAAAAAATGACGTCACAAAAATTAATTTCTTCACAAAATACATAATGTCACAAAATAAATGACGTCACAAAATACAAAACGTCACAAAATACATTATGTCACACAAATAAATGACGTCACAAAATACATAACGTCACAAAAATAAATGACGTCACAAAATACATAACGTCACAAAAATAAATGACGTCACAAAAATTAATTACGTCACAAAATACATAACGTCTCAAAAATAAATGACGTCACAAAATACATAACGTCACAAAAATAAATGACGTCACAAAATACATAACGTCACAAAAATAAATGACGTCACAAAATACATAACGTCACAAAAATAAATGACGTCACAAAATACATAACGTCACAAAAATAATTGAGGTAACAAAATACATAACGTCACAAAATACATAACGTCACAAAAATAAATGACGTCACAAAATACGTAACGTCACAAAAATAAATTACGTCACAAAATACATAACGTCACAAAAAATAAATGACGTCACAACATGCATAACGTCTCAAAAATGAATGATGTAACAAAATACATAACGTCACAAAATAAATGACGTCATAAAATACATAACGTCACAAAAATAAGTGATGTCACAAAAATTAATTACGTCACAAAATACATAACGTCACAAAATACATAACGGCACAAAAATAAATGACGTCACAAAATACATAACGTCACAAAAATAAATGAGGTCACAAAATACATAACGTCAAAAAAATAAATGACGTTACAAAATACATAACGTCACAAAAATAAATGACATCAAAAAAACATGAAGTCACAAAAATAAATGTATCAAAAATTAATGACGTCACAAAATAAATAACGTCACAAAAATAAATGACGTCACAAAAATTAATTACGTCACAAAATACATAACGTCACAAAATACATAAAGGCACAATAATAAATGACGTCACAAAATACATAACGTCACAAAAATAAATGAGATCACAAAATACATAACGTCAAAAAAATAAATTACGTCACAAAATACATAACGTCACAAAAACAAATGACGTCACAAAATACATAACGTCAAAAAAATAAATGACGTCACAAAATACATAACGTCACAAAAACAAATGACGTCACAAAATACATAACGTCACAAAAATAAATGACGTCACAAAATACATATCGTCACAAAAACAAATGACGTCACAAAATACATAACGTCACAAAAATAAATGACGTCACAAAATACATAACGTCACAAAAATAAATGACGTTACAAAATACAAAACGTCACAAAATACATAACGTCACAAAATACATAACGTCACAAAAATAAATGACGTCACAAAATACAAAACGTCACAAAATACCTAACGTCAAATAATACATAACGTCACAAAAATATATGACTTCAAAAAATAAATAGCGTCAAAAAAATAAATGACGTCACAAAATACATAACGTCACATAAATAAATGACGTCACAAAAATTAATAACGTCACAAAATACATAACCTCACAAAAATAAATGACGTCACAAAATACATAACGTCACAAAAATAAATGACGTCACAAAATACATAACGTCACAAAAATAAATGACGTCATAAAATACATAACGTGACAAAAATAAATGACGTCACAAAATACATAACGTCACAAAAATAAATGACGTCACAAAAATTAATAACGTCACAAAATACATAACGTCACAAAAATAAATGACGTCACAAAATACATAACGTCACAAAAATTAATGACGTCACAAAATACATAACGTCACAAAAATAAATGACGTCAAAAAATACAAAACGTCACAAAATACATAACGTCAAAAAATACATAACGTCACAAAAATATATGACTTCAAAAAATAAATAGCGTCACAAAAATAAATGACGTCACAAAATACATAACGTCACAAAAATAAATGACGTCACAAAAATTAATAACGTCACAAAATACATAACGTCACAAAAATAAATGATGTCACAAAATACATAACGTCACAAAAATAAATGACGTCACAAAATATTAAACGACACAAAATTAAATGACGTCACAAAATACATATTTCATAAAATACATAACGTCACAAAAAAATAACGTCACAAAATACATAACGTCACAAAAATAAATGACGTCATAAAATAAATAACGTCCCAAAAATAAATGACGTCACAAATTATTTAACGCCACAAAATTAAATGACGTCACAAAATACATATTTCATAAAATACATAACGTCACAAAAATAAATGACGTCACAAAATACATAACGTCACAAAAACAAATGACGTCACAAAATACATAACGTCACAAAAATAAATGACGTCACAAAATACATAACGTCACAAAAATAAATGACGTCACAAAATACAAAACGTCACAAAATACATAACTTCAAAAAATACATAACGTCATAAAAATAAATGACGTCACAAAAATTAATTACTTCACAAATTACATAATGTCACAAAAATAAATGACGTCACAAAATACATAACGTCACAAAATACATTACGTCACAAAAATAAATGACGTCACAAAATACATAACGTCACAAAAATGAATGACGTCACAAAATACATAACGTCACAAAAATAAATGACGTCACAAAAATTAATTACGTCACAAAATACATAACTTCACAAAAACAAATTAATAACGTCACAAAATACATAACGTCACAAAAATAAATGACGTCACAAAATACATAACGTCACAAAAATAAATGACGTCACAAAATACATAACGTCACAAAAATAAATGACGTCACAAAATACAAAACGTCACAAAATACATAACGTCAAAAAATACATAACGTCAAAAAATACATAACGTCACAAAAATATATGACTTCAAAAAATAAATAGCGTCACAAAAATAAATGACGTCACAAAATACATAACGTCACAAAAATTAATAACGTCACAAAATACATAACGTCACAAAAATAAATGATGTCACAAAATACATAACGTCACAAAAATAAATGACGTCACAAAATATTTAACGACACAAAATTAAATGACGTCACAAAAGACATATTTCATAAAATACATAACGTCACAAAAAAATGACGTCACAAAATACATAACGTCACAAAAATAAATGACGTCACTAAATACATAACGTCACAAAAATAAATGACGTCACAAAATATTTAACGACACAAAATTAAATGACGTCACAAAATACATTTTTCATAAAGTCACAAAAATAAATGACGTCACAAAATACATAACGTCACAAAAATAAATGACGTCACAAAATACATAACGTCACAAAAATATATGACGTCACAAAATACAAAACGTCACAAAATACCTAACGTCAAATAATACATAACGTCACAAAAATATATGACTTCAAAAAATAAATAGCGTCAAAAAAATAAATGACGTCACAAAATACATAACGTCACATAAATAAATGACGTCACAAAAATTAATAACGTCACAAAATACATAACCTCACAAAAATAAATGACGTCACAAAATACATAACGTCACAAAAATAAATGACGTCACAAAATACATAACGTCACAAAAATAAATGACGTCATAAAATACATAACGTGACAAAAATAAATGACGTCACAAAATACATAACGTCACAAAAATAAATGACGTCACAAAAATTAATAACGTCACAAAATACATAACGTCACAAAAATAAATGACGTCACAAAATACATAACGTCACAAAAATTAATGACGTCACAAAATACATAACGTCACAAAAATAAATGACGTCACAAAATACAAAACGTCACAAAATACATAACGTCAAAAAATACATAACGTCACAAAAATATATGACTTCAAAAAATAAATAGCGTCACAAAAATAAATGACGTCACAAAATACATAACGTCACAAAAATAAATGACGTCACAAAAATTAATAACGTCACAAAATACATAACGTCACAAAAATAAATGATGTCACAAAATACATAACGTCACAAAAATAAATGACGTCACAAAATATTAAACGACACAAAATTAAATGACGTCACAAAATACATATTTCATAAAATACATAACGTCACAAAAAAATAACGTCACAAAATCCATAACGTCAAAAAAATAAATGACGTCATAAAATAAATAACGTCACAAAAATAAATGACGTCACAAATTATTTAACGCCACAAAATTAAATGACGTCACAAAATACATATTTCATAAAATACATAACGTCACAAAAATAAATGACGTCACAAAATACATAACGTCACAAAAACAAATGACGTCACAAAATACATAACGTCACAAAAATAAATGACGTCACAAAATACATAACGTCACAAAAATAAATGACGTCACAAAATACAAAACGTCACAAAATACATAACTTCAAAAAATACATAACGTCATAAAAATCAATGACGTCACAAAAATTAATTACTTCACAAATTACATAATGTCACAAAAATAAATGACGTCACAAAATACATAACGTCACAAAATACATTACGTCACAAAAATAAATGACGTCACAAAATACATAACGTCACAAAAATGAATGACGTCACAAAATACATAACGTCACAAAAATAAATGACGTCACAAAAATTAATTACGTCACAAAATACATAACTTCACAAAAACAAATTAATAACGTCACAAAATACATAACGTCACAAAAATAAATGACGTCACAAAATACATAACGTCACAAAAATAAATGACGTCACAAAATACATAAAGTCACAAAAATAAATGACGTCACAAAATACAAAACGTCACAAAATACATAACGTCAAAAAATACATTACGTCACAAAAATATATGACTTCAAAAAATAAATAGCGTCACAAAAATAAATGACGTCACAAAATACATAACGTCACAAAAATTAATAACGTCACAAAATACATAACGTCACAAAAATAAATGATGTCACAAAATACATAACGTCACAAAAATAAATGACGTCACAAAATATTTAACGACACAAAATTAAATGACGTCACAAAAGACATATTTCATAAAATACATAACGTCACAAAAAAAATGACGTCACAAAATACATAACGTCACAAAAATAAATGACGTCACAAAATACATAACGTCACAAAAATAAATGACGTCACAAAATATTTAACGACACAAAATTAAATGACGTCACAAAATACATTTTTCATAAAGTCACAAAAATAAATGACGTCACAAAATACATAACGTCACAAAAATAAATGACGTCACAAAATACAAAACGTCACAAAATACATAACGTCAAAAAATACATAACGTCACAAAAATATATGACTTAAAAAATTAAATAGCGTCACAAAAATAAATGACGTCACAAACATAATGACGTCACAAAATACATATCGTCACAAAAATAAATGACGTCACAAAATACATAACGTTACAAAAATAAATGACGTCACAAAATACATAACGTCACAAAAATAAATGACGTCACAAAATACATAACGTCATAAAAATAAATGACGTCACAAAAATTTATTACTTCACAAAATACATAATGTCACGAAAATAAATGACGTCACAAAATACATAACTTCACAAAATACATTACGTCACAAAAATAAATGACGTCACAAAATACATAACGTCACAAAAATAAATGACGTCACAAAAATTAATTACGTCACAAAATAAATAACGTCACAAAAATAAATGACGTCACAAAATACATAACGTCACAAAATACATAACGTCGCAAAAAATAAATGACGTCACAAAATACATAACGTCACAAAATAAATGACGTCATAAAATACATAACGTCACAAAAATAAATGACGTCACAAAAATTTATTACGTCACAAAAATAAATAACGTCACAAAATACATAACGTCACAAAAATAAATGACGTCACAAAATACATAACGTCACAAAAACAAATGACGTCACAAAATACATAACGTCACAAAAATAAATGACGTCACAAAATACATAACGTCACAAAAATATATGACGTCACAAAATACAAAACGTCACAAAATACATAACGTCAAAAAAAACATAACGTCACAAAAATATATGACTTCAAAAAATAAATAGCGTCACAAAAATAAATGACGTCACAAAATACATAACGTCACAAAAATAAATGACGTCACAAAAATTAATAACGTCAGAAAATACATAACGTCACAAAAATAAATGATGTCACAAAATACATAACGTCACAAAAACAAATGACGTCACAAAATACATAACGTCACAAAAATAAATGATGTCACAAAATACATAACGTCACAAAAATAAATGACGTCACAAAATATTTAACGACACAAAATTAAATGACGTCACAAAAGACATATTTCATAAAATACATAACGTCACAAAAAAATGACGTCAAAAAAACATAACGTCACAAAAATAAATGACGTCACAAAATACATAACGTCACAAAAATAAATGACGTCAAAAAATATTTAACGACACAATATTAAATGACGTCACAAAATACATTTTTCATAAAGTCACAAAAATAAATGACGTCACAAAATACATAACGTCACAAAAACAAATGACGTCACAAAATACATAACGTCACAAAAATAAATGACGTCACAAAATACATAACGTCACAAAAATAAATGACGTCACAAAATACAACACGTCACAAAATACATAACGTCAAAAAATACATAACGTCACAAAAATATATGACTTAAAAAAATAAATAGCGTCACAAAAATAAATGACGTCACAAACATAATGACGTCACAAAATACATATCGTCACAAAAATAAATGACGTCACAAAATACATAACGTCACAAAAATAAATGACGTCACAAAATACATAACGTCACAAAAATAAATGACGTCACAAAATACATAACGTCATAAAAATAAATGACGTCACAAAAATTAATTACTTCACAAAATACATAATGTCACGAAAATAAATGACGTCACAAAATACATAACGTCACAAAATACATTACGTCACAAAAATAAATGACGTCACAAAATACATAACGTCACAAAAATAAATGACGTCACAAAATACATAACGTCACAAAAATAAATGACGTCACAAAAATTAATTACGTCACAAAATAAATAACGTCACAAAAATAAATGACGTCACAAAATACATAACGTCACAAAATACATAACGTCACAAAAAATAAATGACGTCACAAAATGCATAACGTCTCAAAAATAAATGATGTCACAAAATACATAACGTCACAAAATAAATGACGTCATAAAATACATAACGTCACAAAAATAAATGACGTCACAAAATACATAACGTCACAAAATAAATGACGTCATAAAATACATAACGTCACAAAAATAAATGACGTCACAACAATTTATTACGTCACAAAAATAAATTACGTCACAAAACACAAAACGTCACAAAATACATAACGTCAAAAAATACATAACGTCACAAAAATATATGACTTCAAAAAATAAATAGCGTCACAAAAATAAATGACGTCACAAAATACATAACGTCACAAAAATAAATGACGTCACAAAAATTAATAACGTCACAAAATACATAACGTCACAAAAATAAATGATGTCACAAAATACATAACGTCACAAAAATAAATGACGTCACAAAATATTTAACGACACAAAATTAAATGACGTCACAAAATACATATTTCTAAAAATACATAACGTCACAAAAAAAATGACGTCACAAAATACATAACGTCACAAAAATAAATGACGTCACAAAATACATAACGTCACAAAAATAAATGACGTCACAAAATAATTAACGACACAAAATTAAATGACGTCACAAATACATATTTCATAAAATACATAACGTCACAAAAATAAATGACGTCACAAAATACATAACGTCACAAAAAAATGACGTCACAAAATACATAACGTCACAAAAATAAATGACGTCACAAAATACATAACGTCACAAAAATAAATGACGTCACAAAATACATAACGTCACAAAAACAAATGACGTCACAAAATACAAAACGTCACAAAATACATAACGTCAAATAATACATAACGTCACAAAAATATATGACTTCAAAAAATAAATAGCGTCACAAAAATAAATGACGTCACAAAATACATAACGTTACAAAAATAAATGACGTCACAAACATAATGACGTCACAAAATACATATCGTCACAAAAATAAATGACGTCACAAAATACATAACGTCACAAAAATAAATGACGTCACAAAATTAATAACGTCAAAAAAATAAATGACGTCACAAAATACATAACGTCATAAAAATAAATGAGGTCACAAAAATAAATTACTTCACAAAATTCATAATGTCACAAAAATAAATGACGTCACAAAATACATAACGTCACAAAATACATTACGTCACAAAAATAAATGACGTCACAAAATACATAACGTCACAAAAATAAATGACGTCACAAAAATTAATAACGTCACAAAATACATAACGTCACAAAAATAAATCATGTCACAAAATACATAACGTCACAAAAATAAATGACGTCACAAAATATTTAACGACACAAAATTAAATGACGTCACAAAATACATATTTCTAAAAATACATCACGTCACAAAAAAATGACGTCACAAAATACATAACGTCACAAAAATAAATGACGTCACAAAGTACATAACGTCACAAAAATAAATGACGTCACAAAATACATAACGTCACAAAAATAAATGACGTCACACAAATTAATAACGTCACAAAACACATAACGTCACAAAAATAAATGACGTCACAAAATACATAACGTCACAAAAATAAATGACGTCACAAAAATAAATGACGTCACAAAATACATAACGTCACAAAAATAAATGACGTCACAAAATACAAAACGTCACAAAATACATAACGTCAAAAAATACATAACTTCACAAAAATATATGACTTCAAAAAATAAATAGCGTCACAAAAATAAATGACGTCACAAAATACATAACGTCACAAAAATAAATGACGTCACAAAAATTAATAACGTCACAAAATACATAACGTCACAAAAATAAATGACGTCACAAAATACAAAACGTCACAAAATACATAACGTCAAAAAATACATAACGTCACAAAAATATATGACTTAAAAAAATAAATAGCGTCACAAAAATAAATGACGCCACAAACATAATGACGTCACAAAATACATATCGTCACAAAAATAAATGACGTCACAAAATACATAACGTCACAAAAATAAATGACGTCACAAAATACATAACGTCACAAAAATAAATGACGTCACAAAATACATAACGTCATAAAAATAAATGACGTCACAAAAATTAATTACTTCACAAAATACATAATGTCACGAAAATAAATGACGTCACAAAATACATAACGTCACAAAATACATTACGTCACAAAAATAAATGACGTCACAAAATACATAACGTCACAAAAATAAATGACGTCACAAAATACATAACGTCACAAAAATAAATGACGTCACAAAAATTAATTACGTCACAAAATAAATAACGTCACAAAAATAAATGACGTCACAAAATACATAACGTCACAAAATACATAACGTCACAAAAAATAAATGACGTCACAAAATGCATAACGTCTCAAAAATAAATGATGTCACAAAATACATAACGTCACAAAATAAATGACGTCATAAAATACATAACGTCACAAAAATAAATGACGTCACAAAATACATAACGTCACAAAATAAATGACGTCATAAAACACAAAACGTCACAAAATACATAACGTCAAAAAATACATAACGTCACAAAAATATATGACTTCAAAAAATAAATAGCGTCACAAAAATAAATGACGTCACAAAATACATAACGTCAAAAAAATAAATGACGTCACAAAAATTAATAACGTCACAAAATACATAACGTCACAAAAATAAATGATGTCACAAAATACATAACGTCACAAAAATAAATGACGTCACAAAATATTTAACGACACAAAATTAAATGACGTCACAAAATACATATTTCTAAAAATACATAACGTCACAAAAAAAATGACGTCACAAAATACATAACGTCACAAAAATAAATGACGTCACAAAATACATAACGTCACAAAAATAAATGACGTCACAAAATATTTAACGACACAAAATTAAATGACGTCACAAATACATATTTCATAAAATACATAACGTCACAAAAATAAATGACGTCACAAAATACATAACGTCACAAAAAAAATGACGTCACAAAATACATAACGTCACAAAAATAAATGACGTCACAAAATACATAACGTCACAAAAATAAATGACGTCACAAAATACATAACGTCACAAAAATAAATGACGTCACAAAATACATAACGTCACAAAAACAAATGACGTCACAAAATACATAATGTCACAAAAAAAAATGACGTCACAAAATACATAACGTCACAAAAATAAATGACGTCACAAAATACATAACGTCACAAAAATAAATGACGTCACAAAATACAAAACGTCACAAAATACATAACGTCAAATAATACATAACGTCACAAAAATATATGACTTCAAAAAATAAATAGCGTCACAAAAATAAATGACGTCACAAAATACATAACGTTACAAAAATAAATGACGTCACAAACATAATGACGTCACAAAATACATATCGTCACAAAAATAAATGACGTCACAAAATACATAACGTCACAAAAATAAATGACGTCACAAAATTAATAACGTCACAAAAATAAATGACGTCACAAAATACATAACGTCACAAAAAAATGACGTCACAAAATACATAACGTCACAAAAATAAATGACGTCACAAAATACATAACGTCACAAAAATAAATGACGTCACAAAATACATAACGTCACAAAAACAAATGACGTCACAAAATACAAAACGTCACAAAATACATAACGTCAAATAATACATAACGTCACAAAAATATATGACTTCAAAAAATAAATAGCGTCACAAAAATAAATGACGTCACAAAATACATAACGTTACAAAAATAAATGACGTCACAAACATAATGACGTCACAAAATACATATCGTCACAAAAATAAATGACGTCACAAAATACATAACGTCACAAAAATAAATGACGTCACAAAATTAATAACGTCAAAAAAATAAATGACGTCACAAAATACATAACGTCATAAAAATAAATGAGGTCACAAAAATAAATTACTTCACAAAATTCATAATGTCACAAAAATAAATGACGTCACAAAATACATAACGTCACAAAATACATTACGTCACAAAAATAAATGACGTCACAAAATACATAACGTCACAAAAATAAATGACGTCACAAAAATTAATAACGTCACAAAATACATAACGTCACAAAAATAAATCATGTCACAAAATACATAACGTCACAAAAATAAATGACGTCACAAAATATTTAACGACACAAAATTAAATGACGTCACAAAATACATATTTCTAAAAATACATCACGTCACAAAAAAATGACGTCACAAAATACATAACGTCACAAAAATAAATGACGTCACAAAGTACATAACGTCACAAAAATAAATGACGTCACAAAATACATAACGTCACAAAAATAAATGACGTCACACAAATTAATAACGTCACAAAACACATAACGTCACAAAAATAAATGACGTCACAAAATACATAACGTCACAAAAATAAATGACGTCACAAAAATAAATGACGTCACAAAATACATAACGTCACAAAAATAAATGACGTCACAAAATACAAAACGTCACAAAATACATAACGTCAAAAAATACATAACTTCACAAAAATATATGACTTCAAAAAATAAATAGCGTCACAAAAATAAATGACGTCACAAAATACATAACGTCACAAAAATAAATGACGTCACAAAAATTAATAACGTCACAAAATACATAACGTCACAAAAATAAATGACGTCACAAAATACAAAACGTCACAAAATACATAACGTCAAAAAATACATAACGTCACAAAAATATATGACTTAAAAAAATAAATAGCGTCACAAAAATAAATGACGCCACAAACATAATGACGTCACAAAATACATATCGTCACAAAAATAAATGACGTCACAAAATACATAACGTCACAAAAATAAATGACGTCACAAAATACATAACGTCACAAAAATAAATGACGTCACAAAATACATAACGTCATAAAAATAAATGACGTCACAAAAATTAATTACTTCACAAAATACATAATGTCACGAAAATAAATGACGTCACAAAATACATAACGTCACAAAATACATTACGTCACAAAAATAAATGACGTCACAAAATACATAACGTCACAAAAATAAATGACGTCACAAAATACATAACGTCACAAAAATAAATGACGTCACAAAAATTAATTACGTCACAAAATAAATAACGTCACAAAAATAAATGACGTCACAAAATACATAACGTCACAAAATACATAACGTCACAAAAAATAAATGACGTCACAAAATGCATAACGTCTCAAAAATAAATGATGTCACAAAATACATAACGTCACAAAATAAATGACGTCATAAAATACATAACGTCACAAAAATAAATGACGTCACAAAATACATAACGTCACAAAATAAATGACGTCATAAAACACAAAACGTCACAAAATACATAACGTCAAAAAATACATAACGTCACAAAAATATATGACTTCAAAAAATAAATAGCGTCACAAAAATAAATGACGTCACAAAATACATAACGTCAAAAAAATAAATGACGTCACAAAAATTAATAACGTCACAAAATACATAACGTCACAAAAATAAATGATGTCACAAAATACATAACGTCACAAAAATAAATGACGTCACAAAATATTTAACGACACAAAATTAAATGACGTCACAAAATACATATTTCTAAAAATACATAACGTCACAAAAAAAATGACGTCACAAAATACATAACGTCACAAAAATAAATGACGTCACAAAATACATAACGTCACAAAAATAAATGACGTCACAAAATATTTAACGACACAAAATTAAATGACGTCACAAATACATATTTCATAAAATACATAACGTCACAAAAATAAATGACGTCACAAAATACATAACGTCACAAAAAAAATGACGTCACAAAATACATAACGTCACAAAAATAAATGACGTCACAAAATACATAACGTCACAAAAATAAATGACGTCACAAAATACATAACGTCACAAAAATAAATGACGTCACAAAATACATAACGTCACAAAAACAAATGACGTCACAAAATACATAATGTCACAAAAAAAAATGACGTCACAAAATACATAACGTCACAAAAATAAATGACGTCACAAAATACATAACGTCACAAAAATAAATGACGTCACAAAATACAAAACGTCACAAAATACATAACGTCAAATAATACATAACGTCACAAAAATATATGACTTCAAAAAATAAATAGCGTCACAAAAATAAATGACGTCACAAAATACATAACGTTACAAAAATAAATGACGTCACAAACATAATGACGTCACAAAATACATATCGTCACAAAAATAAATGACGTCACAAAATACATAACGTCACAAAAATAAATGACGTCACAAAATTAATAACGTCACAAAAATAAATGACGTCACAAAATACATAACATCATAAAAATAAATGAGGTCAAAAAAATTAATTACTTCACAAAATACATAACGTCACAAAATACATTACGTCACAAAAATAAATGACGTCACAAAATACATAACGTCACAAAAATAAATGACGTCACAAAAATTAATAACGTCACAAAATACATAACGTCACAAAAATAAATGATGTCACAAAATACATAACGTCACAAAAATAAATGACGTCACAAAATATTTAACGACACAAAATTAAATGACGTCACAAAATACATATTTCTAAAAATACATAACGTCACAAAAAAATGACGTCACAAAATACATAACGTCACAAAAATAAATGACGTCACAAAGTACATAACGTCACAAAAATAAATGACGTCACAAAATACAAAACGTCACAAAATACATAACGTCAAAAAATACATAACGTCACAAAAATATATGACTTAAAAAAATAAATAGCGTCACAAAAATAAATGACGTCAGAAACATAATGACGTCACAAAATACATATCGTCACAAAAATAAATGACGACACAAAATACATAACGTCACAAAAATAAATGACGTCACAAAATACATAACGTCACAAAAATAAATGACGTCACAAAATACATAACGTCATAAAAATAAATGACGTCACAAAAATTAATTACTTCACAAAATACATAATGTCACGAAAATAAATGACGTCACAAAATACATAACGTCACAAAATACATTACGTCACAAAAATAAATGACGTCACAAAATACATAACGTCACAAAAATAAATGACGTCACAAAATACATAACGTCACAAAAATAAATGACGTCACAAAAATTAATTACGTCACAAAATAAATAACGTCACAAAAATAAATGACGTCACAAAATACATAACGTCACAAAATACATAACGTCACAAAAAATAAATGACGTCACAAAATGCATAACGTCTCAAAAATAAATGATGTCACAAAATACATAACGTCACAAAAATAAATGACGTCACAAAATATTTAACGACACAAAATTAAATGACGTCACAAATACATATTTCATAAAATACATAACGTCACAAAAATAAATGACGTCACAAAATACATAACGTCACAAAAAAAAATGACGTCATAAAATACATAACGTCACAAAAATAAATGACGTCACAAAATACATAACGTCACAAAAATAAATGACGTCACAAAATACATAACGTCACAAAAATAAATTACGTCACAAAACACAAAACGTCACAAAATACATAACGTCAAAAAATACATAACGTCACAAAAATATATGACTTCAAAAAATAAATAGCGTCACAAAAATAAATGACGTCACAAAATACATAACGTCACAAAAATAAATGACGTCACAAAAATTAATAACGTCACAAAATACATAACGTCACAAAAATAAATGATGTCACAAAATACATAACGTCACAAAAATAAATGACGTCACAAAATATTTAACGACACAAAATTAAATGACGTCACAAAATACATATTTCTAAAAATACATAACGTCACAAAAAAAATGACGTCACAAAATACATAACGTCACAAAAATAAATGACGTCACAAAATACATAACGTCACAAAAATAAATGACGTCACAAAATATTTAACGACACAAAATTAAATGACGTCACAAATACATATTTCATAAAATACATAACGTCACAAAAATAAATGACGTCACAAAATACATAACGTCACAAAAAAAAATGACGTCACAAAATACATAACGTCAAAAAAATAAATGACGTCACAAAATACATAACGTCACAAAAATAAATGACGTCACAAAATACATAACATCACAAAAATAAATGACGTCACAAAATACATAACGTCACAAAAACAAATGACGTCACAAAATACATAATGTCACAAAAATAAATGACGTCACAAAATACATAACGTCACAAAAATAAATGACGTCACAAAATACATAACGTCACAAAAATAAATGACGTCACAAAATACAAAACGTCACAAAATACATAACGTCAAATAATACATAACGTCACAAAAATATATGACTTCAAAAAATAAATAGCGTCACAAAAATAAATGACGTCACAAAATACATAACGTTACAAAAATAAATGACGTCACAAACATAATGACGTCACAAAATACATATCGTCACAAAAATAAATGACGTCACAAAATACATAACGTCACAAAAATAAATGACGTCACAAAATTAATAACGTCACAAAAATAAATGACGTCACAAAATACATAACGTCATAAAAATAAATGAGGTAACAAAAATTAATTACTTCACAAAATTCATAATGTCACAAAAATAAATGACGTCACAAAATACATAACGTCACAAAATACATTACGTCACAAAAATAAATGACGTCACAAAATACATAACGTCACAAAAATAAATGACGTCACAAAAATTAATAACGTCACAAAATACATAACGTCACAAAAATAAATGATGTCACAAAATACATAACGTCACAAAAATAAATGACGTCACAAAATATTTAACGACACAAAATTAAATGACGTCACAAAATACATATTTCTAAAAATATATAACGTCACAAAAAAAATGACGTCACAAAATACATAACGTCACAAAAATAAATGACGTCACAAAGTACATAACGTCACAAAAATAAATGACGTCACAAAATACATAACGTCACAAAAATAAATGACGTAACACAAATTAATAACGTCACAAAATACATAACGTCACAAAAATAAATGACGTCACAAAGTACATAACGTCACAAAAATAAATGACGTCACAAAATACATAACGTCACAAAAATAAATGACATCACAAAATACAAAACGTCACAAAATACATAACGTCAAAAAATACATAACGTCACAAAAATATATGACTTCAAAAAATAAATAGCGTCACAAAAATAAATGACGTCACAAAATACATAACGTCACAAAAATAAATGACGTCACAAAAATTAATAACGTCACAAAATACATAACGTCACAAAAATAAATGATGTCACAAAATACATAACGTCACAAAAATAAATGACGTCACAAAATATTTAACGTCACAAAATTAAATAACGTCACAAAAGACATATTTCATAAAATACATAACGTCACAAAAAAATGACGTCACAAAATACATAACGTCACAAAAATAAATGACGTCACAAAATACATAACGTCACAAAAATAAATGACGTCACAAAATACATAACGTCACAAAAATAAATGACGTAACACAAATTAATAACGTCACAAAATACATAACGTCACAAAAATAAATGACGTCACAAAGTACATAACGACACAAAATTAAATGACGTCACAAAATACATTTTTCATAAAGTCACAAAAATAAATGACGTCACAAAATACATATCGTCACAAAAATAAGTGACGTCACAAAATACATAACGTCACAAAAATAAATGACGTCACAAAATACATAACGTCACAAAAATAAATGACGTCACAAAATACATAACGTCATAAAAATAAATGACGTCACAAAAATTAATTACTTCACAAAATACATAATGTCACGAAAATAAATGACGTCACAAAATACATAACGTCACAAAATACATTACGTCACAAAAATAAATGACGTCACAAAATACATAACGTCACAAAATAAATGACGTCACAAAATACATAACGTCACAAAAATAAATGACGTCACAAAAATTAATTACGTCACAAAATAAATAACGTCACAAAAATAAATGACGTCACAAAATACATAACGTCACAAAATACATAACGTCACAAAAAATAAATGACGTCACAAAATGCATAACGTCTCAAAAATAAATGATGTCACAAAATACATAACGTCACAAAATAAATGACGTCATAAAATACATAACGTCACAAAAATAAATGACGTCACAAAATACATAACGTCACAAAATAAATGACGTCATAAAATACATAACGTCACAAAAATAAATGACGTCACAAAAATTAATTACGTCACAAAAATAAATAACGTCACAAAATACATAACGTCACAAAAATAAATGACGTCACAAAATACATAACGTCACAAAAATAAATTACTTCACAAAACACAAAACGTCACAAAATACATAACGTCAAAAAATACATAACGTCACAAAAATATATGACTTCAAAAAATAAATAGCGTCACAAAAATAAATGACGTCACAAAATACATAACGTCACAAAAGTAAATGACGTCACAAAAATTAATAACGTCACAAAATACATAACGTCACAAAAATAAATGATGTCACAAAATACATAACGCCACAAAAATAAATGACGTCACAAAATATTTAACGACACAAAATTAAATGACGTCACAAAATACATATTTCTAAAAATACATAACGTCACAAAAAAAATGACGTCACAAAATACATAACGTCACAAAAATAAATGACGTCACAAAATACATAACGTCACAAAAATAAATGACGTCACAAAATATTTAACGACACAAATTTAAATGACGTCACAAATACATATTTCATAAAATACATAACGTCACAAAAATAAATGACGTCACAAAATACATAACGTCACAAAAAAAATGACGTCACAAAATACATAACGTCACAAAAATAAATGACGTCACAAAATACATAACGTCACAAAAATAAATGACGTCACAAAATACATAACGTCACAAAAATAAATGACGTCACAAAGTACATAACGTCACAAAAATAAATGACGTCACAAAATACATAATGTCACAAAAATAAATGACGTCACAAAATACATAACGTCACAAAAATAAATGACGTCACAAAATACATAACGTCACAAAAATAAATGACGTCACAAAATACAAAACGTCACAAAATACATAACGTCAAATAATACATAACGTCACAAAAATATATGACTTCAAAAAATAAATAGCGTCACAAAAATAAATGACGTCACAAAATACATAACGTTACAAAAATAAATGACGTCACAAACATAATGACGTCACAAAATACATATCGTCACAAAAATAAATGACGTCACAAAATACATAACGTCACAAAAATAAATGACGTCACAAAATTAATAACGTCACAAAAATAAATGACGTCACAAAATACATAACGTCATAAAAAAAAATGAGGTCACAAAAATTAATTACTTCACAAAATTCATAATGTCACAAAAATAAATGACGTCACAAAATACATAACGTCACAAAATACATTACCTCACAAAAATAAATGACGTCACAAAATACATAACGTCACAAAAATAAATGACGTCACAAAAATTAATAACGTCACAAAATACATAACGTCACAAAAATAAATGATGTCACAAAATACATAACGTCACAAAAATAAATGACGTCACAAAATATTTAACGACACAAAATTAAATGACGTCACAAAATACATATTTCTAAAAATACATAACGTCACAAAAAAAATGACGTCACAAAATACATAACGTCACAAAAATAAATGACGTCACAAAGTACATAACGTCACAAAAATAAATGACGTCACAAAATACATAACGTCACAAAAATAAATGACGTCACACAAATTAATAACGTCACAAAATACATAACGTCACAAAAATAAATGACGTCACAAAATACATAACGTGACAAAAATAAATGACGTCACAAAATACATAACGTCACAAAAATAAATGACGTCACAAAATACAAAACGTCACAAAATACATAACGTCAAAAAATACATAACGTCACAAAAATATATGACTTAAAAAAATAAATAGCGTCACAAAAATAAATGACGTCACAAACATAATGACGTCACAAACATAATGACGTCACAAAATACATATCGTCACAAAAATAAATGACGTCACAAAATACATAACGTCACAAAAATAAATGACGTCACAAAATACATAACGTCACAAAAATAAATGACGTCACAAAATACATAACGTCATAAAAATAAATGACGTCACAAAAATTAATTACTTCACAAAATACATAATGTCACGAAAATAAATGACGTCACAAAATACATAACGTCACAAAATACATTACGTCACAAAAATAAATGACGTCACAAAATACATAACGTCACAAAAATAAATGACGTCACAAAATACATAACGTCACAAAAAATAAATGACGTCACAAAATGCATAACGTCTCAAAAATAAATGATGTCACAAAATACATAACGTCACAAAATAAATGACGTCATAAAATACATAACGTCACAAAAATAAATGACGTCACAAAATACATAACGTCACAAAATAAATGACGTCATAAAATACATAACGTCACAAAAATAAATGACGTCACAAAAATTTATTACGTCACAAAATACATAACGTCACAAAAATAAATGATGTCACAAAATACATAACGTCACAAAAATAAATGACGTCACAAAATATTTAACGACACAAAATTAAATGACGTCACAAAATATTTATCGACACAAAATTAAATGACGTCACAAAATACATATTTCTAAAAATACATAACGTCACAAAAAAAATGACGTCACAAAATACATAACGTCACAAAAATAAATGACGTCACAAAATACATAACGTCACAAAAATAAATGACGTCACAAAATATTTAACGACACAAAATTAAATGACGTCACAAATACATATTTCATAAAATACATAACGTCACAAAAATAAATGACGTCACAAAATACATAACGTCACAAAAAAAATGACGTCACAAAATACATAACGTCACAAAAATAAATGACGTCACAAAATACATAACGTCACAAAAATAAATGACGTCACAAAATACATAACGTCACAAAAATAAATGACATCACAAAATACATAACGTCACAAAAACAAATGACGTCACAAAATACATAATGTCACAAAAATAAATGACGTCACAAAATACATAACGTCACAAAAATAAATGACGTCACAAAATACATAACGTCAAATAATACATAACGTCACAAAAATATATGACTTCAAAAAATAAATAGCGTCACAAAAATAAATGACGTCACAAAATACATAACGTTACAAAAATAAATGACGTCACAAACATAATGACGTCACAAAATACATATCGTCACAAAAATAAATGACGTCACAAAATACATAACGTCACAAAAATAAATGACGTCACAAAATTAATAACGTCACAAAAATAAATGACGTCACAAAATACATAACGTCATAAAAATAAATGAGGTCACAAAAATTAATTACTTCACAAAATTCATAATGTCACAAAAATAAATGACGTCACAAAATACATAACGTCACAAAATACATTACGTCACAAAAATAAATGACGTCACAAAATACATAACGTCACAAAAATAAATGACGTCACAAAATACATAACGTCACAAATTTAATTGACGTCACAAAATACATAACGTCACAAAAATAATTGAGGTAACAAAATACATAACGTCACAAAATACATAACGTCACAAAAATAAATGACGTCACAAAATACATAACGTCACAAAAATAAATGACGTCACAAAATACATAACGTCACAAAATACATAACGTCACAAAAATAAATGACGTCACAAAATACATAACGTCACAAAAACAAATGACGTCACAAAATACATAACGTCACAAAAATAAATGACGTCACAAAATACATAACGTCACAAAAATAAATGACATCACAAAATACATAACGTCACAAAAACAAATGACGTCACAAAATACATAATGTCACAAAAATAAATGACGTCACAAAATACATAACGTCACAAAATACATTACGTCACAAAAATAAATGACGTCACAAAATACATAACGTCACAAAAATAAATGACGTCACAAAATACATAACGTCACAAATTTAATTGACGTCACAAAATACATAACGTCACAAAAATAAATGACGTCACAAAATACATAACGTCACAAAAATAAATGACGTCACAAAATACATAACGTCACAAAAATAAATGACGTCACAAAATACATAACGTCAAATAATACATAACGTCACAAAAATATATGACTTCAAAAAATAAATAGCGTCACAAAAATAAATGACGTCACAAAATACATAACGTTACAAAAATAAATGACGTCACAAACATAATGACGTCACAAAATACATATCGTCACAAAAATAAATGACGTCACAAAATACATAACGTCACAAAAATAAATGACGTCACAAAATTAATAACGTCACAAAAATAAATGACGTCACAAAATACATAACGTCATAAAAATAAATGAGGTCACAAAAATTAATTACTTCACAAAATTCATAATGTCACAAAAATAAATGACGTCACAAAATACATAACGTCACAAAATACATTACGTCACAAAAATAAATGACGTCACAAAATACATAACGTCACAAAAATAAATGACGTCACAAAATACATAACGTCACAAATTTAATTGACGTCACAAAATACATAACGTCACAAAAATAATTGAGGTAACAAAATACATAACGTCACAAAAAACATAACGTCACAAAAATAAATGACGTCACAAAATACATAACGTCACAAAAATAAATGACGTCACAAAATACATAACGTCACAAAATACATAACGTCACAAAAATAAATGACGTCACAAAATACATAACGTCACAAAAACAAATGAAGTCACAAAATACATAACGTCACAAAAATTAATGACGTCACAAAATACATAACGTCACAAAATAAATGACGTCACAAAAATTAATTACGTCACAAAATACATAACGTCACAAAATATATAACGTTACAAAAATAAATGACGTCACAAAATACATAACGTCACAAAATACATAACGTCACAAAAATAAATGACGTCACAAAATAAATAAAGTCACAAAAATAAATGACGTCACAAAATACATAACGTCACAAAAATAAATGACGTCACAAAATACATAACGTCACAAAATTAATGACGTCACAAAAATTAATTACGTCACAAAATACATAACGTCACAAAAATTAATTACGTCAAAAAATACATAACCTCACAAAAATAAATGACGTCACAAAATACATTACGTCACAAAAATAAATGACGTCACAAAATACATAACGTCACAAAAATAAATGACGTCACAAAATACATAACGTCACAAAAATAAATGACGTCACATAATACATAACGTCACAAAAATAAATGACGTCACACAAATTAATAACGTCACAAAATACATAACGTCATAAAAATAAATGACGTCACAAAATACATAACGTCACAAAAATAAATGACGTCACAAAATACATAACGTCACAAAAATAAATGACGTCACAAAATACAAAACGTCACAAAATACATAACGTCAAAAAATACATAACGTCACAAAAATATATGACTTCAAAAAATAAATAGCGTCACAAAAATAAATGACGTCACAAAATACATAACGTCACAAAAATAAATGACGTCACAAAAATTAATGACGTCACAAAATACATAACGTCACAAAAATAAATGATGTCACAAAATACATAACGTCACAAAAATAAATGACGTCACAAAATACATAACGTCACAAAAATAAATGACGTCACAAAGTACATAACGTCACAAAAATAAATGACGTCACAAAATACATAACGTCACAAAAATAAATGACGTCACACAAATTAATAACGTCACAAAATACATAACGTCACAAAAATAAATGACGTCACAAAATACATAACGTCACAAAAATAAATGACGTCACAAAATACAAAACGTCACAAAATACATAACGTCAAAAAATACATAACGTCACAAAAATATATGACTTCAAAAAATAAATAGCGTCACAAAAATAAATGACGTCACAAAATACATAACGTCACAAAAATAAATGACGTCACAAAAATTAATAACGTCACAAAATACATAACGTCACAAAAATAAATAACGTCACAAAATACATAACGTCACAAAATACATAACGTCACAAAAATAAATGACGTCACAAAATAAATAAAGTCACAAAAATAAATGACGTCACAAAATACATAACGTCACAAAAATAAATGACGTCACAAAATACATAACGTCACAAAATTAATGACGTCACAAAAATTAATTACGTCACAAAATACATAACGTCACAAAAATTAATTACGTCAAAAAATACATAACCTCACAAAAATAAATGACGTCACAAAATACATTACGTCACAAAAATAAATGACGTCACAAAATACATAACGTCACTAAAATAAATGACGTCACAAAATACATAACGTCACAAAAATAAATGACGTCACAAAATACATAACGTCACAAAAATTAATGACGTCACACAAATTAATAACGTCACAAAATACATAACGTCATAAAAATAAATGACGTCACAAAATACATAACGTAACAAAAATAAATGACGTCACAAAATACATAACGTCACAAAAATAAATGACGTCACAAAATACAAAACGTCACAAAATACATAACGTCAAAAAATACATAACGTCACAAAAATATATGACTTCAAAAAATAAATAGCGTCACAAAAATAAATGACGTCACAAAATACATAACGTCACAAAAATAAATGACGTCACAAAAATTAATAACGTCACAAAATACAGAACGTCACAAAAATAAATGATGTCACAAAATACATAACGTCACAAAAATAAATGACGTCACAAAATATTTAACGACACAAAATTAAATGACGTCACAAAAGACATATTTCATAAAATACATAACGTCACAAAAAAAATGACGTCACAAAATACATAACGTCACAAAAATAAATGACGTCACAAAATACATAACGTCACAAAAATAAATGACGTCACAAAATATTTAACGACACAAAATTAAATGACGTCATAAAATACATTTTTCATAAAGTCACAAAAATAAATGACGTCACAAAATACATAACTTCACAAAAACAAATGACGTCACAAATACATAACGTCACAAAAATAAATGACGTCACAAAATACATAACGTCACAAAAATAAATGACGTCAAAAAATAAAAAACGTCACAAAATACATAACGTCAAAAAATACATAACGTCACAAAAATATATGACGTCACAAAATACATAACGTTACGAAAATAAATGACGTCACAAAATACATAACGTCACAAAAATAAATGACGTCACAAAATACATAACGTCATAAAAATAAATGACGTCACAAAAATTAATTACTTCACAAAATACATAATGTCACGAAAATAAATGACGTCACAAAATACATAACGTCAAAAAATACATTACGTCACAAAAATAAATGACGTCACAAAATACATAACGTCACAAAAATAAATGACGTCACAAAATACATAACGTCACAAAAATTAATTACGTCACAAAATAAATAACGTCACAAAAATAAATGACGTCACAAAATATTTAACGACACAAAATTAAATGACGTCACAAAATACATATTTCTAAAAATACATAACGTCACAAAAAAAATGACGTCACAAAATACATAACGTCACAAAAATAAATGACGTCACAAAATACATAACGTCACAAAAATAAATGACGTCACACAAATTAATAACGTCACAAAATACATAACGTCACAAAAATAAATGACGTCACAAAATACATAACGTTACAAAAATAAATGACGTCACAAAATACATAACGTCACAAAAATAAATGACGTCACAAAATACAAAACGTCACAAAATACATAACGTCAAAAAATACATAACGTCACAAAAATATATGACTTCAAAAAATACATAGCGTCACAAAAATAAATGACGTCACAAAATACATAACGTCACAAAAATAAATGACGTCACAAAAATTAATAACGTCACAAAATACATAACGTCACAAAAATAAATGATGTCACAAAATACATAACGTCACAAAAATAAATGACGTCACACAATATTTAACGACACAAAATTAAATGACGTCACAAAAGACATATTTCATAAAATACATAACGTCACAAAAAAAATGACGTCACAAAATACATAACGTCACAAAAATAAATGACGTCACAAAATACATAACGTCACAAAAATAAATGACGTCACAAAGTACATAACGTCACAAAAATAAATGACGTCACAAAATACATAACGTCACAAAAATAAATGACGTCACAAAATACATAACTTCACAAAAACAAATGACGTCACAAAATACATAACGTCACAAAAATAAATGACGTCACAAAATACATAACGTCACAAAAATAAATGACGTCAAAAAATAAAAAACGTCACAAAATACATAACGTCAAAAAATACATAACGTCACAAAAATATATGACGTCACAAAATACATAACGTTACAAAAAAAAATGACGTCACAAAATACATAACGTCACAAAAATAAATGACGTCACAAAGTACATAACGTCACAAAAATAAATGACGTCACAAAATACATAACGTCACAAAAATAAATGACGTCACACAAATTAATAACGTCACAAAATACATAACGTCACAAAAATAAATGACGTCACAAAATACATAACGTCACAAAAATAAATGACGTCACAAAATACATAACGTCACAAAAATAAATGACGTCACAAAATACAAAACGTCACAAAATACATAACGTCAAAAAATACATAACGTCACAAAAATATATGACTTCAAAAAATACATAGCGTCACAAAAATAAATGACGTCACAAAATACATAACGTCACAAAAATAAATGACGTCACAAAAATTAATAACGTCACAAAATACATAACGTCACAAAAATAAATGATGTCACAAAATACATAACGTCACAAAAATAAATGACGTCACAAAATATTTAACGACACAAAATTAAATGACGTCACAAAAGACATATTTCATAAAATACATAACGTCACAAAAAAATGACGTCACAAAATACATAACGTCACAAAAATAAATGACGTCACAAAATACATAACGTCACAAAAATAAATGACGTCACAAAGTACATAACGTCACAAAAATAAATGACGTCACAAAATACATAACGTCACAAAAATAAATGACGTCACACAAATTAATAACGTCACAAAATACATAACGTCACAAAAATAAATGACGTCACAAAATACATAACGTCACAAAAATAAATGACGTCACAAAATACAAAACGTCACAAAATACATAACGTCAAAAAATACATAACGTCACAAAAATATATGACTTCAAAAAATAAATAGCGTCACAAAAATAAATGACGTCACAAAATACATAACGTCACAAAAATAAATGACGTCACAAAAATTAATAACGTCACAAAATACATAACGTCACAAAAATAAATAACGTCACAAAATACATAACGTCACAAAATACATAACGTCACAAAAATAAATGACGTCACAAAATAAATAAAGTCACAAAAATAAATGACGTCACAAAATACATAACGTCACAAAAATAAATGACGTCACAAAATACATAACGTCACAAAATTAATGACGTCACAAAAATTAATTACGTCACAAAATACATAACGTCACAAAAATTAATTACGTCAAAAAATACATAACCTCACAAAAATAAATGACGTCACAAAATACATTACGTCACAAAAAAAAATGACGTCACAAAATACATAACGTCACAAAAATAAATGACGTCACAAAATACATAACGTCACAAAAAAAATGACGTCACAAAATACATAACGTCACAAAAATAAATGACGTCACAAAATACATAACGTCACAAAAATAAATGACGTCACAAAATACATAACGTCACAAAAATAAATGACATCACAAAATACATAACGTCACAAAAACAAATGACGTCACAAAATACATAATGTCACAAAAATAAATGACGTCACAAAATACATAACGTCACAAAAATAAATGACGTCACAAAATACATAACGTCAAATAATACATAACGTCACAAAAATATATGACTTCAAAAAATAAATAGCGTCACAAAAATAAATGACGTCACAAAATACATAACGTTACAAAAATAAATGACGTCACAAACATAATGACGTCACAAAATACATATCGTCACAAAAATAAATGACGTCACAAAATACATAACGTCACAAAAATAAATGACGTCACAAAATTAATAACGTCACAAAAATAAATGACGTCACAAAATACATAACGTCATAAAAATAAATGAGGTCACAAAAATTAATTACTTCACAAAATTCATAATGTCACAAAAATAAATGACGTCACAAAATACATAACGTCACAAAATACATTACGTCACAAAAATAAATGACGTCACAAAATACATAACGTCACAAAAATAAATGACGTCACAAAATACATAACGTCACAAATTTAATTGACGTCACAAAATACATAACGTCACAAAAATAATTGAGGTAACAAAATACATAACGTCACAAAATACATAACGTCACAAAAATAAATGACGTCACAAAATACATAACGTCACAAAAATAAATGACGTCACAAAATACATAACGTCACAAAATACATAACGTCACAAAAATAAATGACGTCACAAAATACATAACGTCACAAAAACAAATGACGTCACAAAATACATAACGTCACAAAAATAAATGACGTCACAAAATACATAACGTCACAAAAATAAATGACATCACAAAATACATAACGTCACAAAAACAAATGACGTCACAAAATACATAATGTCACAAAAATAAATGACGTCACAAAATACATAACGTCACAAAATACATTACGTCACAAAAATAAATGACGTCACAAAATACATAACGTCACAAAAATAAATGACGTCACAAAATACATAACGTCACAAATTTAATTGACGTCACAAAATACATAACGTCACAAAAATAAATGACGTCACAAAATACATAACGTCACAAAAATAAATGACGTCACAAAATACATAACGTCACAAAAATAAATGACGTCACAAAATACATAACGTCAAATAATACATAACGTCACAAAAATATATGACTTCAAAAAATAAATAGCGTCACAAAAATAAATGACGTCACAAAATACATAACGTTACAAAAATAAATGACGTCACAAACATAATGACGTCACAAAATACATATCGTCACAAAAATAAATGACGTCACAAAATACATAACGTCACAAAAATAAATGACGTCACAAAATTAATAACGTCACAAAAATAAATGACGTCACAAAATACATAACGTCATAAAAATAAATGAGGTCACAAAAATTAATTACTTCACAAAATTCATAATGTCACAAAAATAAATGACGTCACAAAATACATAACGTCACAAAATACATTACGTCACAAAAATAAATGACGTCACAAAATACATAACGTCACAAAAATAAATGACGTCACAAAATACATAACGTCACAAATTTAATTGACGTCACAAAATACATAACGTCACAAAAATAATTGAGGTAACAAAATACATAACGTCACAAAAAACATAACGTCACAAAAATAAATGACGTCACAAAATACATAACGTCACAAAAATAAATGACGTCACAAAATACATAACGTCACAAAATACATAACGTCACAAAAATAAATGACGTCACAAAATACATAACGTCACAAAAACAAATGACGTCACAAAATACATAACGTCACAAAAATTAATGACGTCACAAAATACATAACGTCACAAAATAAATGACGTCACAAAAATTAATTACGTCACA
Organism: Flexamia atlantica; assembly: GCA_035578135.1. NCBI lineage: Eukaryota > Metazoa > Arthropoda > Insecta > Hemiptera > Cicadellidae > Flexamia > Flexamia atlantica. The sequence continues at coordinate 254,803 of JAQJVK010000111.1, read as the reverse complement.
AAATACATAACGTCACAAAATATATAACGTTACAAAAATAAATGACGTCACAAAATACATAACGTCACAAAATACATAACGTCACAAAAATAAATGACGTCACAAAATAAATAAAGTCACAAAAATAAATGACGTCACAAAATACATAACGTCACAAAAATAAATGACGTCACAAAATACATAACGTCACAAAATTAATGACGTCACAAAAATTAATTACGTCACAAAATACATAACGTCACAAAAATTAATTACGTCAAAAAATACATAACCTCACAAAAATAAATGACGTCACAAAATACATTACGTCACAAAAATAAATGACGTCACAAAATACATAACGTCACAAAAATAAATGACGTCACAAAATACATAACGTCACAAAAATAAATGACGTCACATAATACATAACGTCACAAAAATAAATGACGTCACACAAATTAATAACGTCACAAAATACATAACGTCATAAAAATAAATGACGTCACAAAATACATAACGTCACAAAAATAAATGACGTCACAAAATACATAACGTCACAAAAATAAATGACGTCACAAAATACAAAACGTCACAAAATACATAACGTCAAAAAATACATAACGTCACAAAAATATATGACTTCAAAAAATAAATAGCGTCACAAAAATAAATGACGTCACAAAATACATAACGTCACAAAAATAAATGACGTCACAAAAATTAATGACGTCACAAAATACATAACGTCACAAAAATAAATGATGTCACAAAATACATAACGTCACAAAAATAAATGACGTCACAAAATACATAACGTCACAAAAATAAATGACGTCACAAAGTACATAACGTCACAAAAATAAATGACGTCACAAAATACATAACGTCACAAAAATAAATGACGTCACACAAATTAATAACGTCACAAAATACATAACGTCACAAAAATAAATGACGTCACAAAATACATAACGTCACAAAAATAAATGACGTCACAAAATACAAAACGTCACAAAATACATAACGTCAAAAAATACATAACGTCACAAAAATATATGACTTCAAAAAATAAATAGCGTCACAAAAATAAATGACGTCACAAAATACATAACGTCACAAAAATAAATGACGTCACAAAAATTAATAACGTCACAAAATACATAACGTCACAAAAATAAATAACGTCACAAAATACATAACGTCACAAAATACATAACGTCACAAAAATAAATGACGTCACAAAATAAATAAAGTCACAAAAATAAATGACGTCACAAAATACATAACGTCACAAAAATAAATGACGTCACAAAATACATAACGTCACAAAATTAATGACGTCACAAAAATTAATTACGTCACAAAATACATAACGTCACAAAAATTAATTACGTCAAAAAATACATAACCTCACAAAAATAAATGACGTCACAAAATACATTACGTCACAAAAATAAATGACGTCACAAAATACATAACGTCACTAAAATAAATGACGTCACAAAATACATAACGTCACAAAAATAAATGACGTCACAAAATACATAACGTCACAAAAATTAATGACGTCACACAAATTAATAACGTCACAAAATACATAACGTCATAAAAATAAATGACGTCACAAAATACATAACGTCACAAAAATAAATGACGTCACAAAATACATAACGTCACAAAAATAAATGACGTCACAAAATACAAAACGTCACAAAATACATAACGTCAAAAAATACATAACGTCACAAAAATATATGACTTCAAAAAATAAATAGCGTCACAAAAATAAATGACGTCACAAAATACATAACGTCACAAAAATAAATGACGTCACAAAAATTAATAACGTCACAAAATACAGAACGTCACAAAAATAAATGATGTCACAAAATACATAACGTCACAAAAATAAATGACGTCACAAAATATTTAACGACACAAAATTAAATGACGTCACAAAAGACATATTTCATAAAATACATAACGTCACAAAAAAAATGACGTCACAAAATACATAACGTCACAAAAATAAATGACGTCACAAAATACATAACGTCACAAAAATAAATGACGTCACAAAATATTTAACGACACAAAATTAAATGACGTCATAAAATACATTTTTCATAAAGTCACAAAAATAAATGACGTCACAAAATACATAACTTCACAAAAACAAATGACGTCACAAATACATAACGTCACAAAAATAAATGACGTCACAAAATACATAACGTCACAAAAATAAATGACGTCAAAAAATAAAAAACGTCACAAAATACATAACGTCAAAAAATACATAACGTCACAAAAATATATGACGTCACAAAATACATAACGTTACGAAAATAAATGACGTCACAAAATACATAACGTCACAAAAATAAATGACGTCACAAAATACATAACGTCATAAAAATAAATGACGTCACAAAAATTAATTACTTCACAAAATACATAATGTCACGAAAATAAATGACGTCACAAAATACATAACGTCAAAAAATACATTACGTCACAAAAATAAATGACGTCACAAAATACATAACGTCACAAAAATAAATGACGTCACAAAATACATAACGTCACAAAAATTAATTACGTCACAAAATAAATAACGTCACAAAAATAAATGACGTCACAAAATATTTAACGACACAAAATTAAATGACGTCACAAAATACATATTTCTAAAAATACATAACGTCACAAAAAAAATGACGTCACAAAATACATAACGTCACAAAAATAAATGACGTCACAAAATACATAACGTCACAAAAATAAATGACGTCACACAAATTAATAACGTCACAAAATACATAACGTCACAAAAATAAATGACGTCACAAAATACATAACGTTACAAAAATAAATGACGTCACAAAATACATAACGTCACAAAAATAAATGACGTCACAAAATACAAAACGTCACAAAATACATAACGTCAAAAAATACATAACGTCACAAAAATATATGACTTCAAAAAATACATAGCGTCACAAAAATAAATGACGTCACAAAATACATAACGTCACAAAAATAAATGACGTCACAAAAATTAATAACGTCACAAAATACATAACGTCACAAAAATAAATGATGTCACAAAATACATAACGTCACAAAAATAAATGACGTCACACAATATTTAACGACACAAAATTAAATGACGTCACAAAAGACATATTTCATAAAATACATAACGTCACAAAAAAAATGACGTCACAAAATACATAACGTCACAAAAATAAATGACGTCACAAAATACATAACGTCACAAAAATAAATGACGTCACAAAGTACATAACGTCACAAAAATAAATGACGTCACAAAATACATAACGTCACAAAAATAAATGACGTCACAAAATACATAACTTCACAAAAACAAATGACGTCACAAAATACATAACGTCACAAAAATAAATGACGTCACAAAATACATAACGTCACAAAAATAAATGACGTCAAAAAATAAAAAACGTCACAAAATACATAACGTCAAAAAATACATAACGTCACAAAAATATATGACGTCACAAAATACATAACGTTACAAAAAAAAATGACGTCACAAAATACATAACGTCACAAAAATAAATGACGTCACAAAGTACATAACGTCACAAAAATAAATGACGTCACAAAATACATAACGTCACAAAAATAAATGACGTCACACAAATTAATAACGTCACAAAATACATAACGTCACAAAAATAAATGACGTCACAAAATACATAACGTCACAAAAATAAATGACGTCACAAAATACATAACGTCACAAAAATAAATGACGTCACAAAATACAAAACGTCACAAAATACATAACGTCAAAAAATACATAACGTCACAAAAATATATGACTTCAAAAAATACATAGCGTCACAAAAATAAATGACGTCACAAAATACATAACGTCACAAAAATAAATGACGTCACAAAAATTAATAACGTCACAAAATACATAACGTCACAAAAATAAATGATGTCACAAAATACATAACGTCACAAAAATAAATGACGTCACAAAATATTTAACGACACAAAATTAAATGACGTCACAAAAGACATATTTCATAAAATACATAACGTCACAAAAAAATGACGTCACAAAATACATAACGTCACAAAAATAAATGACGTCACAAAATACATAACGTCACAAAAATAAATGACGTCACAAAGTACATAACGTCACAAAAATAAATGACGTCACAAAATACATAACGTCACAAAAATAAATGACGTCACACAAATTAATAACGTCACAAAATACATAACGTCACAAAAATAAATGACGTCACAAAATACATAACGTCACAAAAATAAATGACGTCACAAAATACAAAACGTCACAAAATACATAACGTCAAAAAATACATAACGTCACAAAAATATATGACTTCAAAAAATAAATAGCGTCACAAAAATAAATGACGTCACAAAATACATAACGTCACAAAAATAAATGACGTCACAAAAATTAATAACGTCACAAAATACATAACGTCACAAAAATAAATAACGTCACAAAATACATAACGTCACAAAATACATAACGTCACAAAAATAAATGACGTCACAAAATAAATAAAGTCACAAAAATAAATGACGTCACAAAATACATAACGTCACAAAAATAAATGACGTCACAAAATACATAACGTCACAAAATTAATGACGTCACAAAAATTAATTACGTCACAAAATACATAACGTCACAAAAATTAATTACGTCAAAAAATACATAACCTCACAAAAATAAATGACGTCACAAAATACATTACGTCACAAAAAAAAATGACGTCACAAAATACATAACGTCACAAAAATAAATGACGTCACAAAATACATAACGTCAAAAAAATAAATGACGTCACAAAATACATAACGTCACAAAAATAAATGACGTCACACAAATTAATAATGTCACAAAATACATAACGTCATAAAAATAAATGACGTCACAAAATACATAACGTCACAAAAATAAATGACGTCACAAAATACATAACGTCACAAAAATAAATGACGTCACAAAATACAAAACGTCACAAAATACATAACGTCAAAAAATACATAACGTCACAAAAATTAATGACTTCAAAAAATAAATAGCGTCACAAAAATAAATGACGTCACAAAATACATAACGTCACAAAAATAAATGACGTCACAAAAATTAATAACGTCACAAAATACATAACGTCACAAAAATAAATGATGTCACAAAATACATAACGTCACAAAAATAAATGACGTCACAAAATATTTAACGACACAAAATTAAATGACGTCACAAAAGACATATTTCATAAAATACATAACGTCACAAAAAAAATGACGTCACAAAATACATAACGTCACAAAAATAAATGACGTCACAAAATACATAACGACACAAAAATAAATGACGTCACAAAATATTTAACGACACAAAATTAAATGACGTCACAAAATACATTTTTCATAAAGTCACAAAAATAAATGACGTCACAAAATACATAACTTCACAAAAACAAATGACGTCACAAAATACATAACGTCACAAAAATAAATGACGTCACAAAATACATAACGTCACAAAAATAAATGACGTCAAAAAATAAAAAACGTCACAAAATACATAACGTCAAAAAATACATAACGTCACAAAAATAAATGACGTCACAAACATAATGACGTCACAAAATACATAACGTCACAAAAATTAATTACTTCACAAAATACATAATGTCACGAAAATAAATGACGTCACAAAATACATAACGTCACAAAATACATTACGTCACAAAAATAAATGACGTCACAAAATACATAACGTCACAAAAATAAATGACGTCACAAAATACATAACGTCACAAAAATAAATGACGTCACAAAAATAAATGACGTCACAAAATACAAAACGTCACAAAATTAAATGACGTCACAAATACATATTTCATAAAATACATAACGTCACAAAAATAAATGACGTCACAAAATACATAACGTCACAAAAAAAATGACGTCACAAAATACATAACGTCACAAAAATAAATGACGTCACAAAATACATAACGTCACAAAAATAAATGACGTCACAAAATACATAACGTCACAAAAATAAATGACGTCACAAAAATAAATGACGTCACAAAATACATAACGTCACAAAAATAAATGACGTCACAAAATACAAAACGTCACAAAATACATAACGTCAAAAAATACATAACGTCACAAAAATTAATGACTTCAAAAAATAAATAGCGTCACAAAAATAAATGACGTCACAAAATACATAACGTCACAAAAATAAATGACGTCACAAAAATTAATAACGTCACAAAATACATAACGTCACAAAAATATATGACTTAAAAAAATAAATAGCGTCACAAAAATAAATGACGTCACAAACATAATGACGTCACAAACATAATGACGTCACAAAATACATATCGTCACAAAAATAAATGACGTCACAAAATACATAACGTCACAAAAATAAATGACGTCACAAAAATTAATAACGTCACAAAATACATAACGTCACAAAAATAAATGATGTCACAAAATACATAACGTCACAAAAATAAATGACGTCACAAAATATTTAACGACACAAAATTAAATGACGTCACAAAAGACATATTTCATAAAATACATAACGTCACAAAAAAATGACGTCACAAAATACATAACATCACAAAAATAAATGACGTCACAAAATACATAACGTCACAAAAATAAATGACGTCACAAAGTACATAACGTCACAAAAATAAATGACGTCACAAAATACATAATGTCACAAAAATAAATGACGTCACACAAATTAATAACGTCACAAAATACATAACGTCACAAAAATAAATGACGTCACAAAATACATAACGTCACAAAAATAAATGACGTCACAAAATACAAAACGTCACAAAATACATAACGTCAAAAAATACATAACGTCACAAAAATATATGACTTCAAAAAATAAATAGCGTCACAAAAATAAATGACGTCACAAAATACATAACGTCACAAAAATAAATGACGTCACAAAAATTAATAACGTCACAAAATACATAACGTCACAAAAATAAATAACGTCACAAAATACATAACGTCGCAAAATACATAACGTCACAAAAATAAATGACGTCACAAAATAAATAAAGTCACAAAAATAAATGACGTCACAAAATACATAACGTCACAAAAATAAATGACGTCACAAAATACATAACGTCACAAAATTAATGACGTCACAAAAATTAATTACGTCACAAAATACATAACGTCACAAAAATTAATTACGTCAAAAAATACATAACCTCACAAAAATAAATGACGTCACAAAATACATTACGTCACAAAAATAAATGACGTCACAAAATACATAACGTCAAAAAATAAATGACGTCACAAAATACATAACGTCAAAAAAATAAATGACGTCACAAAATACATAACGTCACAAAAATAAATGACGTCACACAAATTAATAATGTCACAAAATACATAACGTCATAAAAATAAATGACGTCACAAAATACATAACGTCACAAAAATAAATGACGTTACAAAATACATAACGTCACAAAAATAAATGACGTCACAAAATACAAAACGTCACAAAATACATAACGTCAAAAAATACATAACGTCACAAAAATTAATGACTTCAAAAAATAAATAGCGTCACAAAAATAAATGACGTCACAAAATACATAACGTCACAAAAATAAATGACGTCACAAAAATTAATAACGTCACAAAATACATAACGTCACAAAAATAAATGATGTCACAAAATACATAACGTCACAAAAATAAATGACGTCACAAAATATTTAACGACACAAAATTAAATGACGTCACAAAAGACATATTTCATAAAATACATAACGTCACAAAAAAAATGACGTCACAAAATACATAACGTCACAAAAATAAATGACGTCACAAAATACATAACGACACAAAAATAAATGACGTCACAAAATATTTAACGACACAAAATTAAATGACGTCACAAAATACATTTTTCATAAAGTCACAAAAATAAATGACGTCACAAAATACATAACTTCACAAAAACAAATGACGTCACAAAATACATAACGTCACAAAAATAAATGACGTCACAAAATACATAACGTCACAAAAATAAATGACGTCAAAAAATAAAAAACGTCACAAAATACATAACGTCAAAAAATACATAACGTCACAAAAATATATGACTTAAAAAAATAAATAGCGTCACAAAAATAAATGACGTCACAAACATAATGACGTCACAAAATACATATCGTCACAAAAATAAATGACGTCACAAAATACATAACGTTACAAAAATAAATGACGTCACAAAATACATAACGTCACAAAAATAAATGACGTCACAAAATACATAACGTCATAAAAATAAATGACGTCACAAAAATTAATTACTTCACAAAATACATAATGTCACGAAAATAAATGACGTCACAAAATACATAACGTCACAAAATACATTACGTCACAAAAATAAATGACGTCACAAAATACATAACGTCACAAAAATAAATGACGTCACAAAATACATAACGTCACAAAAATAAATGACGTCACAAAAATTAATTACGTCACAAAATAAATAACGTCACAAAAATAAATGACGTCACAAAATACATAACGTCATAAAAATAAATGACGTCACAAAAATTAATTACTTCACAAAATACATAACGTCACAAAAATAAATGACGTCACAAAATACATAACGTCACAAAAATAAATGACGTCACAAAATACATAACGTCACAAAAATAAATGACGTCACAAAATACATAACGTCACAAAAATAAATGACGTCACAAAATACAAAACGTCACAAAATTAAATGACGTCACAAATACATATTTCATAAAATACATAACATCACAAAAATAAATGACGTCACAAAATACATAACGTCACAAAAAAAATGACGTCACAAAATACATAACGTCACAAAAATAAATGACGTCACAAAATACATAACGTCACAAAAATAAATGACGTCACAAAAATAAATGACGTCACAAAATACATAACGTCACAAAAATAAATGACGTCACAAAATACATAACGTCATAAAAATAAATGACGTCACAAAAATTAATTACTTCACAAAATACATAACGTCACAAAAATAAATGACGTCACAAAATACATAACGTCACAAAAATAAATGACGTCACAAAATACAAAACGTCACAAAATACATAACGTCAAAAAATACATAACGTCACAAAAATATATGACTTAAAAAAATAAATAGCGTCACAAAAATAAATGACGTCACAAACATAATGACGTCACAAACATAATGACGTCACAAAATACATATCGTCACAAAAATAAATGACGTCACAAAATACATAACGTCACAAAAATAAATGACGTCACAAAATACATAACGTCAAAAATAAATGACGTCACAAAAATTAATTACTTCACAAAATACATAATGTCACGAAAATAAATGACGTCACAAAATACATAACGTCACAAAATACATTACGTCACAAAAATAAATGACGTCACAAAATACATAACGTCACAAAAATAAATGACATCACAAAATACATAACGTCACAAAAATAAATGACGTCACAAAAATTAATTACGTCACAAAATAAATAACGTCACAAAAATAAATGACGTCACAAAATACATAACGTCACAAAATACATAACGTCACAAAAAATAAATGACGTCACAAAATGCATAACGTCTCAAAAATAAATGATGTCACAAAATACATAACGTCACAAAATAAATGACGTCATAAAATACATAACGTCACAAAAATAAATGACGTCACAAAATACATAACGTCACAAAATAAATGACGTCATAAAATACATAACGTCACAAAAATAAATGACGTCACAAAAATTTATTACGTCACAAAAATAAATAACGTCACAAAATACATAACGTCACAAAAATAAATGACGTCACAAAATACATAACGTCACAAAAATAAATTACGTCACAAAACACAAAACGTCACAAAATACATAACGTCAAAAAATACATAACGTCACAAAAATATATGACTTCAAAAAATAAATAGCGTCACAAAAATAAATGACGTCACAAAATACATAACGTCACAAAAATAAATGATGTCACAAAATACATAACGTCACAAAAATAAATGACGTCACAAAATATTTAACGACACAAAATTAAATGACGTCACAAAATATTTATCGACACAAAATTAAATGACGTCACAAAATACATATTTCTAAAAATACATAACGTCACAAAAAAAATGACGTCACAAAATACATAACGTCACAAAAATAAATGACGTCACAAAATACATAACGTCACAAAAATAAATGACGTCACAAAATATTTAACGACACAAAATTAAATGACGTCACAAATAAATATTTCATAAAATACATAACGTCACAAAAATAAATGACGTCACAAAATACATAACGTCACAAAAAAAATGACGTCACAAAATACATAACGTCACAAAAATAAATGACGTCACAAAATACATAACGTCACAAAAATAAATGACGTCACAAAATACATAACGTCAAATAATACATAACGTCACAAAAATATATGACTTCAAAAAATAAATAGCGTCACAAAAATAAATGACGTCACAAAATACATAACGTTACAAAAATAAATGACGTCACAAACATAATGACGTCACAAAATACATATCGTCACAAAAATAAATGACGTCACAAAATACATAACGTCACAAAAATAAATGACGTCACAAAATTAATAACGTCACAAAAATAAATGACGTCACAAAATACATAACGTCATAAAAATAAATGAGGTCACAAAAATTAATTACTTCACAAAATTCATAATGTCACAAAAATAAATGACGTCACAAAATACATAACGTCACTAAATACATTACGTCACAAAAATAAATGACGTCACAAAATACATAACGTCACAAAAATAAATGACGTCACAAAATACATAACGTCACAAATTTAATTGACGTCACAAAATACATAACGTCACAAAAATAATTGAGGTAACAAAATACATAACGTCACAAAATACATAACGTCAAATAATACATAACGTCACAAAAATATATGACTTCAAAAAATAAATAGCGTCACAAAAATAAATGACGTCACAAAATACATAACGTCACAAAAATAAATGACGTCACAAAATACATAACGTCACAAAATACATAACGTCACAAAAATAAATGACGTCACAAAATACATAACGTCACAAAAATAAATGACGTCACAAAATACATAACGTCACAAAAATTAATGACGTCACAAAATACATAACGTCACAAAATAAATGACGTCACAAAAATTAATTACGTCACAAAATACATAACGTCACAAAATATATAACGTTACAAAAATAAATGACGTCACAAAATACATAACGTCACAAAATACATAACGTCACAAAAATAAATGACGTCACAAAATAAATAAAGTCACAAAAATAAATGACGTCACAAAATACATAACGTCACAAAAATAAATGACGTCACAAAATACATAACGTCACAAAATTAATGACGTCACAAAAATTAATTACGTCACAAAATACATAACGTCACAAAAATTAATTACGTCAAAAAATACATAACCTCACAAAAATAAATGACGTCACAAAATACATTACGTCACAAAAATAAATGACTTCACAAAATACATAACGTCACAAAAATAAATGACGTCACAAAATACATAACGTCACAAAAATAAATGACGTCACATAATACATAACGTCACAAAAATAAATGACGTCACACAAATTAATAACGTCACAAAATACATAACGTCATAAAAATAAATGACGTCACAAAATACATAACGTCACAAAAATAAATGACGTCACAAAATACATAACGTCACAAAAATAAATGACGTCACAAAATACAAAACGTCACAAAATACATAACGTCAAAAAATACATAACGTCACAAAAATATATGACTTCAAAAAATAAATAGCGTCACAAAAATAAATGACGTCACAAAATACATAACGTCACAAAAATAAATGACGTCACAAAAATTAATGACGTCACAAAATACATAACGTCACAAAAATAAATGATGTCACAAAATACATAACGTCACAAAAATAAATGACGTCACAAAATATTTAACGACACAAAATTAAATGACGTCACAAAAGACATATTTCATAAAATACATAACGTCACAAAAAAAATGACGTCACAAAATACATAACGTCACAAAAATAAATGACGTCACAAAATACATAACGTCACAAAAATAAATGACGTCACAAAGTACATAACGTCACAAAAATAAATGACGTCACAAAATACATAACGTCACAAAAATAAATGACGTCACACAAATTAATAACGTCACAAAATACATAACGTCACAAAAATAAATGACGTCACAAAATACATAACGTCACAAAAATAAATGACGTCACAAAATACAAAACGTCACAAAATACATAACGTCAAAAAATACATAACGTCACAAAAATATATGACTTCAAAAAATAAATAGCGTCACAAAAATAAATGACGTCACAAAATACATAACGTCACAAAAATAAATGACGTCACAAAAATTAATAACGTCACAAAATACATAACGTCACAAAAATAAATAACGTCACAAAATACATAACGTCACAAAATACATAACGTCACAAAAATAAATGACGTCACAAAATAAATAAAGTCACAAAAATAAATGACGTCACAAAATACATAACGTCACAAAAATAAATGACGTCACAAAATACATAACGTCACAAAATTAATGACGTCACAAAAATTAATTACGTCACAAAATACATAACGTCACAAAAATTAATTACGTCAAAAAATACATAACCTCACAAAAATAAATGACGTCACAAAATACATTACGTCACAAAAATAAATGACGTCACAAAATACATAACGTCACTAAAATAAATGACGTCACAAAATACATAACGTCACAAAAATAAATGACGTCACAAAATACATAACGTCACAAAAATTAATGACGTCACACAAATTAATAACGTCACAAAATACATAACGTCATAAAAATAAATGACGTCACAAAATACATAACGTCACAAAAATAAATGACGTCACAAAATACATAACGTCACAAAAATAAATGACGTCACAAAATACAAAACGTCACAAAATACATAACGTCAAAAAATACATAACGTCACAAAAATATATGACTTCAAAAAATAAATAGCGTCACAAAAATAAATGACGTCACAAAATACATAACGTCACAAAAATAAATGACGTCACAAAAATTAATAACGTCACAAAATACATAACGTCACAAAAATAAATGATGTCACAAAATACATAACGTCACAAAAATAAATGACGTCACAAAATATTTAACGACACAAAATTAAATGACGTCACAAAAGACATATTTCATAAAATACATAACGTCACAAAAAAAATGACGTCACAAAATACATAACGTCACAAAAATAAATGACGTCACAAAATACATAACGTCACAAAAATAAATGACGTCACAAAATATTTAACGACACAAAATTAAATGACGTCACAAATAAATATTTCATAAAATACATAACGTCACAAAAATAAATGACGTCACAAAATACATAACGTCACAAAAAAAATGACGTCACAAAATACATAACGTCACAAAAATAAATGACGTCACAAAATACATAACGTCACAAAAATAAATGACGTCACAAAATACATAACGTCACAAAAATAAATGACGTCACAAAATACATAACGTCACAAAAACAAATGACGTCACAAAATACATAATGTCACAAAAATAAATGACGTCACAAAATACATAACGTCACAAAAATAAATGACGTCACAAAATACATAACGTCAAATAATACATAACGTCACAAAAATATATGACTTCAAAAAATAAATAGCGTCACAAAAATAAATGACGTCACAAAATACATAACGTTACAAAAATAAATGACGTCACAAACATAATGACGTCACAAAATACATATCGTCACAAAAATAAATGACGTCACAAAATACATAACGTCACAAAAATAAATGACGTCACAAAATTAATAACGTCACAAAAATAAATGACGTCACAAAATACATAACGTCATAAAAATAAATGAGGTCACAAAAATTAATTACTTCACAAAATTCATAATGTCACAAAAATAAATGACGTCACAAAATACATAACGTCACTAAATACATTACGTCACAAAAATAAATGACGTCACAAAATACATAACGTCACAAAAATAAATGACGTCACAAAATACATAACGTCACAAATTTAATTGACGTCACAAAATACATAACATCACAAAAATAATTGAGGTAACAAAATACATAACGTCACAAAATACATAACGTCAAATAATACATAACGTCACAAAAATATATGACTTCAAAAAATAAATAGCGTCACAAAAATAAATGACGTCACAAAATACATAACGTCACAAAAATAAATGACGTCACAAAATACATAACGTCACAAAATACATAACGTCACAAAAATAAATGACGTCACAAAATACATAACGTCACAAAAATAAATGACGTCACAAAATACATAACGTCACAAAAATTAATGACGTCACAAAATACATAACGTCACAAAATAAATGACGTCACAAAAATTAATTACGTCACAAAATACATAACGTCACAAAATATATAACGTTACAAAAATAAATGACGTCACAAAATACATAACGTCACAAAATACATAACGTCACAAAAATAAATGACGTCACAAAATAAATAAAGTCACAAAAATAAATGACGTCACAAAATACATAACGTCACAAAAATAAATGACGTCACAAAATACATAACGTCACAAAATTAATGACGTCACAAAAATTAATTACGTCACAAAATACATAACGTCACAAAAATTAATTACGTCAAAAAATACATAACCTCACAAAAATAAATGACGTCACAAAATACATAACGTCACAAAATACATTACGTCACAAAAATAAATGACGTCACAAAATACATAACGTCACAAAAATAAATGACGTCACAAAAATTAATAACGTCACAAAATACATAACGTCACAAAAATAAATGATGTCACAAAATACATAACGTCACAAAAATAAATGACGTCACAAAATATTTAACGACACAAAATTAAATGACGTCACAAAATACATATTTCTAAAAATATATAACGTCACAAAAAAAATGACGTCACAAAATACATAACGTCACAAAAATAAATGACGTCACAAAGTACATAACGTCACAAAAATAAATGACGTCACAAAATACATAACGTCACAAAAATAAATGACGTAACACAAATTAATAACGTCACAAAATACATAACGTCACAAAAATAAATGACGTCACAAAGTACATAACGTCACAAAAATAAATGACGTCACAAAATACATAACGTCACAAAAATAAATGACATCACAAAATACAAAACGTCACAAAATACATAACGTCAAAAAATACATAACGTCACAAAAATATATGACTTCAAAAAATAAATAGCGTCACAAAAATAAATGACGTCACAAAATACATAACGTCACAAAAATAAATGACGTCACAAAAATTAATAACGTCACAAAATACATAACGTCACAAAAATAAATGATGTCACAAAATACATAACGTCACAAAAATAAATGACGTCACAAAATATTTAACGTCACAAAATTAAATAACGTCACAAAAGACATATTTCATAAAATACATAACGTCACAAAAAAATGACGTCACAAAATACATAACGTCACAAAAATAAATGACGTCACAAAATACATAACGTCACAAAAATAAATGACGTCAAAAAATATTTAACGACACAAAATTAAATGACGTCACAAAATACATTTTTCATAAAGTCACAAAAATAAATGACGTCACAAAATACATATCGTCACAAAAATAAGTGACGTCACAAAATACATAACGTCACAAAAATAAATGACGTCACAAAATACATAACGTCACAAAAATAAATGACGTCACAAAATACATAACGTCATAAAAATAAATGACGTCACAAAAATTAATTACTTCACAAAATACATAATGTCACGAAAATAAATGACGTCACAAAATACATAACGTCACAAAATACATTACGTCACAAAAATAAATGACGTCACAAAATACATAACGTCACAAAATAAATGACGTCACAAAATACATAACGTCACAAAAATAAATGACGTCACAAAAATTAATTACGTCACAAAATAAATAACGTCACAAAAATAAATGACGTCACAAAATACATAACGTCACAAAATACATAACGTCACAAAAAATAAATGACGTCACAAAATGCATAACGTCTCAAAAATAAATGATGTCACAAAATACATAACGTCACAAAATAAATGACGTCATAAAATACATAACGTCACAAAAATAAATGACGTCACAAAATACATAACGTCACAAAATAAATGACGTCATAAAATACATAACGTCACAAAAATAAATGACGTCACAAAAATTAATTACGTCACAAAAATAAATAACGTCACAAAATACATAACGTCACAAAAATAAATGACGTCACAAAATACATAACGTCACAAAAATAAATTACTTCACAAAACACAAAACGTCACAAAATACATAACGTCAAAAAATACATAACGTCACAAAAATATATGACTTCAAAAAATAAATAGCGTCACAAAAATAAATGACGTCACAAAATACATAACGTCACAAAAGTAAATGACGTCACAAAAATTAATAACGTCACAAAATACATAACGTCACAAAAATAAATGATGTCACAAAATACATAACGCCACAAAAATAAATGACGTCACAAAATATTTAACGACACAAAATTAAATGACGTCACAAAATACATATTTCTAAAAATACATAACGTCACAAAAAAAATGACGTCACAAAATACATAACGTCACAAAAATAAATGACGTCACAAAATACATAACGTCACAAAAATAAATGACGTCACAAAATATTTAACGACACAAATTTAAATGACGTCACAAATACATATTTCATAAAATACATAACGTCACAAAAATAAATGACGTCACAAAATACATAACGTCACAAAAAAAATGACGTCACAAAATACATAACGTCACAAAAATAAATGACGTCACAAAATACATAACGTCACAAAAATAAATGACGTCACAAAATACATAACGTCACAAAAATAAATGACGTCACAAAGTACATAACGTCACAAAAATAAATGACGTCACAAAATACATAATGTCACAAAAATAAATGACGTCACAAAATACATAACGTCACAAAAATAAATGACGTCACAAAATACATAACGTCACAAAAATAAATGACGTCACAAAATACAAAACGTCACAAAATACATAACGTCAAATAATACATAACGTCACAAAAATATATGACTTCAAAAAATAAATAGCGTCACAAAAATAAATGACGTCACAAAATACATAACGTTACAAAAATAAATGACGTCACAAACATAATGACGTCACAAAATACATATCGTCACAAAAATAAATGACGTCACAAAATACATAACGTCACAAAAATAAATGACGTCACAAAATTAATAACGTCACAAAAATAAATGACGTCACAAAATACATAACGTCATAAAAAAAAATGAGGTCACAAAAATTAATTACTTCACAAAATTCATAATGTCACAAAAATAAATGACGTCACAAAATACATAACGTCACAAAATACATTACCTCACAAAAATAAATGACGTCACAAAATACATAACGTCACAAAAATAAATGACGTCACAAAAATTAATAACGTCACAAAATACATAACGTCACAAAAATAAATGATGTCACAAAATACATAACGTCACAAAAATAAATGACGTCACAAAATATTTAACGACACAAAATTAAATGACGTCACAAAATACATATTTCTAAAAATACATAACGTCACAAAAAAATGACGTCACAAAATACATAACGTCACAAAAATAAATGACGTCACAAAGTACATAACGTCACAAAAATAAATGACGTCACAAAATACATAACGTCACAAAAATAAATGACGTCACACAAATTAATAACGTCACAAAATACATAACGTCACAAAAATAAATGACGTCACAAAATACATAACGTGACAAAAATAAATGACGTCACAAAATACATAACGTCACAAAAATAAATGACGTCACAAAATACAAAACGTCACAAAATACATAACGTCAAAAAATACATAACGTCACAAAAATATATGACTTAAAAAAATAAATAGCGTCACAAAAATAAATGACGTCACAAACATAATGACGTCACAAACATAATGACGTCACAAAATACATATCGTCACAAAAATAAATGACGTCACAAAATACATAACGTCACAAAAATAAATGACGTCACAAAATACATAACGTCACAAAAATAAATGACGTCACAAAATACATAACGTCATAAAAATAAATGACGTCACAAAAATTAATTACTTCACAAAATACATAATGTCACGAAAATAAATGACGTCACAAAATACATAACGTCACAAAATACATTACGTCACAAAAATAAATGACGTCACAAAATACATAACGTCACAAAAATAAATGACGTCACAAAATACATAACGTCACAAAAAATAAATGACGTCACAAAATGCATAACGTCTCAAAAATAAATGATGTCACAAAATACATAACGTCACAAAATAAATGACGTCATAAAATACATAACGTCACAAAAATAAATGACGTCACAAAATACATAACGTCACAAAATAAATGACGTCATAAAATACATAACGTCACAAAAATAAATGACGTCACAAAAATTTATTACGTCACAAAATACATAACGTCACAAAAATAAATGATGTCACAAAATACATAACGTCACAAAAATAAATGACGTCACAAAATATTTAACGACACAAAATTAAATGACGTCACAAAATATTTATCGACACAAAATTAAATGACGTCACAAAATACATATTTCTAAAAATACATAACGTCACAAAAAAAATGACGTCACAAAATACATAACGTCACAAAAATAAATGACGTCACAAAATACATAACGTCACAAAAATAAATGACGTCACAAAATATTTAACGACACAAAATTAAATGACGTCACAAATACATATTTCATAAAATACATAACGTCACAAAAATAAATGACGTCACAAAATACATAACGTCACAAAAAAAATGACGTCACAAAATACATAACGTCACAAAAATAAATGACGTCACAAAATACATAACGTCACAAAAATAAATGACGTCACAAAATACATAACGTCACAAAAATAAATGACATCACAAAATACATAACGTCACAAAAACAAATGACGTCACAAAATACATAATGTCACAAAAATAAATGACGTCACAAAATACATAACGTCACAAAAATAAATGACGTCACAAAATACATAACGTCAAATAATACATAACGTCACAAAAATATATGACTTCAAAAAATAAATAGCGTCACAAAAATAAATGACGTCACAAAATACATAACGTTACAAAAATAAATGACGTCACAAACATAATGACGTCACAAAATACATATCGTCACAAAAATAAATGACGTCACAAAATACATAACGTCACAAAAATAAATGACGTCACAAAATTAATAACGTCACAAAAATAAATGACGTCACAAAATACATAACGTCATAAAAATAAATGAGGTCACAAAAATTAATTACTTCACAAAATTCATAATGTCACAAAAATAAATGACGTCACAAAATACATAACGTCACAAAATACATTACGTCACAAAAATAAATGACGTCACAAAATACATAACGTCACAAAAATAAATGACGTCACAAAATACATAACGTCACAAATTTAATTGACGTCACAAAATACATAACGTCACAAAAATAATTGAGGTAACAAAATACATAACGTCACAAAATACATAACGTCACAAAAATAAATGACGTCACAAAATACATAACGTCACAAAAATAAATGACGTCACAAAATACATAACGTCACAAAATACATAACGTCACAAAAATAAATGACGTCACAAAATACATAACGTCACAAAAACAAATGACGTCACAAAATACATAACGTCACAAAAATAAATGACGTCACAAAATACATAACGTCACAAAAATAAATGACATCACAAAATACATAACGTCACAAAAACAAATGACGTCACAAAATACATAATGTCACAAAAATAAATGACGTCACAAAATACATAACGTCACAAAATACATTACGTCACAAAAATAAATGACGTCACAAAATACATAACGTCACAAAAATAAATGACGTCACAAAATACATAACGTCACAAATTTAATTGACGTCACAAAATACATAACGTCACAAAAATAAATGACGTCACAAAATACATAACGTCACAAAAATAAATGACGTCACAAAATACATAACGTCACAAAAATAAATGACGTCACAAAATACATAACGTCAAATAATACATAACGTCACAAAAATATATGACTTCAAAAAATAAATAGCGTCACAAAAATAAATGACGTCACAAAATACATAACGTTACAAAAATAAATGACGTCACAAACATAATGACGTCACAAAATACATATCGTCACAAAAATAAATGACGTCACAAAATACATAACGTCACAAAAATAAATGACGTCACAAAATTAATAACGTCACAAAAATAAATGACGTCACAAAATACATAACGTCATAAAAATAAATGAGGTCACAAAAATTAATTACTTCACAAAATTCATAATGTCACAAAAATAAATGACGTCACAAAATACATAACGTCACAAAATACATTACGTCACAAAAATAAATGACGTCACAAAATACATAACGTCACAAAAATAAATGACGTCACAAAATACATAACGTCACAAATTTAATTGACGTCACAAAATACATAACGTCACAAAAATAATTGAGGTAACAAAATACATAACGTCACAAAAAACATAACGTCACAAAAATAAATGACGTCACAAAATACATAACGTCACAAAAATAAATGACGTCACAAAATACATAACGTCACAAAATACATAACGTCACAAAAATAAATGACGTCACAAAATACATAACGTCACAAAAACAAATGACGTCACAAAATACATAACGTCACAAAAATTAATGACGTCACAAAATACATAACGTCACAAAATAAATGACGTCACAAAAATTAATTACGTCACAAAATACATAACGTCACAAAATATATAACGTTACAAAAATAAATGACGTCACAAAATACATAACGTCACAAAATACATAACGTCACAAAAATAAATGACGTCACAAAATAAATAAAGTCACAAAAATAAATGACGTCACAAAATACATAACGTCACAAAAATAAATGACGTCACAAAATACATAACGTCACAAAATTAATGACGTCACAAAAATTAATTACGTCACAAAATACATAACGTCACAAAAATTAATTACGTCAAAAAATACATAACCTCACAAAAATAAATGACGTCACAAAATACATTACGTCACAAAAATAAATGACGTCACAAAATACATAACGTCACAAAAATAAATGACGTCACAAAATACATAACGTCACAAAAATAAATGACGTCACATAATACATAACGTCACAAAAATAAATGACGTCACACAAATTAATAACGTCACAAAATACATAACGTCATAAAAATAAATGACGTCACAAAATACATAACGTCACAAAAATAAATGACGTCACAAAATACATAACGTCACAAAAATAAATGACGTCACAAAATACAAAACGTCACAAAATACATAACGTCAAAAAATACATAACGTCACAAAAATATATGACTTCAAAAAATAAATAGCGTCACAAAAATAAATGACGTCACAAAATACATAACGTCACAAAAATAAATGACGTCACAAAAATTAATGACGTCACAAAATACATAACGTCACAAAAATAAATGATGTCACAAAATACATAACGTCACAAAAATAAATGACGTCACAAAATACATAACGTCACAAAAATAAATGACGTCACAAAGTACATAACGTCACAAAAATAAATGACGTCACAAAATACATAACGTCACAAAAATAAATGACGTCACACAAATTAATAACGTCACAAAATACATAACGTCACAAAAATAAATGACGTCACAAAATACATAACGTCACAAAAATAAATGACGTCACAAAATACAAAACGTCACAAAATACATAACGTCAAAAAATACATAACGTCACAAAAATATATGACTTCAAAAAATAAATAGCGTCACAAAAATAAATGACGTCACAAAATACATAACGTCACAAAAATAAATGACGTCACAAAAATTAATAACGTCACAAAATACATAACGTCACAAAAATAAATAACGTCACAAAATACATAACGTCACAAAATACATAACGTCACAAAAATAAATGACGTCACAAAATAAATAAAGTCACAAAAATAAATGACGTCACAAAATACATAACGTCACAAAAATAAATGACGTCACAAAATACATAACGTCACAAAATTAATGACGTCACAAAAATTAATTACGTCACAAAATACATAACGTCACAAAAATTAATTACGTCAAAAAATACATAACCTCACAAAAATAAATGACGTCACAAAATACATTACGTCACAAAAATAAATGACGTCACAAAATACATAACGTCACTAAAATAAATGACGTCACAAAATACATAACGTCACAAAAATAAATGACGTCACAAAATACATAACGTCACAAAAATTAATGACGTCACACAAATTAATAACGTCACAAAATACATAACGTCATAAAAATAAATGACGTCACAAAATACATAACGTCACAAAAATAAATGACGTCACAAAATACATAACGTCACAAAAATAAATGACGTCACAAAATACAAAACGTCACAAAATACATAACGTCAAAAAATACATAACGTCACAAAAATATATGACTTCAAAAAATAAATAGCGTCACAAAAATAAATGACGTCACAAAATACATAACGTCACAAAAATAAATGACGTCACAAAAATTAATAACGTCACAAAATACAGAACGTCACAAAAATAAATGATGTCACAAAATACATAACGTCACAAAAATAAATGACGTCACAAAATATTTAACGACACAAAATTAAATGACGTCACAAAAGACATATTTCATAAAATACATAACGTCACAAAAAAATGACGTCACAAAATACATAACGTCACAAAAATAAATGACGTCACAAAATACATAACGTCACAAAAATAAATGACGTCACAAAATATTTAACGACACAAAATTAAATGACGTCATAAAATACATTTTTCATAAAGTCACAAAAATAAATGACGTCACAAAATATATAACTTCACAAAAACAAATGACGTCACAAATACATAACGTCACAAAAATAAATGACGTCACAAAATACATAACGTCACAAAAATAAATGACGTCAAAAAATAAAAAACGTCACAAAATACATAACGTCAAAAAATACATAACGTCACAAAAATATATGACGTCACAAAATACATAACGTTACGAAAATAAATGACGTCACAAAATACATAACGTCACAAAAATAAATGACGTCACAAAATACATAACGTCATAAAAATAAATGACGTCACAAAAATTAATTACTTCACAAAATACATAATGTCACGAAAATAAATGACGTCACAAAATACATAACGTCAAAAAATACATTACGTCACAAAAATAAATGACGTCACAAAATACATAACGTCACAAAAATAAATGACGTCACAAAATACATAACGTCACAAAAATTAATTACGTCACAAAATAAATAACGTCACAAAAATAAATGACGTCACAAAATATTTAACGACACAAAATTAAATGACGTCACAAAATACATATTTCTAAAAATACATAACGTCACAAAAAAAATGACGTCACAAAATACATAACGTCACAAAAATAAATGACGTCACAAAATACATAACGTCACAAAAATAAATGACGTCACACAAATTAATAACGTCACAAAATACATAACGTCACAAAAATAAATGACGTCACAAAATACATAACGTTACAAAAATAAATGACGTCACAAAATACATAACGTCACAAAAATAAATGACGTCACAAAATACAAAACGTCACAAAATACATAACGTCAAAAAATACATAACGTCACAAAAATATATGACTTCAAAAAATACATAGCGTCACAAAAATAAATGACGTCACAAAATACATAACGTCACAAAAATAAATGACGTCACAAAAATTAATAACGTCACAAAATACATAACGTCACAAAAATAAATGATGTCACAAAATACATAACGTCACAAAAATAAATGACGTCACACAATATTTAACGACACAAAATTAAATGACGTCACAAAAGACATATTTCATAAAATACATAACGTCACAAAAAAAATGACGTCACAAAATACATAACGTCACAAAAATAAATGACGTCACAAAATACATAACGTCACAAAAATAAATGACGTCACAAAGTACATAACGTCACAAAAATAAATGACGTCACAAAATACATAACGTCACAAAAATAAATGACGTCACAAAATACATAACTTCACAAAAACAAATGACGTCACAAAATACATAACGTCACAAAAATAAATGACGTCACAAAATACATAACGTCACAAAAATAAATGACGTCAAAAAATAAAAAACGTCACAAAATACATAACGTCAAAAAATACATAACGTCACAAAAATATATGACGTCACAAAATACATAACGTTACAAAAAAAAATGACGTCACAAAATACATAACGTCACAAAAATAAATGACGTCACAAAGTACATAACGTCACAAAAATAAATGACGTCACAAAATACATAACGTCACAAAAATAAATGACGTCACACAAATTAATAACGTCACAAAATACATAACGTCACAAAAATAAATGACGTCACAAAATACATAACGTCACAAAAATAAATGACGTCACAAAATACATAACGTCACAAAAATAAATGACGTCACAAAATACAAAACGTCACAAAATACATAACGTCAAAAAATACATAACGTCACAAAAATATATGACTTCAAAAAATACATAGCGTCACAAAAATAAATGACGTCACAAAATACATAACGTCACAAAAATAAATGACGTCACAAAAATTAATAACGTCACAAAATACATAACGTCACAAAAATAAATGATGTCACAAAATACATAACGTCACAAAAATAAATGACGTCACAAAATATTTAACGACACAAAATTAAATGACGTCACAAAAGACATATTTCATAAAATACATAACGTCACAAAAAAATGACGTCACAAAATACATAACGTCACAAAAATAAATGACGTCACAAAATACATAACGTCACAAAAATAAATGACGTCACAAAGTACATAACGTCACAAAAATAAATGACGTCACAAAATACATAACGTCACAAAAATAAATGACGTCACACAAATTAATAACGTCACAAAATACATAACGTCACAAAAATAAATGACGTCACAAAATACATAACGTCACAAAAATAAATGACGTCACAAAATACAAAACGTCACAAAATACATAACGTCAAAAAATACATAACGTCACAAAAATATATGACTTCAAAAAATAAATAGCGTCACAAAAATAAATGACGTCACAAAATACATAACGTCACAAAAATAAATGACGTCACAAAAATTAATAACGTCACAAAATACATAACGTCACAAAAATAAATAACGTCACAAAATACATAACGTCACAAAATACATAACGTCACAAAAATAAATGACGTCACAAAATAAATAAAGTCACAAAAATAAATGACGTCACAAAATACATAACGTCACAAAAATAAATGACGTCACAAAATACATAACGTCACAAAATTAATGACGTCACAAAAATTAATTACGTCACAAAATACATAACGTCACAAAAATTAATTACGTCAAAAAATACATAACCTCACAAAAATAAATGACGTCACAAAATACATTACGTCACAAAAAAAAATGACGTCACAAAATACATAACGTCACAAAAATAAATGACGTCACAAAATACATAACGTCAAAAAAATAAATGACGTCACAAAATACATAACGTCAAAAAAATAAATGACGTCACACAAATTAATAATGTCACAAAATACATAACGTCATAAAAATAAATGACGTCACAAAATACATAACGTCACAAAAATAAATGACGTCACAAAATACATAACGTCACAAAAATAAATGACGTCACAAAATACAAAACGTCACAAAATACATAACGTCAAAAAATACATAACGTCACAAAAATTAATGACTTCAAAAAATAAATAGCGTCACAAAAATAAATGACGTCACAAAATACATAACGTCACAAAAATAAATGACGTCACAAAAATTAATAACGTCACAAAATACATAACGTCACAAAAATAAATGATGTCACAAAATACATAACGTCACAAAAATAAATGACGTCACAAAATATTTAACGACACAAAATTAAATGACGTCACAAAAGACATATTTCATAAAATACATAACGTCACAAAAAAAATGACGTCACAAAATACATAACGTCACAAAAATAAATGACGTCACAAAATACATAACGACACAAAAATAAATGACGTCACAAAATATTTAACGACACAAAATTAAATGACGTCACAAAATACATTTTTCATAAAGTCACAAAAATAAATGACGTCACAAAATACATAACTTCACAAAAACAAATGACGTCACAAAATACATAACGTCACAAAAATAAATGACGTCACAAAATACATAACGTCACAAAAATAAATGACGTCAAAAAATAAAAAACGTCACAAAATACATAACGTCAAAAAATACATAACGTCACAAAAATAAATGACGTCACAAACATAATGACGTCACAAAATACATAACGTCACAAAAATTAATTACTTCACAAAATACATAATGTCACGAAAATAAATGACGTCACAAAATACATAACGTCACAAAATACATTACGTCACAAAAATAAATGACGTCACAAAATACATAACGTCACAAAAATAAATGACGTCACAAAATACATAACGTCACAAAAATAAATGACGTCACAAAAATAAATGACGTCACAAAATACAAAACGTCACAAAATTAAATGACGTCACAAATACATATTTCATAAAATACATAACGTCACAAAAATAAATGACGTCACAAAATACATAACGTCACAAAAAAAATGACGTCACAAAATACATAACGTCACAAAAATAAATGACGTCACAAAATACATAACGTCACAAAAATAAATGACGTCACAAAATACATAACGTCACAAAAATAAATGACGTCACAAAAATAAATGACGTCACAAAATACATAACGTCACAAAAATAAATGACGTCACAAAATACAAAACGTCACAAAATACATAACGTCAAAAAATACATAACGTCACAAAAATTAATGACTTCAAAAAATAAATAGCGTCACAAAAATAAATGACGTCACAAAATACATAACGTCACAAAAATAAATGACGTCACAAAAATTAATAACGTCACAAAATACATAACGTCACAAAAATATATGACTTAAAAAAATAAATAGCGTCACAAAAATAAATGACGTCACAAACATAATGACGTCACAAACATAATGACGTCACAAAATACATATCGTCACAAAAATAAATGACGTCACAAAATACATAACGTCACAAAAATAAATGACGTCACAAAAATTAATAACGTCACAAAATACATAACGTCACAAAAATAAATGATGTCACAAAATACATAACGTCACAAAAATAAATGACGTCACAAAATATTTAACGACACAAAATTAAATGACGTCACAAAAGACATATTTCATAAAATACATAACGTCACAAAAAAATGACGTCACAAAATACATAACATCACAAAAATAAATGACGTCACAAAATACATAACGTCACAAAAATAAATGACGTCACAAAGTACATAACGTCACAAAAATAAATGACGTCACAAAATACATAATGTCACAAAAATAAATGACGTCACACAAATTAATAACGTCACAAAATACATAACGTCACAAAAATAAATGACGTCACAAAATACATAACGTCACAAAAATAAATGACGTCACAAAATACAAAACGTCACAAAATACATAACGTCAAAAAATACATAACGTCACAAAAATATATGACTTCAAAAAATAAATAGCGTCACAAAAATAAATGACGTCACAAAATACATAACGTCACAAAAATAAATGACGTCACAAAAATTAATAACGTCACAAAATACATAACGTCACAAAAATAAATAACGTCACAAAATACATAACGTCGCAAAATACCTAACGTCACAAAAATAAATGACGTCACAAAATAAATAAAGTCACAAAAATAAATGACGTCACAAAATACATAACGTCACAAAAATAAATGACGTCACAAAATACATAACGTCACAAAATTAATGACGTCACAAAAATTAATTACGTCACAAAATACATAACGTCACAAAAATTAATTACGTCAAAAAATACATAACCTCACAAAAATAAATGACGTCACAAAATACATTACGTCACAAAAATAAATGACGTCACAAAATACATAACGTCAAAAAATATATGACGTCACAAAATACATAACGTCAAAAAAATAAATGACGTCACAAAATACATAACGTCACAAAAATAAATGACGTCACACAAATTAATAATGTCACAAAATACATAACGTCATAAAAATAAATGACGTCACAAAATACATAACGTCACAAAAATAAATGACGTTACAAAATACATAACGTCACAAAAATAAATGACGTCACAAAATACAAAACGTCACAAAATACATAACGTCAAAAAATACATAACGTCACAAAAATTAATGACTTCAAAAAATAAATAGCGTCACAAAAATAAATGACGTCACAAAATACATAACGTCACAAAAATAAATGACGTCACAAAAATTAATAACGTCACAAAATACATAACGTCACAAAAATAAATGATGTCACAAAATACATAACGTCACAAAAATAAATGACGTCACAAAATATTTAACGACACAAAATTAAATGACGTCACAAAAGACATATTTCATAAAATACATAACGTCACAAAAAAAATGACGTCACAAAATACATAACGTCACAAAAATAAATGACGTCACAAAATACATAACGACACAAAAATAAATGACGTCACAAAATATTTAACGACACAAAATTAAATGACGTCACAAAATACATTTTTCATAAAGTCACAAAAATAAATGACGTCACAAAATACATAACTTCACAAAAACAAATGACGTCACAAAATACATAACGTCACAAAAATAAATGACGTCACAAAATACATAACGTCACAAAAATAAATGACGTCAAAAAATAAAAAACGTCACAAAATACATAACGTCAAAAAATACATAACGTCACAAAAATATATGACTTAAAAAAATAAATAGCGTCACAAAAATAAATGACGTCACAAACATAATGACGTCACAAAATACATATCGTCACAAAAATAAATGACGTCACAAAATACATAACGTTACAAAAATAAATGACGTCACAAAATACATAACGTCACAAAAATAAATGACGTCACAAAATACATAACGTCATAAAAATAAATGACGTCACAAAAATTAATTACTTCACAAAATACATAATGTCACGAAAATAAATGACGTCACAAAATACATAACGTCACAAAATACATTACGTCACAAAAATAAATGACGTCACAAAATACATAACGTCACAAAAATAAATGACGTCACAAAATACATAACGTCACAAAAATAAATGACGTCACAAAAATTAATTACGTCACAAAATAAATAACGTCACAAAAATAAATGACGTCACAAAATACATAACGTCATAAAAATAAATGACGTCACAAAAATTAATTACTTCACAAAATACATAACGTCACAAAAATAAATGACGTCACAAAATACATAACGTCACAAAAATAAATGACGTCACAAAATACATAACGTCACAAAAATAAATGACGTCACAAAATACATAACGTCACAAAAATAAATGACGTCACAAAATACAAAACGTCAAAAAATTAAATGACGTCACAAATACATATTTCATAAAATACATAACATCACAAAAATAAATGACGTCACAAAATACATAACGTCACAAAAAAAATGACGTCACAAAATACATAACGTCACAAAAATAAATGACGTCACAAAATACATAACGTCACAAAAATAAATGACGTCACAAAAATAAATGACGTCACAAAATACATAACGTCACAAAAATAAATGACGTCACAAAATACATAACGTCATAAAAATAAATGACGTCACAAAAATTAATTACTTCACAAAATACATAACGTCACAAAAATAAATGACGTCACAAAATACATAACGTCACAAAAATAAATGACGTCACAAAATACAAAACGTCACAAAATACATAACGTCAAAAAATACATAACGTCACAAAAATATATGACTTAAAAAAATAAATAGCGTCACAAAAATAAATGACGTCACAAACATAATGACGTCACAAACATAATGACGTCACAAAATACATATCGTCACAAAAATAAATGACGTCACAAAATACATAACGTCACAAAAATAAATGACGTCACAAAATACATAACGTCAAAAATAAATGACGTCACAAAAATTAATTACTTCACAAAATACATAATGTCACGAAAATAAATGACGTCACAAAATACATAACGTCACAAAATACATTACGTCACAAAAATAAATGACGTCACAAAATACATAACGTCACAAAAATAAATGACATCACAAAATACATAACGTCACAAAAATAAATGACGTCACAAAAATTAATTACGTCACAAAATAAATAACGTCACAAAAATAAATGACGTCACAAAATACATAACGTCACAAAATACATAACGTCACAAAAAATAAATGACGTCACAAAATGCATAACGTCTCAAAAATAAATGATGTCACAAAATACATAACGTCACAAAATAAATGACGTCATAAAATACATAACGTCACAAAAATAAATGACGTCACAAAATACATAACGTCACAAAATAAATGACGTCATAAAATACATAACGTCACAAAAATAAATGACGTCACAAAAATTTATTACGTCACAAAAATAAATAACGTCACAAAATACATAACGTCACAAAAATAAATGACGTCACAAAATACATAACGTCACAAAAATAAATTACGTCACAAAACACAAAACGTCACAAAATACATAACGTCAAAAAATACATAACGTCACAAAAATATATGACTTCAAAAAATAAATAGCGTCACAAAAATAAATGACGTCACAAAATACATAACGTCACAAAAATAAATGATGTCACAAAATACATAACGTCACAAAAATAAATGACGTCACAAAATATTTAACGACACAAAATTAAATGACGTCACAAAATATTTATCGACACAAAATTAAATGACGTCACAAAATACATATTTCTAAAAATACATAACGTCACAAAAAAAATGACGTCACAAAATACATAACGTCACAAAAATAAATGACGTCACAAAATACATAACGTCACAAAAATAAATGACGTCACAAAATATTTAACGACACAAAATTAAATGACGTCACAAATAAATATTTCATAAAATACATAACGTCACAAAAATAAATGACGTCACAAAATACATAACGTCACAAAAAAAATGACGTCACAAAATACATAACGTCACAAAAATAAATGACGTCACAAAATACATAACGTCACAAAAATAAATGACGTCACAAAATACATAACGTCACAAAAATAAATGACGTCACAAAATACATAACGTCACAAAAACAAATGACGTCACAAAATACATAATGTCACAAAAATAAATGACGTCACAAAATACATAACGTCACAAAAATAAATGACGTCACAAAATACATAACGTCAAATAATACATAACGTCACAAAAATATATGACTTCAAAAAATAAATAGCGTCACAAAAATAAATGACGTCACAAAATACATATCGTCACAAAAATAAATGACGTCACAAAATACATAACGTCACAAAAATAAATGACGTCACAAAATTAATAACGTCACAAAAATAAATGACGTCACAAAATACATAACGTCATAAAAATAAATGAGGTCACAAAAATTAATTACTTCACAAAATTCATAATGTCACAAAAATAAATGACGTCACAAAATACATAACGTCACTAAATACATTACGTCACAAAAATAAATGACGTCACAAAATACATAACGTCACAAAAATAAATGACGTCACAAAATACATAACGTCACAAATTTAATTGACGTCACAAAATACATAACGTCACAAAAATAATTGAGGTAACAAAATACATAACGTCACAAAATACATAACGTCAAATAATACATAACGTCACAAAAATATATGACTTCAAAAAATAAATAGCGTCACAAAAATAAATGACGTCACAAAATACATAACGTCACAAAAATAAATGACGTCACAAAATACATAACGTCACAAAATACATAACGTCACAAAAATAAATGACGTCACAAAATACATAACGTCACAAAAATAAATGACGTCACAAAATACATAACGTCACAAAAATTAATGACGTCACAAAATACATAACGTCACAAAATAAATGACGTCACAAAAATTAATTACGTCACAAAATACATAACGTCACAAAATATATAACGTTACAAAAATAAATGACGTCACAAAATACATAACGTCACAAAATACATAACGTCACAAAAATAAATGACGTCACAAAATAAATAAAGTCACAAAAATAAATGACGTCACAAAATACATAACGTCACAAAAATAAATGACGTCAAAAAATACATAACGTCACAAAATTAATGACGTCACAAAAATTAATTACGTCACAAAATACATAACGTCACAAAAATTAATTACGTCAAAAAATACATAACCTCACAAAATAAATGACGTCACAAAATACATTACGTCACAAAAATAAATGACTTCACAAAATACATAACGTCACAAAAATAAATGACGTCACAAAATACATAACGTCACAAAAATAAATGACGTCACATAATACATAACGTCACAAAAATAAATGACGTCACACAAATTAATAACGTCACAAAATACATAACGTCATAAAAATAAATGACGTCACAAAATACATAACGTCACAAAAATAAATGACGTCACAAAATACATAACGTCACAAAAATAAATGACGTCACAAAATACAAAACGTCACAAAATACATAACGTCAAAAAATACATAACGTCACAAAAATATATGACTTCAAAAAATAAATAGCGTCACAAAAATAAATGACGTCACAAAATACATAACGTCACAAAAATAAATGACGTCACAAAAATTAATGACGTCACAAAATACATAACGTCACAAAAATAAATGATGTCACAAAATACATAACGTCACAAAAATAAATGACGTCACAAAATATTTAACGACACAAAATTAAATGACGTCACAAAAGACATATTTCATAAAATACATAACGTCACAAAAAAAATGACGTCACAAAATACATAACGTCACAAAAATAAATGACGTCACAAAATACATAACGTCACAAAAATAAATGACGTCACAAAGTACATAACGTCACAAAAATAAATGACGTCACAAAATACATAACGTCACAAAAATAAATGACGTCACACAAATTAATAACGTCACAAAATACATAACGTCACAAAAATAAATGACGTCACAAAATACATAACGTCACAAAAATAAATGACGTCACAAAATACAAAACGTCACAAAATACATAACGTCAAAAAATACATAACGTCACAAAAATATATGACTTCAAAAAATAAATAGCGTCACAAAAATAAATGACGTCACAAAATACATAACGTCACAAAAATAAATGACGTCACAAAAATTAATAACGTCACAAAATACATAACGTCACAAAAATAAATAACGTCACAAAATACATAACGTCACAAAATACATAACGTCACAAAAATAAATGACGTCACAAAATAAATAAAGTCACAAAAATAAATGACGTCACAAAATACATAACGTCACAAAAATAAATGACGTCACAAAATACATAACGTCACAAAATTAATGACGTCACAAAAATTAATTACGTCACAAAATACATAACGTCACAAAAATTAATTACGTCAAAAAATACATAACCTCACAAAAATAAATGACGTCACAAAATACATTACGTCACAAAAATAAATGACGTCACAAAATACATAACGTCACTAAAATAAATGACGTCACAAAATACATAACGTCACAAAAATAAATGACGTCACAAAATACATAACGTCACAAAAATTAATGACGTCACACAAATTAATAACGTCACAAAATACATAACGTCATAAAAATAAATGACGTCACAAAATACATAACGTCACAAAAATAAATGACGTCACAAAATACATAACGTCACAAAAATAAATGACGTCACAAAATACAAAACGTCACAAAATACATAACGTCAAAAAATACATAACGTCACAAAAATATATGACTTCAAAAAATAAATAGCGTCACAAAAATAAATGACGTCACAAAATACATAACGTCACAAAAATAAATGACGTCACAAAAATTAATAACGTCACAAAATACATAACGTCACAAAAATAAATGATGTCACAAAATACATAACGTCACAAAAATAAATGACGTCACAAAATATTTAACGACACAAAATTAAATGACGTCACAAAAGACATATTTCATAAAATACATAACGTCACAAAAAAAATGACGTCACAAAATACATAACGTCACAAAAATAAATGACGTCACAAAATACATAACGTCACAAAAATAAATGACGTCACAAAATATTTAACGACACAAAATTAAATGACGTCACAAATAAATATTTCATAAAATACATAACGTCACAAAAATAAATGACGTCACAAAATACATAACGTCACAAAAAAAATGACGTCACAAAATACATAACGTCACAAAAATAAATGACGTCACAAAATACATAACGTCACAAAAATAAATGACGTCACAAAATACATAACGTCACAAAAATAAATGACGTCACAAAATACATAACGTCACAAAAACAAATGACGTCACAAAATACATAATGTCACAAAAATAAATGACGTCACAAAATACATAACGTCACAAAAATAAATGACGTCACAAAATACATAACGTCAAATAATACATAACGTCACAAAAATATATGACTTCAAAAAATAAATAGCGTCACAAAAATAAATGACGTCACAAAATACATAACGTTACAAAAATAAATGACGTCACAAACATAATGACGTCACAAAATACATATCGTCACAAAAATAAATGACGTCACAAAATACATAACGTCACAAAAATAAATGACGTCACAAAATTAATAACGTCACAAAAATAAATGACGTCACAAAATACATAACGTCATAAAAATAAATGAGGTCACAAAAATTAATTACTTCACAAAATTCATAATGTCACAAAAATAAATGACGTCACAAAATACATAACGTCACTAAATACATTACGTCACAAAAATAAATGACGTCACAAAATACATAACGTCACAAAAATAAATGACGTCACAAAATACATAACGTCACAAATTTAATTGACGTCACAAAATACATAACGTCACAAAAATAATTGAGGTAACAAAATACATAACGTCACAAAATACATAACGTCAAATAATAC
This sequence comes from Flexamia atlantica, assembly GCA_035578135.1. NCBI lineage: Eukaryota > Metazoa > Arthropoda > Insecta > Hemiptera > Cicadellidae > Flexamia > Flexamia atlantica. Next base: position 219,105 of record JAQJVK010000111.1, on the reverse strand, counting down.
ATAACGTCACAAAAATATATGACTTCAAAAAATAAATAGCGTCACAAAAATAAATGACGTCACAAAATACATAACGTCACAAAAATAAATGACGTCACAAAATACATAACGTCACAAAATACATAACGTCACAAAAATAAATGACGTCACAAAATACATAACGTCACAAAAATAAATGACGTCACAAAATACATAACGTCACAAAAATTAATGACGTCACAAAATACATAACGTCACAAAATAAATGACGTCACAAAAATTAATTACGTCACAAAATACATAACGTCACAAAATATATAACGTTACAAAAATAAATGACGTCACAAAATACATAACGTCACAAAATACATAACGTCACAAAAATAAATGACGTCACAAAATAAATAAAGTCACAAAAATAAATGACGTCACAAAATACATAACGTCACAAAAATAAATGACGTCACAAAATACATAACGTCACAAAATTAATGACGTCACAAAAATTAATTACGTCACAAAATACATAACGTCACAAAAATTAATTACGTCAAAAAATACATAACCTCACAAAAATAAATGACGTCACAAAATACATTACGTCACAAAAATAAATGACTTCACAAAATACATAACGTCACAAAAATAAATGACGTCACAAAATACATAACGTCACAAAAATAAATGACGTCACATAATACATAACGTCACAAAAATAAATGACGTCACACAAATTAATAACGTCACAAAATACATAACGTCATAAAAATAAATGACGTCACAAAATACATAACGTCACAAAAATAAATGACGTCACAAAATACATAACGTCACAAAAATAAATGACGTCACAAAATACAAAACGTCACAAAATACATAACGTCAAAAAATACATAACGTCACAAAAATATATGACTTCAAAAAATAAATAGCGTCACAAAAATAAATGACGTCACAAAATACATAACGTCACAAAAATAAATGACGTCACAAAAATTAATGACGTCACAAAATACATAACGTCACAAAAATAAATGATGTCACAAAATACATAACGTCACAAAAATAAATGACGTCACAAAATATTTAACGACACAAAATTAAATGACGTCACAAAAGACATATTTCATAAAATACATAACGTCACAAAAAAAATGACGTCACAAAATACATAACGTCACAAAAATAAATGACGTCACAAAATACATAACGTCACAAAAATAAATGACGTCACAAAGTACATAACGTCACAAAAATAAATGACGTCACAAAATACATAACGTCACAAAAATAAATGACGTCACACAAATTAATAACGTCACAAAATACATAACGTCACAAAAATAAATGACGTCACAAAATACATAACGTCACAAAAATAAATGACGTCACAAAATACAAAACGTCACAAAATACATAACGTCAAAAAATACATAACGTCACAAAAATATATGACTTCAAAAAATAAATAGCGTCACAAAAATAAATGACGTCACAAAATACATAACGTCACAAAAATAAATGACGTCACAAAAATTAATAACGTCACAAAATACATAACGTCACAAAAATAAATAACGTCACAAAATACATAACGTCACAAAATACATAACGTCACAAAAATAAATGACGTCACAAAATAAATAAAGTCACAAAAATAAATGACGTCACAAAATACATAACGTCACAAAAATAAATGACGTCACAAAATACATAACGTCACAAAATTAATGACGTCACAAAAATTAATTACGTCACAAAATACATAACGTCACAAAAATTAATTACGTCAAAAAATACATAACCTCACAAAAATAAATGACGTCACAAAATACATTACGTCACAAAAATAAATGACGTCACAAAATACATAACGTCACTAAAATAAATGACGTCACAAAATACATAACGTCACAAAAATAAATGACGTCACAAAATACATAACGTCACAAAAATTAATGACGTCACACAAATTAATAACGTCACAAAATACATAACGTCATAAAAATAAATGACGTCACAAAATACATAACGTCACAAAAATAAATGACGTCACAAAATACATAACGTCACAAAAATAAATGACGTCACAAAATACAAAACGTCACAAAATACATAACGTCAAAAAATACATAACGTCACAAAAATATATGACTTCAAAAAATAAATAGCGTCACAAAAATAAATGACGTCACAAAATACATAACGTCACAAAAATAAATGACGTCACAAAAATTAATAACGTCACAAAATACATAACGTCACAAAAATAAATGATGTCACAAAATACATAACGTCACAAAAATAAATGACGTCACAAAATATTTAACGACACAAAATTAAATGACGTCACAAAAGACATATTTCATAAAATACATAACGTCACAAAAAAAATGACGTCACAAAATACATAACGTCACAAAAATAAATGACGTCACAAAATACATAACGTCACAAAAATAAATGACGTCACAAAATATTTAACGACACAAAATTAAATGACGTCACAAAATACATTTTTCATAAAGTCACAAAAATAAATGACGTCACAAAATACATAACTTCACAAAAACAAATGACGTCACAAAATACATAACGTCACAAAAATAAATGACGTCACAAAATACATAACGTCAGAAAAATAAATGACGTCAAAAAATAAAAAACGTCACAAAATACATAACGTCAAAAAATACATAACGTCACAAAAATATATGACGTCACAAAATACATAACGTTACAAAAATAAATGACGTCACAAAATACATAACGTCACAAAAATAAATGACGTCACAAAATACATAACGTCATAAAAATAAATGACGTCACAAAAATTAATTACTTCACAAAATACATAATGTCACGAAAATAAATGACGTCACAAAATACATAACGTCACAAAATACATTACGTCACAAAAATAAATGACGTCACAAAATACATAACGTCACAAAAATAAATGACGTCACAAAATACATAACGTCACAAAAATTAATTACGTCACAAAATAAATAACGTCACAAAAATAAATGACGTCACAAAATATTTAACGACACAAAATTAAATGACGTCACAAAATACATATTTCTAAAAATACATAACGTCACAAAAAAAATGACGTCACAAAATACATAACGTCACAAAAATAAATGACGTCACAAAGTACATAACGTCACAAAAATAAATGACGTCACAAAATACATAACGTCACAAAAATAAATGACGTCACACAAATTAATAACGTCACAAAATACATAACGTCACAAAAATAAATGACGTCACAAAATACATAACGTCCCAAAAATAAATGACGTCACAAAATACATAACGTCACAAAAATAAATGACGTCACAAAATACAAAACGTCACAAAATACATAACGTCAAAAAATACATAACGTCACAAAAATATATGACTTCAAAAAATACATAGCGTCACAAAAATAAATGACGTCACAAAATACATAACGTCACAAAAATAAATGACGTCACAAAAATTAATAACGTCACAAAATACATAACGTCACAAAAATAAATGATGTCACAAAATACATAACGTCACAAAAATAAATGATGTCACAAAATATTTAACGACACAAAATTAAATGACGTCACAAAAGACATATTTCATAAAATACATAACGTCACAAAAAAAATGACGTCACAAAATACATAACGTCACAAAAATAAATGACGTCACAAAATACATAACGTCACAAAAATAAATGACGTCACAAAGTACATAACGTCACAAAAATAAATGACGTCACAAAATACATAACGTCACAAAAATAAATGACGTCACAAAATACATAACTTCACAAAAACAAATGACGTCACAAAATACATAACGTCACAAAAATAAATGACGTCACAAAATACATAACGTCACAAAAATAAATGACGTCAAAAAATAAAAAACGTCACAAAATACATAACGTCAAAAAATACATAACGTCACAAAAATATATGACGTCACAAAATACATAACGTTACAAAAATAAATGACGTCACAAAATACATAACGTCACAAAAATAAATGACGTCACAAAATACATAACGTCATAAAAATAAATGACGTCACAAAAATTAATTACTTCACAAAATACATAATGTCACGAAAATAAATGACGTCACAAAATACATAACGTCACAAAATACATTACGTCAAAAAATAAATGACGTCATAAAATACATAACGTCACAAAAATAAATGACGTCACAAAATACATAACGTCACAAAAATTAATTACGTCACAAAATAAATAACGTCACAAAAATAAATGACGTCACAAAATATTTAACGACACAAAATTAAATGACGTCACAAAATACATATTTCTAAAAATACATAACGTCACAAAAAAAATGACGTCACAAAATACATAACGTCACAAAAATAAATGACGTCACAAAGTACATAACGTCACAAAAATAAATGACGTCACAAAATACATAACGTCACAAAAATAAATGACGTCACACAAATTAATAACGTCACAAAATACATAACGTCACAAAAATAAATGACGTCACAAAATACATAACGTCACAAAAATAAATGACGTCACAAAATACATAACGTCACAAAAATAAATGACGTCACAAAATACAAAACGTCACAAAATACATAACGTCAAAAAATACATAACGTCACAAAAATATATGACTTCAAAAAATACATAGCGTCACAAAAATAAATGACGTCACAAAATACATAACGTCACAAAAATAAATGACGTCACAAAAATTAATAACGTCACAAAATACATAACGTCACAAAAATAAATGATGTCACAAAATACATAACGTCACAAAAATAAATGACGTCACAAAATATTTAACGACACAAAATTAAATGACGTCACAAAAGACATATTTCATAAAATACATAACGTCACAAAAAAATGACGTCACAAAATACATAACGTCACAAAAATAAATGACGTCACAAAATACATAACGTCACAAAAATAAATGACGTCACAAAGTACATAACGTCACAAAAATAAATGACGTCACAAAATACATAACGTCACAAAAATAAATGACGTCACACAAATTAATAACGTCACAAAATACATAACGTCACAAAAATAAATGACGTCACAAAATACATAACGTCACAAAAATAAATGACGTCACAAAATACAAAACGTCACAAAATACATAACGTCAAAAAATACATAACGTCACAAAAATATATGACTTCAAAAAATAAATAGCGTCACAAAAATAAATGACGTCACAAAATACATAACGTCACAAAAATAAATGACGTCACAAAAATTAATAACGTCACAAAATACATAACGTCACAAAAATAAATAACGTCACAAAATACATAACGTCACAAAATACATAACGTCACAAAAATAAATGACGTCACAAAATAAATAAAGTCACAAAAATAAATGACGTCACAAAATACATAACGTCACAAAAATAAATGACGTCACAAAATACATAACGTCACAAAATTAATGACGTCACAAAAATTAATTACGTCACAAAATACATAACGTCACAAAAATTAATTACGTCAAAAAATACATAACCTCACAAAAATAAATGACGTCACAAAATACATTACGTCACAAAAATAAATGACGTCACAAAATACATAACGTCACAAAAATAAATGACGTCACAAAATACATAACGTCAAAAAAATAAATGACGTCACAAAATACATAACGTCACAAAAATAAATGACGTCACACAAATTAATAATGTCACAAAATACATAACGTCATAAAAATAAATGACGTCACAAAATACATAACGTCACAAAAATAAATGACGTCACAAAATACATAACGTCACAAAAATAAATGACGTCACAAAATACAAAACGTCACAAAATACATAACGTCAAAAAATACATAACGTCACAAAAATTAATGACTTCAAAAAATAAATAGCGTCACAAAAATAAATGACGTCACAAAATACATAACGTCACAAAAATAAATGACGTCACAAAAATTAATAACGTCACAAAATACATAACGTCACAAAAATAAATGATGTCACAAAATACATAACGTCACAAAAATAAATGACGTCACAAAATATTTAACGACACAAAATTAAATGACGTCACAAAAGACATATTTCATAAAATACATAACGTCACAAAAAAAATGACGTCACAAAATACATAACGTCACAAAAATAAATGACGTCACAAAATACATAACGACACAAAAATAAATGACGTCACAAAATATTTAACGACACAAAATTAAATGACGTCACAAAATACATTTTTCATAAAGTCACAAAAATAAATGACGTCACAAAATACATAACTTCACAAAAACAAATGACGTCACAAAATACATAACGTCACAAAAATAAATGACGTCACAAAATACATAACGTCACAAAAATAAATGACGTCAAAAAATAAAAAACGTCACAAAATACATAACGTCAAAAAATACATAACGTCACAAAAATATATGACTTAAAAAAATAAATAGCGTCACAAAAATAAATGACGTCACAAACATAATGACGTCACATAATACATATCGTCACAAAAATAAATGACGTCACAAAATACATAACGTTACAAAAATAAATGACGTCACAAAAGACATATTTCATAAAATACATAACGTCACAAAAAAAATGACGTCACAAAATACATAACGTCACAAAAATAAATGACGTCACAAAATACATAACGACACAAAAATAAATGACGTCACAAAATATTTAACGACACAAAATTAAATGACGTCACAAAATACATTTTTCATAAAGTCACAAAAATAAATGACGTCACAAAATACATAACTTCACAAAAACAAATGACGTCACAAAATACATAACGTCACAAAAATAAATGACGTCACAAAATACATAACGTCACAAAAATAAATGACGTGAAAAAATAAAAAACGTCACAAAATACATAACGTCAAAAAATACATAACGTCACAAAAATATATGACTTAAAAAAATAAATAGCGTCACAAAAATAAATGACGTCACAAACATAATGACGTCACATAATACATATCGTCACAAAAATAAATGACGTCACAAAATACATAACGTTACAAAAATAAATGACGTCACAAAAGACATATTTCATAAAATACATAACGTCACAAAAAAAATGACGTCACAAAATACATAACGTCACAAAAATAAATGACGTCACAAAATACATAACGACACAAAAATAAATGACGTCACAAAATATTTAACGACACAAAATTAAATGACGTCACAAAATACATTTTTCATAAAGTCACAAAAATAAATGACGTCACAAAATACATAACTTCACAAAAACAAATGACGTCACAAAATACATAACGTCACAAAAATAAATGACGTCACAAAATACATAACGTCACAAAAATAAATGACGTGAAAAAATAAAAAACGTCACAAAATACATAACGTCAAAAAATACATAACGTCACAAAAATATATGACTTAAAAAAATAAATAGCGTCACAAAAATAAATGACGTCACAAACATAATGACGTCACAAAATACATATCGTCACAAAAATAAATGACGTCACAAAATACATAACGTTACAAAAATAAATGACGTCACAAAATACATAACGTCACAAAAATAAATGACGTCACAAAATACATAACGTCACAAAAATAAATGACGTCACAAAATACATAACGTCACAAAAATAAATGACGTCACAAAATACATAACGTCACAAAAATAAATGACGTCACAAAAATTAATAACGTCACAAAATACATAACGTCACAAAAATAAATGATGTCACAAAATACATAACGTCACAAAAATAAATGACGTCACAAAATATTTAACGACACAAAATTAAATGACGTCACAAAAGACATATTTCATAAAATACATAACGTCACAAAAAAAATGACGTCACAAAATACATAACGTCACAAAAATAAATGACGTCACAAAATACATAACGACACAAAAATAAATGACGTCACAAAATATTTAACGACACAAAATTAAATGACGTCACAAAATACATTTTTCATAAAGTCACAAAAATAAATGACGTCACAAAATACATAACTTCACAAAAACAAATGACGTCACAAAATACATAACGTCACAAAAATAAATGACGTCACAAAATACATAACGTCACAAAAATAAATGACGTCAAAAAATAAAAAACGTCACAAAATACATAACGTCAAAAAATACATAACGTCACAAAAATAAATGACGTCACAAACATAATGACGTCACAAAATACATAACGTCACAAAAATTAATTACTTCACAAAATACATAATGTCACGAAAATAAATGACGTCACAAAATACATAACGTCACAAAATACATTACGTCACAAAAATAAATGACGTCACAAAATACATAACGTCACAAAAATAAATGACGTCACAAAATACATAACGTCACAAAAATAAATGACGTCACAAAAATTAATTACGTCACAAAATAAATAACGTCACAAAAATAAATGACGTCACAATATACATAACGTCATAAAAATAAATGACGTCACAAAAATTAATTACTTCACAAAATACATAACGTCACAAAAATAAATGACGTCACAAAATACATAACGTCACAAAAATAAATGACGTCACAAAATACATAACGTCACAAAAATAAATGACGTCACAAAATACATAACGTCACAAAAATAAATGACGTCACAAAATACAAAACGTCACAAAATTAAATGACGTCACAAATACATATTTCATAAAATACATAACGTCACAAAAATAAATGACGTCACAAAATACATAACGTCACAAAAAAAATGACGTCACAAAATACATAACGTCACAAAAATAAATGACGTCACAAAATACATAACGTCACAAAAATAAATGACGTCACAAAATACATAACGTCACAAAAATAAATGACGTCACAAAAATAAATGACGTCACAAAATACATAACGTCACAAAAATAAATGACGTCACAAAATACAAAACCTCACAAAATACATAACGTCAAAAAATACATAACGTCACAAAAATTAATGACTTCAAAAAATAAATAGCGTCACAAAAATAAATGACGTCACAAAATACATAACGTCACAAAAATAAATGACGTCACAAAAATTAATAACGTCACAAAATACATAACGTCACAAAAATATATGACTTAAAAAAATAAATAGCGTCACAAAAATAAATGACGTCACAAACATAATGACGTCACAAACATAATGACGTCACAAAATACATATCGTCACAAAAATAAATGACGTCACAAAATACATAACGTCACAAAAATAAATGACGTCACAAAAATTAATAACGTCACAAAATACATAACGTCACAAAAAAATGACGTCACAAAATACATAACATCACAAAAATAAATGACGTCACAAAATACATAACGTCACAAAAATAAATGACGTCACAAAGTACATAACGTCACAAAAATAAATGACGTCACAAAATACATAATGTCACAAAAATAAATGACGTCACACAAATTAATAACGTCACAAAATACATAACGTCACAAAAATAAATGACGTCACAAAATACATAACGTCACAAAAATAAATGACGTCACAAAATACAAAACGTCACAAAATACATAACGTCAAAAAATACATAACGTCACAAAAATATATGACTTCAAAAAATAAATAGCGTCACAAAAATAAATGACGTCACAAAATACATAACGTCACAAAAATAAATGACGTCACAAAAATTAATAACGTCACAAAATACATAACGTCACAAAAATAAATAACGTCACAAAATACATAACGTCACAAAATACATAACGTCACAAAAATAAATGACGTCACAAAATAAATAAAGTCACAAAAATAAATGACGTCACAAAATACATAACGTCACAAAAATAAATGACGTCACAAAATACATAACGTCACAAAATTAATGACGTCACAAAAATTAATTACGTCACAAAATACATAACGTCACAAAAATTAATTACGTCAAAAAATACATAACCTCACAAAAATAAATGACGTCACAAAATACATTACGTCACAAAAATAAATGACGTCACAAAATACATAACGTCAAAAAATAAATGACGTCACAAAATACATAACGTCAAAAAAATAAATGACGTCACAAAATACATAACGTCACAAAAATAAATGACGTCACACAAATTAATAATGTCACAAAATACATAACGTCATAAAAATAAATGACGTCACAAAATACATAACGTCACAAAAATAAATGACGTCACAAAATACATAACGTCACAAAAATAAATGACGTCACAAAATACAAAACGTCACAAAATACATAACGTCAAAAAATACATAACGTCACAAAAATTAATGACTTCAAAAAATAAATAGCGTCACAAAAATAAATGACGTCACAAAATACATAACGTCACAAAAATAAATGACGTCACAAAAATTAATAACGTCACAAAATACATAACGTCACAAAAATAAATGATGTCACAAAATACATAACGTCACAAAAATAAATGACGTCACAAAATATTTAACGACACAAAATTAAATGACGTCACAAAAGACATATTTCATAAAATACATAACGTCACAAAAAAAATGACGTCACAAAATACATAACGTCACAAAAATAAATGACGTCACAAAATACATAACGACACAAAAATAAATGACGTCACAAAATATTTAACGACACAAAATTAAATGACGTCACAAAATACATTTTTCATAAAGTCACAAAAATAAATGACGTCACAAAATACATAACTTCACAAAAACAAATGACGTCACAAAATACATAACGTCACAAAAATAAATGACGTCACAAAATACATAACGTCACAAAAATAAATGACGTCAAAAAATAAAAAACGTCACAAAATACATAACGTCAAAAAATACATAACGTCACAAAAATATATGACTTAAAAAAATAAATAGCGTCACAAAAATAAATGACGTCACAAACATAATGACGTCACAAAATACATATCGTCACAAAAATAAATGACGTCACAAAATACATAACGTTACAAAAATAAATGACGTCACAAAATACATAACGTCACAAAAATAAATGACGTCACAAAATACATAACGTCATAAAAATAAATGACGTCACAAAAATTAATTACTTCACAAAATACATAATGTCACGAAAATAAATGACGTCACAAAATACATAACGTCACAAAATACATTACGTCACAAAAATAAATGACGTCACAAAATACATAACGTCACAAAAATAAATGACGTCACAAAATACATAACGTCACAAAAATAAATGACGTCACAAAAATTAATTACGTCACAAAATAAATAACGTCACAAAAATAAATGACGTCACAAAATACATAACGTCATAAAAATAAATGACGTCACAAAAATTAATTACTTCACAAAATACATAACGTCACAAAAATAAATGACGTCACAAAATACATAACGTCACAAAAATAAATGACGTCACAAAATACATAACGTCACAAAAATAAATGACGTCACAAAATACATAACGTCACAAAAATAAATGACGTCACAAAATACAAAACGTCACAAAATTAAATGACGTCACAAATACATATTTCATAAAATACATAACATCACAAAAATAAATGACGTCACAAAATACATAACGTCACAAAAAAATGACGTCACAAAATACATAACGTCACAAAAATAAATGACGTCACAAAATACATAACGTCACAAAAATAAATGACGTCACAAAAATAAATGACGTCACAAAATACATAACGTCACAAAAATAAATGACGTCACAAAATACATAACGTCATAAAAATAAATGACGTCACAAAAATTAATTACTTCACAAAATACATAACGTCACAAAAATAAATGACGTCACAAAATACATAACGTCACAAAAATAAATGACGTCACAAAATACAAAACGTCACAAAATACATAACGTCAAAAAATACATAACGTCACAAAAATATATGACTTAAAAAAATAAATAGCGTCACAAAAATAAATGACGTCACAAACATAATGACGTCACAAACATAATGACGTCACAAAATACATATCGTCACAAAAATAAATGACGTCACAAAATACATAACGTCACAAAAATAAATGACGTCACAAAATACATAACGTCATAAAAATAAATGACGTCACAAAAATTAATTACTTCACAAAATACATAATGTCACGAAAATAAATGACGTCACAAAATACATAACGTCACAAAATACATTACGTCACAAAAATAAATGACGTCACAAAATACATAACGTCACAAAAATAAATGACATCACAAAATACATAACGTCACAAAAATTAATTACGTCACAAAATAAATAACGTCACAAAAATAAATGACGTCACAAAATACATAACGTCACAAAATACATAACGTCACAAAAAATAAATGACGTCACAAAATGCATAACGTCTCAAAAATAAATGATGTCACAAAATACATAACGTCACAAAATAAATGACGTCATAAAATACATAACGTCACAAAAATAAATGACGTCACAAAATACATAACGTCACAAAATAAATGACGTCATAAAATACATAACGTCACAAAAATAAATGACGTCACAAAAATTTATTACGTCACAAAAATAAATAACGTCACAAAATACATAACGTCACAAAAATAAATGACGTCACAAAATACATAACGTCACAAAAATAAATTACGTCACAAAACACAAAACGTCACAAAATACATAACGTCAAAAAATACATAACGTCACAAAAATATATGACTTCAAAAAATAAATAGCGTCACAAAAATAAATGACGTCACAAAATACATAACGTCACAAAAATAAATGATGTCACAAAATACATAACGTCACAAAAATAAATGACGTCACAAAATATTTAACGACACAAAATTAAATGACGTCACAAAATATTTATCGACACAAAATTAAATGACGTCACAAAATACATATTTCTAAAAATACATAACGTCACAAAAAAAATGACGTCACAAAATACATAACGTCACAAAAATAAATGACGTCACAAAATACATAACGTCACAAAAATAAATGACGTCACAAAATATTTAACGACACAAAATTAAATGACGTCACAAATAAATATTTCATAAAATACATAACGTCACAAAAATAAATGACGTCACAAAATACATAACGTCACAAAAAAAATGACGTCACAAAATACATAACGTCACAAAAATAAATGACGTCACAAAATACATAACGTCACAAAAATAAATGACGTCACAAAATACATAACGTCACAAAAATAAATGACGTCACAAAATACATAACGTCACAAAAACAAATGACGTCACAAAATACATAATGTCACAAAAATAAATGACGTCACAAAATACATAACGTCACAAAAATAAATGACGTCACAAAATACATAACGTCAAATAATACATAACGTCACAAAAATATATGACTTCAAAAAATAAATAGCGTCACAAAAATAAATGACGTCACAAAATACATAACGTTACAAAAATAAATGACGTCACAAACATAATGACGTCACAAAATACATATCGTCACAAAAATAAATGACGTCACAAAATACATAACGTCACAAAAATAAATGACGTCACAAAATTAATAACGTCACAAAAATAAATGACGTCACAAAATACATAACGTCATAAAAATAAATGAGGTCACAAAAATTAATTACTTCACAAAATTCATAATGTCACAAAAATAAATGACGTCACAAAATACATAACGTCACAAAATACATTACGTCACAAAAATAAATGACGTCACAAAATACATAACGTCACAAAAATAAATGACGTCACAAAATACATAACGTCACAAATTTAATTGACGTCACAAAATACATAACGTCACAAAAATAATTGAGGTAACAAAATACATAACGTCACAAAATACATAACGTCAAATAATACATAACGTCACAAAAATATATGACTTCAAAAAATAAATAGCGTCACAAAAATAAATGACGTCACAAAATACATAACGTCACAAAAATAAATGACGTCACAAAATACATAACGTCACAAAATACATAACGTCACAAAAATAAATGACGTCACAAAATACATAACGTCACAAAAACAAATGACGTCACAAAATACATAACGTCACAAAAATAAATGACGTCACAAAATACATAACGTCATAAAAATAAATGACGTCACAAAAATTAATTACTTCACAAAATACATAATGTCACGAAAATAAATGACGTCACAAAATACATAACGTCACAAAATACATTACGTCACAAAAATAAATGACGTCACAAAATACATAACGTCACAAAAATAAATGACATCACAAAATACATAACGTCACAAAAATTAATTACGTCACAAAATAAATAACGTCACAAAAATAAATGACGTCACAAAATACATAACGTCACAAAATACATAACGTCACAAAAAATAAATGACGTCACAAAATGCATAACGTCTCAAAAATAAATGATGTCACAAAATACATAACGTCACAAAATAAATGACGTCATAAAATACATAACGTCACAAAAATAAATGACGTCACAAAATACATAACGTCACAAAATAAATGACGTCATAAAATACATAACGTCACAAAAATAAATGACGTCACAAAAATTTATTACGTCACAAAAATAAATAACGTCACAAAATACATAACGTCACAAAAATAAATGACGTCACAAAATACATAACGTCACAAAAATAAATTACGTCACAAAACACAAAACGTCACAAAATACATAACGTCAAAAAATACATAACGTCACAAAAATATATGACTTCAAAAAATAAATAGCGTCACAAAAATAAATGACGTCACAAAATACATAACGTCACAAAAATAAATGATGTCACAAAATACATAACGTCACAAAAATAAATGACGTCACAAAATATTTAACGACACAAAATTAAATGACGTCACAAAATATTTATCGACACAAAATTAAATGACGTCACAAAATACATATTTCTAAAAATACATAACGTCACAAAAAAAATGACGTCACAAAATACATAACGTCACAAAAATAAATGACGTCACAAAATACATAACGTCACAAAAATAAATGACGTCACAAAATATTTAACGACACAAAATTAAATGACGTCACAAATAAATATTTCATAAAATACATAACGTCACAAAAATAAATGACGTCACAAAATACATAACGTCACAAAAAAAATGACGTCACAAAATACATAACGTCACAAAAATAAATGACGTCACAAAATACATAACGTCACAAAAATAAATGACGTCACAAAATACATAACGTCACAAAAATAAATGACGTCACAAAATACATAACGTCACAAAAACAAATGACGTCACAAAATACATAATGTCACAAAAATAAATGACGTCACAAAATACATAACGTCACAAAAATAAATGACGTCACAAAATACATAACGTCAAATAATACATAACGTCACAAAAATATATGACTTCAAAAAATAAATAGCGTCACAAAAATAAATGACGTCACAAAATACATAACGTTACAAAAATAAATGACGTCACAAACATAATGACGTCACAAAATACATATCGTCACAAAAATAAATGACGTCACAAAATACATAACGTCACAAAAATAAATGACGTCACAAAATTAATAACGTCACAAAAATAAATGACGTCACAAAATACATAACGTCATAAAAATAAATGAGGTCACAAAAATTAATTACTTCACAAAATTCATAATGTCACAAAAATAAATGACGTCACAAAATACATAACGTCACAAAATACATTACGTCACAAAAATAAATGACGTCACAAAATACATAACGTCACAAAAATAAATGACGTCACAAAATACATAACGTCACAAATTTAATTGACGTCACAAAATACATAACGTCACAAAAATAATTGAGGTAACAAAATACATAACGTCACAAAATACATAACGTCAAATAATACATAACGTCACAAAAATATATGACTTCAAAAAATAAATAGCATCACAAAAATAAATGACGTCACAAAATACATAACGTCACAAAAATAAATGACGTCACAAAATACATAACGTCACAAAATACATAACGTCACAAAAATAAATGACGTCACAAAATACATAACGTCACAAAAACAAATGACGTCACAAAATACATAACGCCACAAAAATTAATGACGTCACAAAATACATAACGTCACAAAATAAATGACGTCACAAAAATTAATTACGTTACAAAATACATAACGTCACAAAATATATAACGTTACAAAAATAAATGACGTCACAAAATACATAACGTCACAAAATACATAACGTCACAAAAATAAATGACGTCACAAAATAAATAAAGTCACAAAAATAAATGACGTCACAAAATACATAACGTCACAAAAATAAATGACGTCACAAAATACATAACGTCACAAAATTAATGACGTCACAAAAATTAATTACGTCACAAAATACATAACGTCACAAAAATTAATTACGTCAAAAAATACATAACCTCACAAAAATAAATGACGTCACAAAATACATTACGTCACAAAAATAAATGACGTCACAAAATACATAACGTCACAAAAATAAATGACGTCACAAAATACATAACGTCACAAAAATAAATGACGTCACATAATACATAACGTCACAAAAATAAATGACGTCACACAAATTAATAACGTCACAAAATACATAACGTCATAAAAATAAATGACGTCACAAAATACATAACGTCACAAAAATAAATGACGTCACAAAATACATAACGTCACAAAAATAAATGACGTCACAAAATACATAACGTCATAAAAATAAATGACGTCACAAAAATTAATTACTTCACAAAATACATAATGTCACGAAAATAAATGACGTCACAAAATACATAACGTCACAAAATACATTACGTCACAAAAATAAATGACGTCACAAAATACATAACGTCACAAAAATAAATGACGTCACAAAATACATAACGTCACAAAAATAAATGACGTCACAAAAATTAATTACGTCACAAAATAAATAACGTCACAAAAATAAATGACGTCACAAAATACATAACGTCATAAAAATAAATGACGTCACAAAAATTAATTACTTCACAAAATACATAACGTCACAAAAATAAATGACGTCACAAAATACATAACGTCACAAAAATAAATGACGTCACAAAATACATAACGTCACAAAAATAAATGACGTCACAAAATACATAACGTCACAAAAATAAATGACGTCACAAAATACAAAACGTCACAAAATTAAATGACGTCACAAATACATATTTCATAAAATACATAACATCACAAAAATAAATGACGTCACAAAATACATAACGTCACAAAAAAATGACGTCACAAAATACATAACGTCACAAAAATAAATGACGTCACAAAATACATAACGTCACAAAAATAAATGACGTCACAAAAATAAATGACGTCACAAAATACATAACGTCACAAAAATAAATGACGTCACAAAATACATAACGTCATAAAAATAAATGACGTCACAAAAATTAATTACTTCACAAAATACATAACGTCACAAAAATAAATGACGTCACAAAATACATAACGTCACAAAAATAAATGACGTCACAAAATACAAAACGTCACAAAATACATAACGTCAAAAAATACATAACGTCACAAAAATATATGACTTAAAAAAATAAATAGCGTCACAAAAATAAATGACGTCACAAACATAATGACGTCACAAACATAATGACGTCACAAAATACATATCGTCACAAAAATAAATGACGTCACAAAATACATAACGTCACAAAAATAAATGACGTCACAAAATACATAACGTCATAAAAATAAATGACGTCACAAAAATTAATTACTTCACAAAATACATAATGTCACGAAAATAAATGACGTCACAAAATACATAACGTCACAAAATACATTACGTCACAAAAATAAATGACGTCACAAAATACATAACGTCACAAAAATAAATGACATCACAAAATACATAACGTCACAAAAATTAATTACGTCACAAAATAAATAACGTCACAAAAATAAATGACGTCACAAAATACATAACGTCACAAAATACATAACGTCACAAAAAATAAATGACGTCACAAAATGCATAACGTCTCAAAAATAAATGATGTCACAAAATACATAACGTCACAAAATAAATGACGTCATAAAATACATAACGTCACAAAAATAAATGACGTCACAAAATACATAACGTCACAAAATAAATGACGTCATAAAATACATAACGTCACAAAAATAAATGACGTCACAAAAATTTATTACGTCACAAAAATAAATAACGTCACAAAATACATAACGTCACAAAAATAAATGACGTCACAAAATACATAACGTCACAAAAATAAATTACGTCACAAAACACAAAACGTCACAAAATACATAACGTCAAAAAATACATAACGTCACAAAAATATATGACTTCAAAAAATAAATAGCGTCACAAAAATAAATGACGTCACAAAATACATAACGTCACAAAAATAAATGATGTCACAAAATACATAACGTCACAAAAATAAATGACGTCACAAAATATTTAACGACACAAAATTAAATGACGTCACAAAATATTTATCGACACAAAATTAAATGACGTCACAAAATACATATTTCTAAAAATACATAACGTCACAAAAAAAATGACGTCACAAAATACATAACGTCACAAAAATAAATGACGTCACAAAATACATAACGTCACAAAAATAAATGACGTCACAAAATATTTAACGACACAAAATTAAATGACGTCACAAATAAATATTTCATAAAATACATAACGTCACAAAAATAAATGACGTCACAAAATACATAACGTCACAAAAAAAATGACGTCACAAAATACATAACGTCACAAAAATAAATGACGTCACAAAATAC
The DNA here is from genome assembly GCA_035578135.1 of Flexamia atlantica. NCBI lineage: Eukaryota > Metazoa > Arthropoda > Insecta > Hemiptera > Cicadellidae > Flexamia > Flexamia atlantica. The sequence continues at coordinate 200,269 of JAQJVK010000111.1, read as the reverse complement.
ATAACGTCACAAAAATAAATGACGTCACAAAATACATAACGTCACAAAAATAAATGACGTCACAAAATACATAACGTCACAAAAACAAATGACGTCACAAAATACATAATGTCACAAAAATAAATGACGTCACAAAATACATAACGTCACAAAAATAAATGACGTCACAAAATACATAACGTCAAATAATACATAACGTCACAAAAATATATGACTTCAAAAAATAAATAGCGTCACAAAAATAAATGACGTCACAAAATACATAACGTTACAAAAATAAATGACGTCACAAACATAATGACGTCACAAAATACATATCGTCACAAAAATAAATGACGTCACAAAATACATAACGTCACAAAAATAAATGACGTCACAAAATTAATAACGTCACAAAAATAAATGACGTCACAAAATACATAACGTCATAAAAATAAATGAGGTCACAAAAATTAATTACTTCACAAAATTCATAATGTCACAAAAATAAATGACGTCACAAAATACATAACGTCACAAAATACATTACGTCACAAAAATAAATGACGTCACAAAATACATAACGTCACAAAAATAAATGACGTCACAAAATACATAACGTCACAAATTTAATTGACGTCACAAAATACATAACGTCACAAAAATAATTGAGGTAACAAAATACATAACGTCACAAAATACATAACGTCAAATAATACATAACGTCACAAAAATATATGACTTCAAAAAATAAATAGCGTCACAAAAATAAATGACGTCACAAAATACATAACGTCACAAAAATAAATGACGTCACAAAATACATAACGTCACAAAATACATAACGTCACAAAAATAAATGACGTCACAAAATACATAACGTCACAAAAACAAATGACGTCACAAAATACATAACGTCACAAAAATAAATGACGTCACAAAATACATAACGTCATAAAAATAAATGACGTCACAAAAATTAATTACTTCACAAAATACATAATGTCACGAAAATAAATGACGTCACAAAATACATAACGTCACAAAATACATTACGTCACAAAAATAAATGACGTCACAAAATACATAACGTCACAAAAATAAATGACATCACAAAATACATAACGTCACAAAAATTAATTACGTCACAAAATAAATAACGTCACAAAAATAAATGACGTCACAAAATACATAACGTCACAAAATACATAACGTCACAAAAAATAAATGACGTCACAAAATGCATAACGTCTCAAAAATAAATGATGTCACAAAATACATAACGTCACAAAATAAATGACGTCATAAAATACATAACGTCACAAAAATAAATGACGTCACAAAATACATAACGTCACAAAATAAATGACGTCATAAAATACATAACGTCACAAAAATAAATGACGTCACAAAAATTTATTACGTCACAAAAATAAATAACGTCACAAAATACATAACGTCACAAAAATAAATGACGTCACAAAATACATAACGTCACAAAAATAAATTACGTCACAAAACACAAAACGTCACAAAATACATAACGTCAAAAAATACATAACGTCACAAAAATATATGACTTCAAAAAATAAATAGCGTCACAAAAATAAATGACGTCACAAAATACATAACGTCACAAAAATAAATGATGTCACAAAATACATAACGTCACAAAAATAAATGACGTCACAAAATATTTAACGACACAAAATTAAATGACGTCACAAAATATTTATCGACACAAAATTAAATGACGTCACAAAATACATATTTCTAAAAATACATAACGTCACAAAAAAAATGACGTCACAAAATACATAACGTCACAAAAATAAATGACGTCACAAAATACATAACGTCACAAAAATAAATGACGTCACAAAATATTTAACGACACAAAATTAAATGACGTCACAAATAAATATTTCATAAAATACATAACGTCACAAAAATAAATGACGTCACAAAATACATAACGTCACAAAAAAAATGACGTCACAAAATACATAACGTCACAAAAATAAATGACGTCACAAAATACATAACGTCACAAAAATAAATGACGTCACAAAATACATAACGTCACAAAAATAAATGACGTCACAAAATACATAACGTCACAAAAACAAATGACGTCACAAAATACATAATGTCACAAAAATAAATGACGTCACAAAATACATAACGTCACAAAAATAAATGACGTCACAAAATACATAACGTCAAATAATACATAACGTCACAAAAATATATGACTTCAAAAAATAAATAGCGTCACAAAAATAAATGACGTCACAAAATACATAACGTTACAAAAATAAATGACGTCACAAACATAATGACGTCACAAAATACATATCGTCACAAAAATAAATGACGTCACAAAATACATAACGTCACAAAAATAAATGACGTCACAAAAGTAATAACGTCACAAAAATAAATGACGTCACAAAATACATAACGTCATAAAAATAAATGAGGTCACAAAAATTAATTACTTCACAAAATTCATAATGTCACAAAAATAAATGACGTCACAAAATACATAACGTCACAAAATACATTACGTCACAAAAATAAATGACGTCACAAAATACATAACGTCACAAAAATAAATGACGTCACAAAATACATAACGTCACAAATTTAATTGACGTCACAAAATACATAACGTCACAAAAATAATTGAGGTAACAAAATACATAACGTCACAAAATACATAACGTCAAATAATACATAACGTCACAAAAATATATGACTTCAAAAAATAAATAGCATCACAAAAATAAATGACGTCACAAAATACATAACGTCACAAAAATAAATGACGTCACAAAATACATAACGTCACAAAATACATAACGTCACAAAAATAAATGACGTCACAAAATACATAACGTCACAAAAACAAATGACGTCACAAAATACATAACGCCACAAAAATTAATGACGTCACAAAATACATAACGTCACAAAATAAATGACGTCACAAAAATTAATTACGTTACAAAATACATAACGTCACAAAATATATAACGTTACAAAAATAAATGACGTCACAAAATACATAACGTCACAAAATACATAACGTCACAAAAATAAATGACGTCACAAAATAAATAAAGTCACAAAAATAAATGACGTCACAAAATACATAACGTCACAAAAATAAATGACGTCACAAAATACATAACGTCACAAAATTAATGACGTCACAAAAATTAATTACGTCACAAAATACATAACGTCACAAAAATTAATTACGTCAAAAAATACATAACCTCACAAAAATAAATGACGTCACAAAATACATTACGTCACAAAAATAAATGACGTCACAAAATACATAACGTCACAAAAATAAATGACGTCACAAAATACATAACGTCACAAAAATAAATGACGTCACATAATACATAACGTCACAAAAATAAATGACGTCACACAAATTAATAACGTCACAAAATACATAACGTCATAAAAATAAATGACGTCACAAAATACATAACGTCACAAAAATAAATGACGTCACAAAATACATAACGTCACAAAAATAAATGACGTCACAAAATACAAAACGTCACAAAATACATAACGTCAAAAAATACATAACGTCACAAAAATATATGACTTCAAAAAATAAATAGCGTCACAAAAATAAATGACGTCACAAAATACATAACGTCACAAAAATAAATGACGTCACAAAAATTAATGACGTCACAAAATACATAACGTCACAAAAATAAATGATGTCACAAAATACATAACGTCACAAAAATAAATGACGTCACAAAATATTTAACGACACAAAATTAAATGACGTCACAAAAGACATATTTCATAAAATACATAACGTCACAAAAAAAATGACGTCACAAAATACATAACGTCACAAAAATAAATGACGTCACAAAATACATAACGTCACAAAAATAAATGACGTCACAAAGTACATAACGTCACAAAAATAAATGACGTCACAAAATACATAACGTCACAAAAATAAATGACGTCACACAAATTAATAACGTCACAAAATACATAACGTCACAAAAATAAATGACGTCACAAAATACATAACGTCACAAAAATAAATGACGTCACAAAATACAAAACGTCACAAAATACATAACGTCAAAAAATACATAACGTCACAAAAATATATGACTTCAAAAAATAAATAGCGTCACAAAAATAAATGACGTCACAAAATACATAACGTCACAAAAATAAATGACGTCACAAAAATTAATAACGTCACAAAATACATAACGTCACAAAAATAAATAACGTCACAAAATACATAACGTCACAAAATACATAACGTCACAAAAATAAATGACGTCACAAAATAAATAAAGTCACAAAAATAAATGACGTCACAAAATACATAACGTCACAAAAATAAATGACGTCACAAAATACATAACGTCACAAAATTAATGACGTCACAAAAATTAATTACGTCACAAAATACATAACGTCACAAAAATTAATTACGTCAAAAAATACATAACCTCACAAAAATAAATGACGTCACAAAATACATTACGTCACAAAAATAAATGACGTCACAAAATACATAACGTCACTAAAATAAATGACGTCACAAAATACATAACGTCACAAAAATAAATGACGTCACAAAATACATAACGTCACAAAAATTAATGACGTCACACAAATTAATAACGTCACAAAATACATAACGTCATAAAAATAAATGACGTCACAAAATACATAACGTCACAAAAATAAATGACGTCACAAAATACATAACGTCACAAAAATAAATGACGTCACAAAATACAAAACGTCACAAAATACATAACGTCAAAAAATACATAACGTCACAAAAATATATGACTTCAAAAAATAAATAGCGTCACAAAAATAAATGACGTCACAAAATACATAACGTCACAAAAATAAATGACGTCACAAAATACATAACGTCACAAAAATTAATGACGTCACACAAATTAATAACGTCACAAAATACATAACGTCATAAAAATAAATGACGTCACAAAATACATAACGTCACAAAAATAAATGACGTCACAAAATACATAACGTCACAAAAATAAATGACGTCACAAAATACAAAACGTCACAAAATACATAACGTCAAAAAATACATAACGTCACAAAAATATATGACTTCAAAAAATAAATAGCGTCACAAAAATAAATGACGTCACAAAATACATAACGTCACAAAAATAAATGACGTCACAAAAATTAATAACGTCACAAAATACATAACGTCACAAAAATAAATGATGTCACAAAATACATAACGTCACAAAAATAAATGACGTCACAAAATACATAACGTCACAAAAATTAATGACGTCACACAAATTAATAACGTCACAAAATACATAACGTCATAAAAATAAATGACGTCACAAAATACATAACGTCACAAAAATAAATGACGTCACAAAATACATAACGTCACAAAAATAAATGACGTCACAAAATACAAAACGTCACAAAATACATAACGTCAAAAAATACATAACGTCACAAAAATATATGACTTCAAAAAATAAATAGCGTCACAAAAATAAATGACGTCACAAAATACATAACGTCACAAAAATAAATGACGTCACAAAAATTAATAACGTCACAAAATACATAACGTCACAAAAATAAATGACGTCACAAAATACATAACGTCATAAAAATAAATGACGTCACAAAAATTAATTACTTCACAAAATACATAATGTCACGAAAATAAATGACGTCACAAAATACATAACGTCACAAAATACATTACGTCACAAAAATAAATGACGTCACAAAATACATAACGTCACAAAAATAAATGACGTCACAAAATACATAACGTCACAAAAATAAATGACGTCACAAAAATTAATTACGTCACAAAATAAATAACGTCACAAAAATAAATGACGTCACAAAATACATAACGTCATAAAAATAAATGACGTCACAAAAATTAATTACTTCACAAAATACATAACGTCACAAAAATAAATGACGTCACAAAATACATAACGTCACAAAAATAAATGACGTCACAAAATACATAACGTCACAAAAATAAATGACGTCACAAAATACATAACGTCACAAAAATAAATGACGTCACAAAATACAAAACGTCACAAAATTAAATGACGTCACAAATACATATTTCATAAAATACATAACATCACAAAAATAAATGACGTCACAAAATACATAACGTCACAAAAAAATGACGTCACAAAATACATAACGTCACAAAAATAAATGACGTCACAAAATACATAACGTCACAAAAATAAATGACGTCACAAAAATAAATGACGTCACAAAATACATAACGTCACAAAAATAAATGACGTCACAAAATACATAACGTCATAAAAATAAATGACGTCACAAAAATTAATTACTTCACAAAATACATAACGTCACAAAAATAAATGACGTCACAAAATACATAACGTCACAAAAATAAATGACGTCACAAAATACAAAACGTCACAAAATACATAACGTCAAAAAATACATAACGTCACAAAAATATATGACTTAAAAAAATAAATAGCGTCACAAAAATAAATGACGTCACAAACATAATGACGTCACAAACATAATGACGTCACAAAATACATATCGTCACAAAAATAAATGACGTCACAAAATACATAACGTCACAAAAATAAATGACGTCACAAAATACATAACGTCATAAAAATAAATGACGTCACAAAAATTAATTACTTCACAAAATACATAATGTCACGAAAATAAATGACGTCACAAAATACATAACGTCACAAAATACATTACGTCACAAAAATAAATGACGTCACAAAATACATAACGTCACAAAAATAAATGACATCACAAAATACATAACGTCACAAAAATTAATTACGTCACAAAATAAATAACGTCACAAAAATAAATGACGTCACAAAATACATAACGTCACAAAATACATAACGTCACAAAAAATAAATGACGTCACAAAATGCATAACGTCTCAAAAATAAATGATGTCACAAAATACATAACGTCACAAAATAAATGACGTCATAAAATACATAACGTCACAAAAATAAATGACGTCACAAAATACATAACGTCACAAAATAAATGACGTCATAAAATACATAACGTCACAAAAATAAATGACGTCACAAAAATTTATTACGTCACAAAAATAAATAACGTCACAAAATACATAACGTCACAAAAATAAATGACGTCACAAAATACATAACGTCACAAAAATAAATTACGTCACAAAACACAAAACGTCACAAAATACATAACGTCAAAAAATACATAACGTCACAAAAATATATGACTTCAAAAAATAAATAGCGTCACAAAAATAAATGACGTCACAAAATACATAACGTCACAAAAATAAATGATGTCACAAAATACATAACGTCACAAAAATAAATGACGTCACAAAATATTTAACGACACAAAATTAAATGACGTCACAAAATATTTATCGACACAAAATTAAATGACGTCACAAAATACATATTTCTAAAAATACATAACGTCACAAAAAAAATGACGTCACAAAATACATAACGTCACAAAAATAAATGACGTCACAAAATACATAACGTCACAAAAATAAATGACGTCACAAAATATTTAACGACACAAAATTAAATGACGTCACAAATAAATATTTCATAAAATACATAACGTCACAAAAATAAATGACGTCACAAAATACATAACGTCACAAAAAAAATGACGTCACAAAATACATAACGTCACAAAAATAAATGACGTCACAAAATACATAACGTCACAAAAATAAATGACGTCACAAAATACATAACGTCACAAAAATAAATGACGTCACAAAATACATAACGTCACAAAAACAAATGACGTCACAAAATACATAATGTCACAAAAATAAATGACGTCACAAAATACATAACGTCACAAAAATAAATGACGTCACAAAATACATAACGTCAAATAATACATAACGTCACAAAAATATATGACTTCAAAAAATAAATAGCGTCACAAAAATAAATGACGTCACAAAATACATAACGTTACAAAAATAAATGACGTCACAAACATAATGACGTCACAAAATACATATCGTCACAAAAATAAATGACGTCACAAAATACATAACGTCACAAAAATAAATGACGTCACAAAATTAATAACGTCACAAAAATAAATGACGTCACAAAATACATAACGTCATAAAAATAAATGAGGTCACAAAAATTAATTACTTCACAAAATTCATAATGTCACAAAAATAAATGACGTCACAAAATACATAACGTCACAAAATACATTACGTCACAAAAATAAATGACGTCACAAAATACATAACGTCACAAAAATAAATGACGTCACAAAATACATAACGTCACAAATTTAATTGACGTCACAAAATACATAACGTCACAAAAATAATTGAGGTAACAAAATACATAACGTCACAAAATACATAACGTCAAATAATACATAACGTCACAAAAATATATGACTTCAAAAAATAAATAGCGTCACAAAAATAAATGACGTCACAAAATACATAACGTCACAAAAATAAATGACGTCACAAAATACATAACGTCACAAAATACATAACGTCACAAAAATAAATGACGTCACAAAATACATAACGTCACAAAAACAAATGACGTCACAAAATACATAACGTCACAAAAATAAATGACGTCACAAAATACATAACGTCATAAAAATAAATGACGTCACAAAAATTAATTACTTCACAAAATACATAATGTCACGAAAATAAATGACGTCACAAAATACATAACGTCACAAAATACATTACGTCACAAAAATAAATGACGTCACAAAATACATAACGTCACAAAAATAAATGACATCACAAAATACATAACGTCACAAAAATTAATTACGTCACAAAATAAATAACGTCACAAAAATAAATGACGTCACAAAATACATAACGTCACAAAATACATAACGTCACAAAAAATAAATGACGTCACAAAATGCATAACGTCTCAAAAATAAATGATGTCACAAAATACATAACGTCACAAAATAAATGACGTCATAAAATACATAACGTCACAAAAATAAATGACGTCACAAAATACATAACGTCACAAAATAAATGACGTCATAAAATACATAACGTCACAAAAATAAATGACGTCACAAAAATTTATTACGTCACAAAAATAAATAACGTCACAAAATACATAACGTCACAAAAATAAATGACGTCACAAAATACATAACGTCACAAAAATAAATTACGTCACAAAACACAAAACGTCACAAAATACATAACGTCAAAAAATACATAACGTCACAAAAATATATGACTTCAAAAAATAAATAGCGTCACAAAAATAAATGACGTCACAAAATACATAACGTCACAAAAATAAATGATGTCACAAAATACATAACGTCACAAAAATAAATGACGTCACAAAATATTTAACGACACAAAATTAAATGACGTCACAAAATATTTATCGACACAAAATTAAATGACGTCACAAAATACATATTTCTAAAAATACATAACGTCACAAAAAAAATGACGTCACAAAATACATAACGTCACAAAAATAAATGACGTCACAAAATACATAACGTCACAAAAATAAATGACGTCACAAAATATTTAACGACACAAAATTAAATGACGTCACAAATAAATATTTCATAAAATACATAACGTCACAAAAATAAATGACGTCACAAAATACATAACGTCACAAAAAAAATGACGTCACAAAATACATAACGTCACAAAAATAAATGACGTCACAAAATACATAACGTCACAAAAATAAATGACGTCACAAAATACATAACGTCACAAAAATAAATGACGTCACAAAATACATAACGTCACAAAAACAAATGACGTCACAAAATACATAATGTCACAAAAATAAATGACGTCACAAAATACATAACGTCACAAAAATAAATGACGTCACAAAATACATAACGTCAAATAATACATAACGTCACAAAAATATATGACTTCAAAAAATAAATAGCGTCACAAAAATAAATGACGTCACAAAATACATAACGTTACAAAAATAAATGACGTCACAAACATAATGACGTCACAAAATACATATCGTCACAAAAATAAATGACGTCACAAAATACATAACGTCACAAAAATAAATGACGTCACAAAAGTAATAACGTCACAAAAATAAATGACGTCACAAAATACATAACGTCATAAAAATAAATGAGGTCACAAAAATTAATTACTTCACAAAATTCATAATGTCACAAAAATAAATGACGTCACAAAATACATAACGTCACAAAATACATTACGTCACAAAAATAAATGACGTCACAAAATACATAACGTCACAAAAATAAATGACGTCACAAAATACATAACGTCACAAATTTAATTGACGTCACAAAATACATAACGTCACAAAAATAATTGAGGTAACAAAATACATAACGTCACAAAATACATAACGTCAAATAATACATAACGTCACAAAAATATATGACTTCAAAAAATAAATAGCATCACAAAAATAAATGACGTCACAAAATACATAACGTCACAAAAATAAATGACGTCACAAAATACATAACGTCACAAAATACATAACGTCACAAAAATAAATGACGTCACAAAATACATAACGTCACAAAAACAAATGACGTCACAAAATACATAACGCCACAAAAATTAATGACGTCACAAAATACATAACGTCACAAAATAAATGACGTCACAAAAATTAATTACGTTACAAAATACATAACGTCACAAAATATATAACGTTACAAAAATAAATGACGTCACAAAATACATAACGTCACAAAATACATAACGTCACAAAAATAAATGACGTCACAAAATAAATAAAGTCACAAAAATAAATGACGTCACAAAATACATAACGTCACAAAAATAAATGACGTCACAAAATACATAACGTCACAAAATTAATGACGTCACAAAAATTAATTACGTCACAAAATACATAACGTCACAAAAATTAATTACGTCAAAAAATACATAACCTCACAAAAATAAATGACGTCACAAAATACATTACGTCACAAAAATAAATGACGTCACAAAATACATAACGTCACAAAAATAAATGACGTCACAAAATACATAACGTCACAAAAATAAATGACGTCACATAATACATAACGTCACAAAAATAAATGACGTCACACAAATTAATAACGTCACAAAATACATAACGTCATAAAAATAAATGACGTCACAAAATACATAACGTCACAAAAATAAATGACGTCACAAAATACATAACGTCACAAAAATAAATGACGTCACAAAATACAAAACGTCACAAAATACATAACGTCAAAAAATACATAACGTCACAAAAATATATGACTTCAAAAAATAAATAGCGTCACAAAAATAAATGACGTCACAAAATACATAACGTCACAAAAATAAATGACGTCACAAAAATTAATGACGTCACAAAATACATAACGTCACAAAAATAAATGATGTCACAAAATACATAACGTCACAAAAATAAATGACGTCACAAAATATTTAACGACACAAAATTAAATGACGTCACAAAAGACATATTTCATAAAATACATAACGTCACAAAAAAAATGACGTCACAAAATACATAACGTCACAAAAATAAATGACGTCACAAAATACATAACGTCACAAAAATAAATGACGTCACAAAGTACATAACGTCACAAAAATAAATGACGTCACAAAATACATAACGTCACAAAAATAAATGACGTCACACAAATTAATAACGTCACAAAATACATAACGTCACAAAAATAAATGACGTCACAAAATACATAACGTCACAAAAATAAATGACGTCACAAAATACAAAACGTCACAAAATACATAACGTCAAAAAATACATAACGTCACAAAAATATATGACTTCAAAAAATAAATAGCGTCACAAAAATAAATGACGTCACAAAATACATAACGTCACAAAAATAAATGACGTCACAAAAATTAATAACGTCACAAAATACATAACGTCACAAAAATAAATAACGTCACAAAATACATAACGTCACAAAATACATAACGTCACAAAAATAAATGACGTCACAAAATAAATAAAGTCACAAAAATAAATGACGTCACAAAATACATAACGTCACAAAAATAAATGACGTCACAAAATACATAACGTCACAAAATTAATGACGTCACAAAAATTAATTACGTCACAAAATACATAACGTCACAAAAATTAATTACGTCAAAAAATACATAACCTCACAAAAATAAATGACGTCACAAAATACATTACGTCACAAAAATAAATGACGTCACAAAATACATAACGTCACTAAAATAAATGACGTCACAAAATACATAACGTCACAAAAATAAATGACGTCACAAAATACATAACGTCACAAAAATTAATGACGTCACACAAATTAATAACGTCACAAAATACATAACGTCATAAAAATAAATGACGTCACAAAATACATAACGTCACAAAAATAAATGACGTCACAAAATACATAACGTCACAAAAATAAATGACGTCACAAAATACAAAACGTCACAAAATACATAACGTCAAAAAATACATAACGTCACAAAAATATATGACTTCAAAAAATAAATAGCGTCACAAAAATAAATGACGTCACAAAATACATAACGTCACAAAAATAAATGACGTCACAAAAATTAATAACGTCACAAAATACATAACGTCACAAAAATAAATGATGTCACAAAATACATAACGTCACAAAAATAAATGACGTCACAAAATATTTAACGACACAAAATTAAATGACGTCACAAAAGACATATTTCATAAAATACATAACGTCACAAAAAAAATGACGTCACAAAATACATAACGTCACAAAAATAAATGACGTCACAAAATACATAACGTCACAAAAATAAATGACGTCACAAAATATTTAACGACACAAAATTAAATGACGTCACAAAATACATTTTTCATAAAGTCACAAAAATAAATGACGTCACAAAATACATAACGTCACAAAAATAAATGACGTCACAAAATACATAACGTCACAAAAATAAATGACGTCACAAAATACATAACGTTACAAAAATAAATGACGTCACAAAATACATAACGTCACAAAAATAAATGACGTCACAAAATACATAACGTCATAAAAATAAATGACGTCACAAAAATTAATTACTTCACAAAATACATAATGTCACGAAAATAAATGACGTCACAAAATACATAACGTCACAAAATACATTACGTCACAAAAATAAATGACGTCACAAAATACATAACGTCACAAAAATAAATGACGTCACAAAATACATAACGTCACAAAAATTAATTACGTCACAAAATAAATAACGTCACAAAAATAAATGACGTCACAAAATATTTAACGACACAAAATTAAATGACGTCACAAAATACATATTTCTAAAAATACATAACGTCACAAAAATAAATGACGTCACAAAATACATAACGTCATAAAAATAAATGACGTCACAAAAATTAATTACTTCACAAAATACATAATGTCACGAAAATAAATGACGTCACAAAATACATAACGTCACAAAATACATTACGTCACAAAAATAAATGACGTCACAAAATACATAACGTCAGAAAAATAAATGACGTCAAAAAATAAAAAACGTCACAAAATACATAACGTCAAAAAATACATAACGTCACAAAAATATATGACGTCACAAAATACATAACGTTACAAAAATAAATGACGTCACAAAATACATAACGTCACAAAAATAAATGACGTCACAAAATACATAACGTCACAAAAATAAATGACGTCACAAAATACATAACGTCACAAAAATAAATGACGTCACAAAATACATAACGTCACAAAAATAAATGACGTCACAAAATACAAAACGTCACAAAATACATAACGTCAAAAAATACATAACGTCACAAAAATATATGACTTCAAAAAATACATAGCGTCACAAAAATAAATGACGTCACAAAATACATAACGTCACAAAAATAAATGACGTCACAAAAATTAATAACGTCACAAAATACATAACGTCACAAAAATAAATGATGTCACAAAATACATAACGTCACAAAAATAAATGATGTCACAAAATATTTAACGACACAAAATTAAATGACGTCACAAAAGACATATTTCATAAAATACATAACGTCACAAAAAAAATGACGTCACAAAATACATAACGTCACAAAAATAAATGACGTCACAAAATACATAACGTCACAAAAATAAATGACGTCACAAAGTACATAACGTCACAAAAATAAATGACGTCACAAAATACATAACGTCACAAAAATAAATGACGTCACAAAATACATAACTTCACAAAAACAAATGACGTCACAAAATACATAACGTCACAAAAATAAATGACGTCACAAAATACATAACGTCACAAAAATAAATGACGTCAAAAAATAAAAAACGTCACAAAATACATAACGTCAAAAAATACATAACGTCACAAAAATATATGACGTCACAAAATACATAACGTTACAAAAATAAATGACGTCACAAAATACATAACGTCACAAAAATAAATGACGTCACAAAATACATAACGTCATAAAAATAAATGACGTCACAAAAATTAATTACTTCACAAAATACATAATGTCACGAAAATAAATGACGTCACAAAATACATAACGTCACAAAATACATTACGTCACAAAAATAAATGACGTCATAAAATACATAACGTCACAAAAATAAATGACGTCACAAAATACATAACGTCACAAAAATTAATTACGTCACAAAATAAATAACGTCACAAAAATAAATGACGTCACAAAATATTTAACGACACAAAATTAAATGACGTCACAAAATACATATTTCTAAAAATACATAACGTCACAAAAAAAATGACGTCACAAAATACATAACGTCACAAAAATAAATGACGTCACAAAGTACATAACGTCACAAAAATAAATGACGTCACAAAATACATAACGTCACAAAAATAAATGACGTCACACAAATTAATAACGTCACAAAATACATAACGTCACAAAAATAAATGACGTCACAAAATACATAACGTCACAAAAATAAATGACGTCACAAAATACATAACGTCACAAAAATAAATGACGTCACAAAATACAAAACGTCACAAAATACATAACGTCAAAAAATACATAACGTCACAAAAATATATGACTTCAAAAAATACATAGCGTCACAAAAATAAATGACGTCACAAAATACATAACGTCACAAAAATAAATGACGTCACAAAAATTAATAACGTCACAAAATACATAACGTCACAAAAATAAATGATGTCACAAAATACATAACGTCACAAAAATAAATGACGTCACAAAATATTTAACGACACAGAATTAAATGACGTCACAAAAGACATATTTCATAAAATACATAACGTCACAAAAAAATGACGTCACAAAATACATAACGTCACAAAAATAAATGACGTCACAAAATACATAACGTCACAAAAATAAATGACGTCACAAAGTACATAACGTCACAAAAATAAATGACGTCACAAAATACATAACGTCACAAAAATAAATGACGTCACACAAATTAATAACGTCACAAAATACATAACGTCACAAAAATAAATGACGTCACAAAATACATAACGTCACAAAAATAAATGACGTCACAAAATAAAAAACGTCACAAAATACATAACGTCAAAAAATACATAACGTCACAAAAATATATGACTTCAAAAAATAAATAGCGTCACAAAAATAAATGACGTCACAAAATACATAACGTCACAAAAATAAATGACGTCACAAAAATTAATAACGTCACAAAATACATAACGTCACAAAAATAAATAACGTCACAAAATACATAACGTCACAAAATACATAACGTCACAAAAATAAATGACGTCACAAAATAAATAAAGTCACAAAAATAAATGACGTCACAAAATACATAACGTCACAAAAATAAATGACGTCACAAAATACATAACGTCACAAAATTAATGACGTCACAAAAATTAATTACGTCACAAAATACATAACGTCACAAAAATTAATTACGTCAAAAAATACATAACCTCACAAAAATAAATGACGTCACAAAATACATTACGTCACAAAAATAAATGACGTCACAAAATACATAACGTCACAAAAATAAATGACGTCACAAAATACATAACGTCAAAAAAATTAATGACGTCACAAAATACATAACGTCACAAAAATAAATGACGTCACACAAATTAATAATGTCACAAAATACATAACGTCATAAAAATAAATGATGTCACAAAATACATAACGTCACAAAAATAAATGACGTCACAAAATACATAACGTCACAAAAATAAATGACGTCACAAAATACAAAACGTCACAAAATACATAACGTCAAAAAATACATAACGTCACAAAAATTAATGACTTCAAAAAATAAATAGCGTCACAAAAATAAATGACGTCACAAAATACATAACGTCACAAAAATAAATGACGTCACAAAAATTAATAACGTCACAAAATACATAACGTCACAAAAATAAATGATGTCACAAAATACATAACGTCACAAAAATAAATGACGTCACAAAATATTTAACGACACAAAATTAAATGACGTCACAAAAGACATATTTCATAAAATACATAACGTCACAAAAAAAATGACGTCACAAAATACATAACGTCACAAAAATAAATGACGTCACAAAATACATAACGACACAAAAATAAATGACGTCACAAAATATTTAACGACACAAAATTAAATGACGTCACAAAATACATTTTTCATAAAGTCACAAAAATAAATGACGTCACAAAATACATAACTTCACAAAAACAAATGACGTCACAAAATACATAACGTCACAAAAATAAATGACGTCACAAAATACATAACGTCACAAAAATAAATGACGTCAAAAAATAAAAAACGTCACAAAATACATAACGTCAAAAAATACATAACGTCACAAAAATATATGACTTAAAAAAATAAATAGCGTCACAAAAATAAATGACGTCACAAACATAATGACGTCACAAAATACATATCGTCACAAAAATAAATGACGTCACAAAATACATAACGTTACAAAAATAAATGACGTCACAAAAGACATATTTCATAAAATACATAACGTCACAAAAAAAATGACGTCACAAAATACATAACGTCACAAAAATAAATGACGTCACAAAATACATAACGACACAAAAATAAATGACGTCACAAAATATTTAACGACACAAAATTAAATGACGTCACAAAATACATTTTTCATAAAGTCACAAAAATAAATGACGTCACAAAATACATAACTTCACAAAAACAAATGACGTCACAAAATACATAACGTCACAAAAATAAATGACGTCACAAAATACATAACGTCACAAAAATAAATGACGTCAAAAAATAAAAAACGTCACAAAATACATAACGTCAAAAAATACATAACGTCACAAAAATATATGACTTAAAAAAATAAATAGCGTCACAAAAATAAATGACGTCACAAACATAATGACGTCACAAAATACATATCGTCACAAAAATAAATGACGTCACAAAATACATAACGTTACAAAAATAAATGACGTCACAAAATACATAACGTCACAAAAATAAATGACGTCACAAAATACATAACGTCATAAAAATAAATGACGTCACAAAAATTAATTACTTCACAAAATACATAATGTCACGAAAATAAATGACGTCACAAAATACATAACGTCACAAAATACATTACGTCACAAAAATAAATGACGTCACAAAATACATAACGTCACAAAAATAAATGACGTCACAAAATACATAACGTCACAAAAATAAATGACGTCACAAAAATTAATTACGTCACAAAATAAATAACGTCACAAAAATAAATGACGTCACAAAATATTTAACGACACAAAATTAAATGACGTCACAAAATACATATTTCTAAAAATACATAACGTCACAAAAAAATGACGTCACAAAATACATAACGTCACAAAAATAAATGACGTCACAAAGTACATAACGTCACAAAAATAAATGACGTCACAAAATACATAACGTCACAAAAATAAATGACGTCACACAAATTAATAACGTCACAAAATACATAACGTCACAAAAATAAATGACGTCACAAAATACATAACGTCACAAAAATAAATGACGTCACAAAATACAAAACGTCACAAAATACATAACGTCAAAAAATACATAACGTCACAAAAATATATGACTTCAAAAAATAAATAGCGTCACAAAAATAAATGACGTCACAAAATACATAAAGTCACAAAAATAAATGACGTCACAAAAATTAATAACGTCACAAAATACATAACGTCACAAAAATAAATGATGTCACAAAATATTTAACGACACAAAATTAAATGACGTCACAAAAAACATATTTCATAAAATACATAACGTCACAAAAAAATGACGTCACAAAATACATAACGTCACAAAAATAAATGACGTCACAAAATACATAACGTCACAAAAATAAATGATGTCACAAAATATTTAACGACACAAAATTAAATGACGTCACAAAATACATTTTTCATAAAGTCACAAAAATAAATGACGTCACAAAATACATAACGTCACAAAAACAAATGACGTCACAAAATACATAACGTCACAAAAATAAATGACGTCACAAAATACATAACGTCACAAAAATAAATGACGTCACAAAATACAGAACGTCACAAAATACATAAAGTCAAAAAATACATAACGTTACAAAAATATATGACCTAAAAAAATAAATAGCGTCACAAAAATGAATGACGTCACAAACATAATGACGTCACAAAATACATATCGTCACAAAAATAAATGACGTCACAAAATACATAACGTCACAAAAATAAATGACGTCACAAAATACATAACGTCACAAAAATAAATGACGTCACAAAATACATAACGTCATAAAAATAAATGACGTCACAAAAATTAATTACTTCACAAAATACATAATGTCACGAAAATAAATGACGTCACAAAATACATAACGTCACAAAATACATTACGTCACAAAAATAAATGACGTCACAAAATACATAACGTCACAAAAATAAATGACGTCACAAAATACATAACGTCACAAAAATAAATGACGTCACAAAAATTAATTACGTCACAAAATAAATAACGTCACAAAAATAAATGATGTTACAAAATACATAACGTCACAAAATACATAACGTCACATAAAATAAATGACGTCACAAAATGCATAACGTCTCAAAAATAAATGATGTCACAAAATACATAACGTCACAAAATACATAAAGTCAAAAAATACATAACGTTACAAAAATATATGACTTAGAAAAATAAATAGCGTCACAAAAATGAATGACGTCACAAACATAATGACGTCACAAAATACATATCGTCACAAAAATAAATGACGTCACAAAATACATAACGTCACAAAAATAAATGACGTCACAAAATACATAACGTCACAAAAATAAATGACGTCACAAAATACATAACGTCATAAAAATAAATGAAGTCACAAAAATTAATTACTTCACAAAATACATAATGTCACGAAAATAAATGACGTCACAAAATACATAACGTCACAAAATACATTACGTCACAAAAATAAATGACGTCACAAAATACATAACGTCACAAAAATAAATGACGTCACAAAATACATAACGTTACAAAAATAAATGACGTCACAAAAGACATATTTCATAAAATACATAACGTCACAAAAAAAATGACGTCACAAAATACATAACGTCACAAAAATAAATGACGTCACAAAATACATAACGACACAAAAATAAATGACGTCACAAAATATTTAACGACACAAAATTAAATGACGTCACAAAATACATTTTTCATAAAGTCACAAAAATAAATGACGTCACAAAATACATAACTTCACAAAAACAAATGACGTCACAAAATACATAACGTCACAAAAATAAATGACGTCACAAAATACATAACGTCACAAAAATAAATGACGTCAAAAAATAAAAAACGTCACAAAATACATAACGTCAAAAAATACATAACGTCACAAAAATATATGACTTAAAAAAATAAATAGCGTCACAAAAATAAATGACGTCACAAACATAATGACGTCACAAAATACATATCGTCACAAAAATAAATGACGTCACAAAATACATAACGTTACAAAAATAAATGACGTCACAAAATACATAACGTCACAAAAATAAATGACGTCACAAAATACATAACGTCATAAAAATAAATGACGTCACAAAAATTAATTACTTCACAAAATACATAATGTCACGAAAATAAATGACGTCACAAAATACATAACGTCACAAAATACATTACGTCACAAAAATAAATGACGTCACAAAATACATAACGTCACAAAAATAAATGACGTCACAAAATACATAACGTCACAAAAATAAATGACGTCACAAAAATTAATTACGTCACAAAATAAATAACGTCACAAAAATAAATGACGTCACAAAATATTTAACGACACAAAATTAAATGACGTCACAAAATACATATTTCTAAAAATACATAACGTCACAAAAAAATGACGTCACAAAATACATAACGTCACAAAAATAAATGACGTCACAAAGTACATAACGTCACAAAAATAAATGACGTCACAAAATACATAACGTCACAAAAATAAATGACGTCACACAAATTAATAACGTCACAAAATACATAACGTCACAAAAATAAATGACGTCACAAAATACATAACGTCACAAAAATAAATGACGTCACAAAATACAAAACGTCACAAAATACATAACGTCAAAAAATACATAACGTCACAAAAATATATGACTTCAAAAAATAAATAGCGTCACAAAAATAAATGACGTCACAAAATACATAAAGTCACAAAAATAAATGACGTCACAAAAATTAATAACGTCACAAAATACATAACGTCACAAAAATAAATGATGTCACAAAATATTTAACGACACAAAATTAAATGACGTCACAAAAAACATATTTCATAAAATACATAACGTCACAAAAAAATGACGTCACAAAATACATAACGTCACAAAAATAAATGACGTCACAAAATACATAACGTCACAAAAATAAATGATGTCACAAAATATTTAACGACACAAAATTAAATGACGTCACAAAATACATTTTTCATAAAGTCACAAAAATAAATGACGTCACAAAATACATAACGTCACAAAAACAAATGACGTCACAAAATACATAACGTCACAAAAATAAATGACGTCACAAAATACATAACGTCACAAAAATAAATGACGTCACAAAATACAGAACGTCACAAAATACATAAAGTCAAAAAATACATAACGTTACAAAAATATATGACCTAAAAAAATAAATAGCGTCACAAAAATGAATGACGTCACAAACATAATGACGTCACAAAATACATATCGTCACAAAAATAAATGACGTCACAAAATACATAACGTCACAAAAATAAATGACGTCACAAAATACATAACGTCACAAAAATAAATGACGTCACAAAATACATAACGTCATAAAAATAAATGACGTCACAAAAATTAATTACTTCACAAAATACATAATGTCACGAAAATAAATGACGTCACAAAATACATAACGTCACAAAATACATTACGTCACAAAAATAAATGACGTCACAAAATACATAACGTCACAAAAATAAATGACGTCACAAAATACATAACGTCACAAAAATAAATGACGTCACAAAAATTAATTACGTCACAAAATAAATAACGTCACAAAAATAAATGATGTTACAAAATACATAACGTCACAAAATACATAACGTCACATAAAATAAATGACGTCACAAAATGCATAACGTCTCAAAAATAAATGATGTCACAAAATACATAACGTCACAAAATACATAAAGTCAAAAAATACATAACGTTACAAAAATATATGACTTAGAAAAATAAATAGCGTCACAAAAATGAATGACGTCACAAACATAATGACGTCACAAAATACATATCGTCACAAAAATAAATGACGTCACAAAATACATAACGTCACAAAAATAAATGACGTCACAAAATACATAACGTCACAAAAATAAATGACGTCACAAAATACATAACGTCATAAAAATAAATGAAGTCACAAAAATTAATTACTTCACAAAATACATAATGTCACGAAAATAAATGACGTCACAAAATACATAACGTCACAAAATACATTACGTCACAAAAATAAATGACGTCACAAAATACATAACGTCACAAAAATAAATGACGTCACAAAATACATAACGTCACAAAAATAAATGACGTCACAAAAATTAATTACGTCACAAAATAAATAACGTCACAAAAATAAATGACGTCACAAAAATTTATTACGTCACAAAAATAAATAACGTCACAAAATATATAACGTCACAAAAATAAATGACGTCACAAAATACAAAACGTCACAAAATACATAACGTCAAAAAATACATAACGTCACAAAAATATATGACTTCAAAAAATAAATAGCGTCACAAAAATAAATGACGTCACAAAATACATAACGTCATAAAAATAAATGACGTCACAAAAATTAATAACGTCATAAAATACATAACGTCACAAAAATAAATGATGTCACAAAATACATAACGTCACAAAAATAAATGACGTCACAAAATATTTAACGACACAAAATTAAATGACGTCACAAAATACATATTTCTAAAAATACATAACGTCACAAAAAAAATGACGTCACAAAATACTTAACGTCACAAAAATAAATGACGTCACAAAATACATAACGTCACAAAAATAAATGACGTCACAAAATATTTAACGACACAAAATTAAATGACGTCACAAATACATATTTCATAAAATACATAACGTCACAAAAATAAATGGCTTCACAAAATACATAACGTCACAAAAAAATGACTTCACAAAATACATAACGTCACAAAAATAAATGACGTCACAAAATACATAACGTCACAAAAACAAATGACGTCACAAAATACATAATGTCACAAAAATAAATGACGTCACAAAATACATAACGTCATAAAAATAAATGACGTCACAAAAATTAATTACTTCACAAAATACATAATGTCACAAAAATAAATGACGTCACAAAATACATAACGTCACAAAATACATTACGTCACAAAAATAAATGACGTCACAAAATACTTAACGTCACAAAAAATAAATGACGTCACAAAATGCATAACGTCTCAAAAATAAATGATGTCACAAAATACATAACGTCACAAAATAAATGACGTCATAAAATACATAACGTCACAAAAATAAATGAAGTCACAAAAATTTATTACGTCACAAAAATAAATAACGTCACAAAATACATAACGTCACAAAAATAAATGACGTCACAAAATACATAACGTCACAAAAATAAATGACGTCACAAAATACATAACGTCACAAAAATAAATGACGTCACAAAATACATAACGTCATAAAAATAAATGACGTCACAAAAATTAATTACTTCACAAAATTCATAATGTCACAAAAATAAATGACGTCACAAAAAACATAACGTCACAAAATACATTACGTCACAAAAATAAATGACGTCACAAAATACATAACGTCACAAAAATAAATGACGTCACAAAATACATAACGTCACAAAAATAATTGACGTCACAAAATACATAACGTCACAAAAATAATTGAGGTAACAAAATACATAACGTCACAAAATACATAACGTCACAAAATACATAACGTCACAAAAATAAATGACGTCACAAAATACATAACGTCACAAAAATAAATGACGTCACAAAATACATAACGTCACAAAATACATAACGTCACAAAAATAAATGACGTCACAAAATACATAACGTCACAAAAACAAATGACGTCACAAAATACATAACGTCACAAAAATAAATGACGTCACAAAATACATAACGTCACATAATAAATGACGTCACAAAAATTAATTACGTCACAAAATACATAACGTCACAAAATATATAACGTCACAAAAATAAATGACGTCACAAAAATTAATTACGTCACAAAATACATAACGTCACAAAAATAAATAACGTCACAAAATACATAACGTCACAAAATACATAACGTCACAAAAATAAATGACGTCACAAAATAAATAAAGTCACAAAAATAAATGACGTCACAAAATACATAACGTCACAAAAATAAATGACGTCACAAAATACATAACGTCACAAAATTAATGACGTCACAAAAATTAATGACGTCACAAAATACATAACGTCACAAAAATTAATTACGTCAAAAAATACATAACCTCACAAAAATAAATGACGTCACAAAATACATAACGTCACAAAAATAAATGACGTCACAAAATACAAAACGTCACAAAATACATAACGTCAAAAAATACATAACGTCACAAAAATATATGACTTCAAAAAATAAAAAGCGTCACAAAAATAAATGACGTCACAAAATACATAACGTCACAAAAATAAATGACGTCACAAAAATTAATAACGTCACAAAATACATAACGTCACAAAAATAAATGATGTCACAAAATACATAACGTCACAAAAATAAATGACGTCACAAAATATTTAACGACACAAAATTAAATGACGTCACAAAATACATATTTCTAAAAATACATAACGTCACAAAAAAAATGACGTCACAAAATACATAACGTCACAAAAATAAATGACGTCACAAAATACATAACGTCACAAAAATAAATGACGTCACAAAATATTTAACGACACAAAATTAAATGACGTCACAATACATAGTTAATAAAATACATAACGTCACAAAAATAAATGACGTCACAAAATACATAACGTCACAAAAAAAATGACGTCACAAAATACATAACGTCACAAAAATAAATGACGTCACAAAATACATAACGTCACAAAAATAAATGACGTCACAAAATACATAACGTCAAAAAAATAAATGACGTCACAAAATACATAACGTCATAAAAATAAATGACGTCACAAAAATTAATTACTTCACAAAATTCATAATGTCACAAAAATAAATGACGTCACAATAAACATAACGTCACAAAATACATTACGTCACAAAAATAAATGACGTCACAAAATACATAACGTCACAAAAATAAATGACGTCACAAAATACATAACGTTACAAAAATAAATGACGTCACAAACATAATGACGTCACAAAATACATATCGTCACAAAAATAAATGACGTCACAAAATACATAACGTCACAAAAATAAATGACGTCACAAAATACATAACGTCACAAAAATAAATGACGTCACAAAATACATAACGTCATAAAAATAAATGACGTCACAAAAATTAATTACTTCACAAAATTCATAATGTCACAAAAATTAATGACGTCACAAAAAACATAACGTCACAAAATACATTACGTCACAAAAATAAATGACGTCACAAAATACATAACGTCACAAAAATAAATGACGTCACAATATACATAACGTCACAAAAATAATTGACGTCACAAAATACATAACGTCACAAAAATAATTGAGGTAACAAAATACATAACGTCACAAAATACATAACGTCACAAAAATAAATGACGTCACAAAATACATAACGTCACAAAAATAAATGACGTCACACAAATTAATAACGTCACAAAATACATAACGTCACAAAAATAAATGACGTCACAAAATACATAACGTCACAAAAATAAATGACGTGACAAAAATTAATAACGTCACAAAATACATAACGTCACAAAAACAAATGACGTCACAAAATACATAACGTCACAAAAATAAATGACGTCAAAAAATACATAACGTCACAAAACTATATGACTTAAAAAAATAAATAGCGTCACAAAAATAAATGACGTCACAAAAATTAATGACTTCACAAAATACATAATGTCACGAAAATAAATGACGTCACAAAATACATAACGTCACAAAATACATTACGTCACAAAAATAAATGACGTCACAAAATACATAACGTCACAAAAATAAATGACGTCACAAAATACATAACGTCACAAAAATAAACGACGTCACAAAAATTAATCACGTCACAAAATAAATAACGTCACAAAAATAAATGACGTCACAAAATACATAACGTCACAAAATACATAACGTCACAAAAAATAAATGACGTCACAAAATGCATAACGTCTCAAAAATAAATGATGTCACAAAATACATAACGTCACAAAATAAATGACGTCATAAAATACATAACGTCACAAAAATAAATGACGTCACAAAAATTTATTACGTCACAAAGATAAATAACGTCACAAAATACATAACGTCACAAAAATAAATGAAGTCACAAAATACATAACGTCACAAAAACAAATGACGTCACAAAATACATAACTTCACAAAAATAAATGACGTCACAAAATACATAACGTCACAAAAATTAATGACGTCACAAAATACAAAACGTCACAAAATACATAACGTCAAAAAATACATAACGTCACAAAAATATATGACTTCAAAAAATAAATAGCGTCACAAAAATAAATGACGTCACAAAATACATAACGTCACAAAAATAAATGACGTCACAAACATAATGACGTCACAAAATACATATCGTCACAAAAATAAATGACGTCACAAAATACATAACGTCACAAAAATAAATGACGTTACAAAATACATAACGTAACAAAAATAAATGACTTCTCAAAATACATAACGTCATAAAAATAAATGACGTCACAAAAATTAATTACTTCACAAAATACATAATGTCACAAAAATAAATGACGTCACAAAATACATAACGTCACAAAATACATTACGTCACAAAAATAAATGACGTCACAAAATACATAACGTCACAAAAATAAATGACGTCAGAAAATACATAACGTCACAAAAATAAATGACGTCACAAAATACATAACGTCACGAAAATAATTGAGGTAACAAAATACATAACGTCACAAAATACATAACGTCACAAAAATAAATGACGTCACAAAATACATAACGTTACAAAATACATAACGTCACAAAAATAAATGACGTCACAAAAATTTATTACGTCACAAAGATAAATAACGTCACAAAATACATAACGTCACAAAAATAAATGACGTCACAAAATACATAACGTCACAAAAACAAATGACGTCACAAAATACATAACGTCACAAAAATAAATGACGTCACAAAATACATAACGTTACAAAAATTAATGACGTCACAAAATACAAAACGTCACAAAATACATAACGTCAAAAAATACATAACGTCACAAAAATATATGACTTCAAAAAATAAATAGCGTCACAAAAATAAATGACGTCACAAAATACATAACGTCACAAAAATAAATGACGTCACAAACATAATGACGTCACAAAATATATATCGTCACAAAAATAAATGACGTCACAAAATACATAACGTCACAAAAATAAATGACGTCACAAAATACATAACGTAACAAAAATAAATGACGTCTCAAAATACATAACGTCATAAAAATAAATGACGTCACAAAAATTAATTACTTCACAAAATACATAATGTCACAAAAATAAATGACGTCACAAAATACATAACGTCACAAAATACATTACGTCACAAAAATAAATGACGTCACAAAATACATAACGTCACAAAAATAAATGACGTCACAAAATACAAAACGTCACAAAAATAAATGACGTCACAAAATACATAACGTCACGAAAATAATTGAGGTAACAAAATACATAACGTCACAAAATACATAACGTCACAAAAATAAATGACGTCACAAAATACATAACGTAACAAAAATAAATGACGTCTCAAAATACATAACGTCATAAAAATAAATGACGTCACAAAAATTAATTACTTCACAAAATACATAATGTCACAAAAATAAATGACGTCACAAAATACATAACGTCACAAAAATAAATGACGTCACAAAATACATAACGTCACAAAAATAAATGACGTCACAAAATACAAAACGTCACAAAATACATAACGTCAAAAAATACATAACGTCACAAAAATATATGACTTAAAAAGATAAATAGCGTCACAAAAATAAATGACGTCACAAACATAATGACGTCACAAAATACATATCGTCACAAAAATAAATGACGTCACAAAATACATAACGTCACAAAAATAAATGACGTCACAAAATACATAACGTCACAAAAATAAATGACGTCACAAAATACATAACGTCATAAAAATAAATGACGTCACAAAAATTAATTACTTCACAAAATACATAATGTCACGAAAATAAATGACGTCACAAAATACATAACGTCACAAAATACATTACGTAACAAAAATAAATGACGTCACAAAATACATAACGTCACAAAAATAAATGACGTCACAAAATACATAACGTCACAAAAATAAATGACGTCACAAAAATTAATTACGTCACAAAATAAATAACGTCACAAAAATAAATGACGTCACAAAATACATAACGTCACAAAATACATAACGTCACAAAAAATAAATGACGTTACAAAATGCATAACGTCTCAAAAATAAATGATGTCACAAAATACATAACGTCACAAAATAAATGACGTCATAAAATACATAACGTCACAAAAATAAATGACGTCACAAAATACATAACGTCACAAAATAAATGACGTCATAAAATACATAACGTCACAAAAATAAATGACGTCACAAAAATTTATTACGTCACAAAAATAAATAACGTCACAAAATACATAACGTCACAAAAATAAATGACGTCACAAAATACATAACGTCACAAAAATAAATTACGTCACAAAACACAAAACGTCACAAAATACATAACGTCAAAAAATACATAACGTCACAAAAATATATGACTTCAAAAAATAAATAGCGTCACAAAAATAAATGACGTCACAAAATACATAACGTCACAAAAATAAATGACGTCACAAAAATTAATTACGTCACAAAATAAATAACGTCACAAAAATAAATGACGTCACAAAAATTTATTACGTCACAAAAATAAATAACGTCACAAAATATATAACGTCACAAAAATATATGACTTCAAAAAATAAATAGCGTCACAAAAATAAATGACGTCACAAAATACATAACGTCACAAAAATAAATGACGTCACAAAAATTAATAACGTCATAAAATACATAACGTCACAAAAATAAATGATGTCACAAAATACATAACGTCACAAAAATAAATGACGTCACAAAATATTTAACGACACAAAATTAAATGACGTCACAAAATACATATTTCTAAAAATACATAACGTCACAAAAAAAATGACGTCACAAAATACTTAACGTCACAAAAATAAATGACGTCACAAAATACATAACGTCACAAAAATAAATGACGTCACAAAATATTTAACGACACAAAATTAAATGACGTCACAAATACATATTTCATAAAATACATAACGTCACAAAAATAAATGGCTTCACAAAATACATAACGTCACAAAAAAATGACGTCACAAAATACATAACGTCACAAAAATAAATGACGTCACAAAATACATAACGTCACAAAAACAAATGACGTCACAAAATACATAATGTCACAAAAATAAATGACGTCACAAAATACATAACGTCATAAAAATAAATGACGTCACAAAAATTAATTACTTCACAAAATACATAATGTCAAAAAAATAAATGACGTCACAAAATACATAACGTCACAAAATACATTACGTCACAAAAATAAATGACGTCACAAAATACTTAACGTCACAAAAAATAAATGACGTCACAAAATGCATAACGTCTCAAAAATAAATGATGTCACAAAATACATAACGTCACAAAATAAATGACGTCATAAAATACATAACGTCACAAAAATAAATGACGTCACAAAAATTTATTACGTCACAAAAATAAATAACGTCACAAAATACATAACGTCACAAAAATAAATGACGTCACAAAATACATAACGTCACAAAAATAAATGACGTCACAAAATACATAACGTCACAAAAATAAATGACGTCACAAAATACATAACGTCATAAAAATAAATGACGTCACAAAAATTAATTACTTCACAAAATTCATAATGTCACAAAAATAAATGACGTCACAAAAAACATAACGTCACAAAATACATTACGTCACAAAAATAAATGACGTCACAAAATACATAACGTCACAAAAATAAATGACGTCACAAAATACAAAACGTCACAAAAACAATTGACGTCACAAAATACATAACGTCACAAAAATAATTGAGGTAACAAAATACATAACGTCACAAAATACATAACGTCACAAAATACATAACGTCACAAAAATAAATGACGTCACAAAATACATAACGTCACAAAAATAAATGACGTTACAAAATACATAACGTCACAAAATACATAACGTCACAAAAATAAATGACGTCACAAAATACATAACGTCACAAAAACAAATGACGTCACAAAATACATAACGTCACAAAAATAAATGACGTCACAAAATACATAACGTCACATAATAAATGATGTCACAAAAATTAATTACGTCACAAAATACATAACGTCACAAAATATATAACGTCACAAAAATAAATGACGTCACAAAAATTAATTACGTCACAAAATACATAACGTCACAAAAATAAATAACGTCACAAATACATAACGTCACAAAATACATAACGTCACAAAAATAAATGACGTCACAAAATAAATAAAGTCACAAAAATAAATGACGTCACAAAATACATAACGTCACAAAAATAAATGACGTCACAAAATACATAACGTCACAAAATTAATGACGTCACAAAAATTAATGACGTCACAAAATACATAACGTCACAAAAATTAATTACGTCAAAAAATACATAACCTCACAAAAATAAATGACGTCACAAAATACATAACGTCACAAAAATAAATGACGTCACAAAATACAAAACGTCACAAAATACATAACGTCAAAAAATACATAACGTCACAAAAATATATGACTTCAAAAAATAAATAGCGTCACAAAAATAAATGACGTCACAAAATACATAACGTCACAAAAATAAATGACGTCACAAAAATTAATAACGTCACAAAATACATAACGTCACAAAAATAAATGATGTCACAAAATACATAACGTCACAAAAATAAATGACGTCACAAAATATTTAACGACACAAAATTAAATGACGTCACAAAATACATATTTCTAAAAATACATAACGTCACAAAAAAAATGACGTCACAAAATACATAACGTCACAAAAATAAATGACGTCACAAAATACATAACGTCACAAAAATAAATGACGTCACAAAATATTTAACGACACAAAATTAAATGACGTCACAATACATAGTTAATAAAATACATAACGTCACAAAAATAAATGACGTCACAAAATACATAACGTCACAAAAAAAATGACGTCACAAAATACATAACGTCACAAAAATAAATGACGTCACAAAATACATAACGTCACAAAAATAAATGACGTCACAAAATACATAACGTCACAAAAATAAATGACGTCACAAAATACATAACGTCATAAAAATAAATGACGTCACAAAAATTAATTACGTCACAAAATAAATAACGTCACAAAAATAAATGACGTCACAAAAATTTATTACGTCACAAAAATAAATAACGTCACAAAATATATAACGTCACAAAAATAAATGACGTCACAAAATACATAACGTCACAAAAACAAATGACGTCACAAAATACATAACGTCACAAAAATAAATGACGTCACAAAATACATAACGTCACAAAAATAAATGACGTCACAAAATACAAAACGTCACAAAATACATAACGTCAAAAAATACATAACGTCACAAAAATATATGACTTCAAAAAATAAATAGCGTCACAAAAATAAATGACGTCACAAAATACATAACGTCACAAAAATAAATGACGTCACAAAAATTAATAACGTCATAAAATACATAACGTCACAAAAATAAATGATGTCACAAAATACATAACGTCACAAAAATAAATGACGTCACAAAATATTTAACGACACAAAATTAAATGACGTCACAAAATACATATTTCTAAAAATACATAACGTCACAAAAAAAATGACGTCACAAAATACTTAACGTCACAAAAATAAATGACGTCACAAAATACATAACGTCACAAAAATAAATGACGTCACAAAATATTTAACGACACAAAATTAAATGACGTCACAAATACATATTTCATAAAATACATAACGTCACAAAAATAAATGGCTTCACAAAATACATAACGTCACAAAAAAATGACGTCACAAAATACATAACGTCACAAAAATAAATGACGTCACAAAATACATAACGTCACAAAAACAAATGACGTCACAAAATACATAATGTCACAAAAATAAACGACGTCACAAAATACATAACGTCATAAAAATAAATGACGTCACAAAAATTAATTACTTCACAAAATACATAATGTCAAAAAAATAAATGACGTCACAAAATACATAACGTCACAAAATACATTACGTCACAAAAATAAATGACGTCACAAAATACTTAACGTCACAAAAAATAAATGACGTCACAAAATGCATAACGTCTCAAAAATAAATGATGTCACAAAATACATAACGTCACAAAATAAATGACGTCATAAAATACATAACGTCACAAAAATAAATGACGTCACAAAAATTTATTACGTCACAAAAATAAATAACGTCACAAAATACATAACGTCACAAAAATAAATGACGTCACAAAATACATAACGTCACAAAAATAAATGACGTCACAAAATACATAACGTCACAAAAATAAATGACGTCACAAAATACATAACGTCATAAAAATAAATGACGTCACAAAAATTAATTACTTCACAAAATTCATAATGTCACAAAAATAAATGACGTCACAAAAAACATAACGTCACAAAATACATTACGTCACAAAAATAAATGACGTCACAAAATACATAACGTCACAAAAATAAATGACGTCACAAAATACAAAACGTCACAAAAACAATTGACGTCACAAAATACATAACGTCACAAAAATAATTGAGGTAACAAAATACATAACGTCACAAAATACATAACGTCACAAAATACATAACGTCACAAAAATAAATGACGTCACAAAATACATAACGTCACAAAAATAAATGACGTTACAAAATACATAACGTCACAAAATACATAACGTCACAAAAATAAATGACGTCACAAAATACATAACGTCACAAAAACAAATGACGTCACAAAATACATAACGTCACAAAAATAAATGACGTCACAAAATACATAACGTCACATAATAAATGATGTCACAAAAATTAATTACGTCACAAAATACATAACGTCACAAAATATATAACGTCACAAAAATAAATGACGTCACAAAAATTAATTACGTCACAAAATACATAACGTCACAAAAATAAATAACGTCACAAATACATAACGTCACAAAATACATAACGTCACAAAAATAAATGACGTCACAAAATAAATAAAGTCACAAAAATAAATGACGTCACAAAATACATAACGTCACAAAAATAAATGACGTCACAAAATACATAACGTCACAAAATTAATGACGTCACAAAAATTAATGACGTCACAAAATACATAACGTCACAAAAATTAATTACGTCAAAAAATACATAACCTCACAAAAATAAATGACGTCACAAAATACATAACGTCACAAAAATAAATGACGTCACAAAATACAAAACGTCACAAAATACATAACGTCAAAAAATACATAACGTCACAAAAATATATGACTTCAAAAAATAAATAGCGTCACAAAAATAAATGACGTCACAAAATACATAACGTCACAAAAATAAATGACGTCACAAAAATTAATAACGTCACAAAATACATAACGTCACAAAAATAAATGATGTCACAAAATACATAACGTCACAAAAATAAATGACGTCACAAAATATTTAACGACACAAAATTAAATGACGTCACAAAATACATATTTCTAAAAATACATAACGTCACAAAAAAAATGACGTCACAAAATACATAACGTCACAAAAATAAATGACGTCACAAAATACATAACGTCACAAAAATAAATGACGTCACAAAATATTTAACGACACAAAATTAAATGACGTCACAATACATAGTTAATAAAATACATAACGTCACAAAAATAAATGACGTCACAAAATACATAACGTCACAAAAAAAATGACGTCACAAAATACATAACGTCACAAAAATAAATGACGTCACAAAATACATAACGTCACAAAAATAAATGACGTCACAAAATACATAACGTCACAAAAATAAATGACGTCACAAAATTCATAACGTCATAAAAATAAATGACGTCACAAAAATTAATTACTTCACAAAATTCATAATGTCACAAAAATAAATGACGTCACAATAAACATAACGTCACAAAATACATTACGTCACAAAAATAAATGACGTCACAAAATACATAACGTCACAAAAATAAATGACGTCACAAAATACATAACGTTACAAAAATAAATGACGTCACAAACATAATGACGTCACAAAATACATATCGTCACAAAAATAAATGACGTCACAAAATACATAACGTCACAAAAATAAATGACGTCACAAAATACATAACGTCACAAAAATAAATGACGTCACAAAATACATAACGTCATAAAAATAAATGACGTCACAAAAATTAATTACTTCACAAAATTCATAATGTCACAAAAATTAATGACGTCACAAAAAACATAACGTCACAAAATACATTACGTCACAAAAATAAATGACGTCACAAAATACATAACGTCACAAAAATAAATGACGTCACAAAATACATAACGTCACAAAAATAAATGACGTCACAAAATACATAACGTCACAAAAACAAATGACGTCACAAAATACATAACGTCACAAAAATAAATGACGTCACAAAATACATAACGTCACAAAATAAATGACGTCACAAAAATTAATTACGTCACAAAATACATAACGTCACAAAATATATAACGTCACAAAAATAAATGACGTCACAAAAATTAATTACGTCACAAAATACATAACGTCACAAAAATAAATAACGTCACAAAATACATAACGTCACAAAATACATAACGTCACAAAAATAAATGACGTCACAAAATAAATAAAGTCACAAAAATAAATGACGTCACAAAATACATAACGTCACAAAAATAAATGACGTCACAAAATAAATAAAGTCACAAAATTAATGACGTCACAAAAATTAATTACGTCACAAAATACATAACGTCACAAAAATTAATTACGTCAAAAAATACATAACCTCACAAAAATAAATGACGTCACAAAATACATAACGTCACAAAAATAAATGACGTCACAAAATACATAACGTCACAAAAACAAATGACGTCACAAAATACATAATGTCACAAAAATAAATGACGTCACAAAATACATAACGTCATAAAAATAAATGACGTCACAAAAATTAATTACTTCACAAAATACATAATGTCAAAAAAATAAATGACGTCACAAAATACATAACGTCACAAAATACATTACGTCACAAAAATAAATGACGTCACAAAATACTTAACGTCACAAAAAATAAATGACGTCACAAAATGCATAACGTCTCAAAAATAAATGATGTCACAAAATACATAACGTCACAAAATAAATGACGTCATAAAATACATAACGTCACAAAAATAAATGACGTCACAAAAATTTATTACGTCACAAAAATAAATAACGTCACAAAATACATAACGTCACAAAAATAAATGACGTCACAAAATACATAACGTCACAAAAATAAATGACGTCACAAAATACATAACGTCACAAAAATAAATGACGTCACAAAATACATAACGTCATAAAAATAAATGACGTCACAAAAATTAATTACTTCACAAAATTCATAATGTCACAAAAATAAATGACGTCACAAAAAACATAACGTCACAAAATACATTACGTCACAAAAATAAATGACGTCACAAAATACATAACGTCACAAAAATAAATGACGTCACAAAATACAAAACGTCACAAAAACAATTGACGTCACAAAATACATAACGTCACAAAAATAATTGAGGTAACAAAATACATAACGTCACAAAATACATAACGTCACAAAATACATAACGTCACAAAAATAAATGACGTCACAAAATACATAACGTCACAAAAATAAATGACGTTACAAAATACATAACGTCACAAAATACATAACGTCACAAAAATAAATGACGTCACAAAATACATAACGTCACAAAAACAAATGACGTCACAAAATACATAACGTCACAAAAATAAATGACGTCACAAAATACATAACGTCACATAATAAATGATGTCACAAAAATTAATTACGTCACAAAATACATAACGTCACAAAATATATAACGTCACAAAAATAAATGACGTCACAAAAATTAATTACGTCACAAAATACATAACGTCACAAAAATAAATAACGTCACAAATACATAACGTCACAAAATACATAACGTCACAAAAATAAATGACGTCACAAAATAAATAAAGTCACAAAAATAAATGACGTCACAAAATACATAACGTCACAAAAATAAATGACGTCACAAAATACATAACGTCACAAAATTAATGACGTCACAAAAATTAATGACGTCACAAAATACATAACGTCACAAAAATTAATTACGTCAAAAAATACATAACCTCACAAAAATAAATGACGTCACAAAATACATAACGTCACAAAAATAAATGACGTCACAAAATACAAAACGTCACAAAATACATAACGTCAAAAAATACATAACGTCACAAAAATATATGACTTCAAAAAATAAATAGCGTCACAAAAATAAATGACGTCACAAAATACATAACGTCACAAAAATAAATGACGTCACAAAAATTAATAACGTCACAAAATACATAACGTCACAAAAATAAATGATGTCACAAAATACATAACGTCACAAAAATAAATGACGTCACAAAATATTTAACGACACAAAATTAAATGACGTCACAAAATACATATTTCTAAAAATACATAACGTCACAAAAAAAATGACGTCACAAAATACATAACGTCACAAAAATAAATGACGTCACAAAATACATAACGTCACAAAAATAAATGACGTCACAAAATATTTAACGACACAAAATTAAATGACGTCACAATACATAGTTAATAAAATACATAACGTCACAAAAATAAATGACGTCACAAAATACATAACGTCACAAAAAAAATGACGTCACAAAATACATAACGTCACAAAAATAAATGACGTCACAAAATACATAACGTCACAAAAATAAATGACGTCACAAAATACATAACGTCACAAAAATAAATGACGTCACAAAATACATAACGTCATAAAAATAAATGACGTCACAAAAATTAATTACGTCACAAAATAAATAACGTCACAAAAATAAATGACGTCACAAAAATTTATTACGTCACAAAAATAAATAACGTCACAAAATATATAACGTCACAAAAATAAATGACGTCACAAAATACATAACGTCACAAAAACAAATGACGTCACAAAATACATAACGTCACAAAAATAAATGACGTCACAAAATACATAACGTCACAAAAATAAATGACGTCACAAAATACAAAACGTCACAAAATACATAACGTCAAAAAATACATAACGTCACAAAAATATATGACTTCAAAAAATAAATAGCGTCACAAAAATAAATGACGTCACAAAATACATAACGTCACAAAAATAAATGACGTCACAAAAATTAATAACGTCATAAAATACATAACGTCACAAAAATAAATGATGTCACAAAATACATAACGTCACAAAAATAAATGACGTCACAAAATATTTAACGACACAAAATTAAATGACGTCACAAAATACATATTTCTAAAAATACATAACGTCACAAAAAAAATGACGTCACAAAATACTTAACGTCACAAAAATAAATGACGTCACAAAATACATAACGTCACAAAAATAAATGACGTCACAAAATATTTAACGACACAAAATTAAATGACGTCACAAATACATATTTCATAAAATACATAACGTCACAAAAATAAATGGCTTCACAAAATACATAACGTCACAAAAAAATGACGTCACAAAATACATAACGTCACAAAAATAAATGACGTCACAAAATACATAACGTCACAAAAACAAATGACGTCACAAAATACATAATGTCACAAAAATAAACGACGTCACAAAATACATAACGTCATAAAAATAAATGACGTCACAAAAATTAATTACTTCACAAAATACATAATGTCAAAAAAATAAATGACGTCACAAAATACATAACGTCACAAAATACATTACGTCACAAAAATAAATGACGTCACAAAATACTTAACGTCACAAAAAATAAATGACGTCACAAAATGCATAACGTCTCAAAAATAAATGATGTCACAAAATACATAACGTCACAAAATAAATGACGTCATAAAATACATAACGTCACAAAAATAAATGACGTCACAAAAATTTATTACGTCACAAAAATAAATAACGTCACAAAATACATAACGTCACAAAAATAAATGACGTCACAAAATACATAACGTCACAAAAATAAATGACGTCACAAAATACATAACGTCACAAAAATAAATGACGTCACAAAATACATAACGTCATAAAAATAAATGACGTCACAAAAATTAATTACTTCACAAAATTCATAATGTCACAAAAATAAATGACGTCACAAAAAACATAACGTCACAAAATACATTACGTCACAAAAATAAATGACGTCACAAAATACATAACGTCACAAAAATAAATGACGTCACAAAATACAAAACGTCACAAAAACAATTGACGTCACAAAATACATAACGTCACAAAAATAATTGAGGTAACAAAATACATAACGTCACAAAATACATAACGTCACAAAATACATAACGTCACAAAAATAAATGACGTCACAAAATACATAACGTCACAAAAATAAATGACGTTACAAAATACATAACGTCACAAAATACATAACGTCACAAAAATAAATGACGTCACAAAATACATAACGTCACAAAAACAAATGACGTCACAAAATACATAACGTCACAAAAATAAATGACGTCACAAAATACATAACGTCACATAATAAATGATGTCACAAAAATTAATTACGTCACAAAATACATAACGTCACAAAATATATAACGTCACAAAAATAAATGACGTCACAAAAATTAATTACGTCACAAAATACATAACGTCACAAAAATAAATAACGTCACAAATACATAACGTCACAAAATACATAACGTCACAAAAATAAATGACGTCACAAAATAAATAAAGTCACAAAAATAAATGACGTCACAAAATACATAACGTCACAAAAATAAATGACGTCACAAAATACATAACGTCACAAAATTAATGACGTCACAAAAATTAATGACGTCACAAAATACATAACGTCACAAAAATTAATTACGTCAAAAAATACATAACCTCACAAAAATAAATGACGTCACAAAATACATAACGTCACAAAAATAAATGACGTCACAAAATACAAAACGTCACAAAATACATAACGTCAAAAAATACATAACGTCACAAAAATATATGACTTCAAAAAATAAATAGCGTCACAAAAATAAATGACGTCACAAAATACATAACGTCACAAAAATAAATGACGTCACAAAAATTAATAACGTCACAAAATACATAACGTCACAAAAATAAATGATGTCACAAAATACATAACGTCACAAAAATAAATGACGTCACAAAATATTTAACGACACAAAATTAAATGACGTCACAAAATACATATTTCTAAAAATACATAACGTCACAAAAAAAATGACGTCACAAAATACATAACGTCACAAAAATAAATGACGTCACAAAATACATAACGTCACAAAAATAAATGACGTCACAAAATATTTAACGACACAAAATTAAATGACGTCACAATACATAGTTAATAAAATACATAACGTCACAAAAATAAATGACGTCACAAAATACATAACGTCACAAAAAAAATGACGTCACAAAATACATAACGTCACAAAAATAAATGACGTCACAAAATACATAACGTCACAAAAATAAATGACGTCACAAAATACATAACGTCACAAAAATAAATGACGTCACAAAATTCATAACGTCATAAAAATAAATGACGTCACAAAAATTAATTACTTCACAAAATTCATAATGTCACAAAAATAAATGACGTCACAATAAACATAACGTCACAAAATACATTACGTCACAAAAATAAATGACGTCACAAAATACATAACGTCACAAAAATAAATGACGTCACAAAATACATAACGTTACAAAAATAAATGACGTCACAAACATAATGACGTCACAAAATACATATCGTCACAAAAATAAATGACGTCACAAAATACATAACGTCACAAAAATAAATGACGTCACAAAATACATAACGTCACAAAAATAAATGACGTCACAAAATACATAACGTCATAAAAATAAATGACGTCACAAAAATTAATTACTTCACAAAATTCATAATGTCACAAAAATTAATGACGTCACAAAAAACATAACGTCACAAAATACATTACGTCACAAAAATAAATGACGTCACAAAATACATAACGTCACAAAAATAAATGACGTCACAAAATACATAACGTCACAAAAATAAATGACGTCACAAAATACATAACGTCACAAAAACAAATGACGTCACAAAATACATAACGTCACAAAAATAAATGACGTCACAAAATACATAACGTCACAAAATAAATGACGTCACAAAAATTAATTACGTCACAAAATACATAACGTCACAAAATATATAACGTCACAAAAATAAATGACGTCACAAAAATTAATTACGTCACAAAATACATAACGTCACAAAAATAAATAACGTCACAAAATACATAACGTCACAAAATACATAACGTCACAAAAATAAATGACGTCACAAAATAAATAAAGTCACAAAAATAAATGACGTCACAAAATACATAACGTCACAAAAATAAATGACGTCACAAAATAAATAAAGTCACAAAATTAATGACGTCACAAAAATTAATTACGTCACAAAATACATAACGTCACAAAAATTAATTACGTCAAAAAATACATAACCTCACAAAAATAAATGACGTCACAAAATACATTACGTCACAAAAATAAATGACGTCACAAAATACATAACGTCACAAAAATAAATGACGTCACAAAATACATAACGTCACAAAAATAAATGACGTCACAAAATACATAACGTCACAAAAATAAATGACGTCACACAAATTAATAACGTCACAAAATACATAACGTCACAAAAATAAATGACGTCACAAAATACATAACGTCACAAAAATAAATGACGTGACAAAAATTAATAACGTCACAAAATACATAACGTCACAAAAACAAATGACGTCACAAAATACATAACGTCACAAAAATAAATGACGTCAAAAAATACATAACGTCACAAAACTATATGACTTAAAAAAATAAATATCGTCACAAAAATAAATGACGTCACAAAAATTAATGACTTCACAAAATACATAATGTCACGAAAATAAATGACGTCACAAAATACATAACGTCACAAAATACATTACGTCACAAAAATAAATGACGTCACAAAATACATAACGTCACAAAAATAAATGACGTCACAAAATACATAACGTCACAAAAATAAACGACGTCACAAAAATTAATCACGTCACAAAATAAATAACGTCACAAAAATAAATGACGTCACAAAATACATAACGTCACAAAATACATAACGTCACAAAAAATAAATGACGTCACAAAATGCATAACGTCTCAAAAATAAATGATGTCACAAAATACATAACGTCACAAAATAAATGACGTCATAAAATACATAACGTCACAAAAATAAATGACGTCACAAAAATTTATTACGTCACAAAGATAAATAACGTCACAAAATACATAACGTCACAAAAATAAATGACGTCACAAAATACATAACGTCACAAAATACATAACGTCACAAAAAATAAATGACGTCACAAAATGCATAACGTCACAAAAATAAATGACGTCACAAAATACAAAACGTCACAAAATACATAACGTCAAAAAATACATAACGTCACAAAAATATATGACTTCAAAAAATAAATAGCGTCACAAAAATAAATGACGTCACAAAATACATAACGTCACA
This sequence comes from Flexamia atlantica, assembly GCA_035578135.1. Lineage (NCBI taxonomy): Eukaryota > Metazoa > Arthropoda > Insecta > Hemiptera > Cicadellidae > Flexamia > Flexamia atlantica. The sequence continues at coordinate 157,936 of JAQJVK010000111.1, read as the reverse complement.
AAAATAAATGACGTCACAAACATAATGACGTCACAAAATACATATCGTCACAAAAATAAATGACGTCACAAAATACATAACGTCACAAAAATAAATGACGTTACAAAATACATAACGTAACAAAAATAAATGACTTCTCAAAATACATAACGTCATAAAAATAAATGACGTCACAAAAATTAATTACTTCACAAAATACATAATGTCACAAAAATAAATGACGTCACAAAATACATAACGTCACAAAATACATTACGTCACAAAAATAAATGACGTCACAAAATACATAACGTCACAAAAATAAATGACGTCAGAAAATACATAACGTCACAAAAATAAATGACGTCACAAAATACATAACGTCACGAAAATAATTGAGGTAACAAAATACATAACGTCACAAAATACATAACGTCACAAAAATAAATGACGTCACAAAATACATAACGTTACAAAATACATAACGTCACAAAAATAAATGACGTCACAAAAATTTATTACGTCACAAAGATAAATAACGTCACAAAATACATAACGTCACAAAAATAAATGACGTCACAAAATACATAACGTCACAAAAACAAATGACGTCACAAAATACATAACGTCACAAAAATAAATGACGTCACAAAATACATAACGTCACAAGAATTAATGACGTCACAAAATACAAAACGTCACAAAATACATAACGTCAAAAAATACATAACGTCACAAAAATATATGACTTCAAAAAATAAATAGCGTCACAAAAATAAATGACGTCACAAAATACATAACGTCACAAAAATAAATGACGTCACAAACATAATGACGTCACAAAATACATATCGTCACAAAAATAAATGACGTCACAAAATACATAACGTCACAAAAATAAATGACGTCACAAAATACATAACGTAACAAAAATAAATGACGTCTCAAAATACATAACGTCATAAAAATAAATGACGTCACAAAAATTAATTACTTCACAAAATACATAATGTCACAAAAATAAATGACGTCACAAAATACAAAACGTCACAAAATACATTACGTCACAAAAATAAATGACGTCACAAAATACATAACGTCACAAAAATAAATGACGTCACAAAATACAAAACGTCACAAAAATAAATGACGTCACAAAATACATAACGTCACGAAAATAGTTGAGGTAACAAAATACATAACGTCACAAAATACATAACGTCACAAAAATAAATGACGTCACAAAATACATAACGTTACAAAAATTAATGACGTCACAAAATACATAACGTCACAAAATACATAACGTCACAAAAATAAATGACGTCACAAAATACATAACGTAACAAAAATAAATGACGTCTCAAAATACATAACGTCATAAAAATAAATGACGTCACAAAAATTAATTACTTCACAAAATACATAATGTCACAAAAATAAATGACGTCACAAAATACATAACGTCACAAAAATAAATGACGTCACAAAATACATAACGTCACAAAAATAAATGACGTCACAAAATACAAAACGTCACAAAATACATAACGTCAAAAAATACATAACGTCACAAAAATATATGACTTAAAAAGATAAATAGCGTCACAAAAATAAATGACGTCACAAACATAATGACGTCACAAAATACATATCGTCACAAAAATAAATGACGTCACAAAATACATAACGTCACAAAAATAAATGACGTCACAAAATACATAACGTCACAAAAATAAATGACGTCACAAAATACATAACGTCATAAAAATAAATGACGTCACAAAAATTAATTACTTCACAAAATACATAATGTCACGAAAATAAATGACGTCACAAAATACATAACGTCACAAAATACATTACGTAACAAAAATAAATGACGTCACAAAATACATAACGTCACAAAAATAAATGACGTCACAAAATACATAACGTCACAAAAATAAATGACATCACAAAAATTAATTACGTCACAAAATAAATAACGTCACAAAAATAAATGACGTCACAAAATACATAACGTCACAAAATACATAACGTCACAAAATAAATGACGTCATAAAATACATAACGTCACAAAAATAAATGACGTCACAAAATACATAACGTCACAAAATAAATGACGTCATAAAATACATAACGTCACAAAAATAAATGACGTCACAAAAATTTATTACGTCACAAAAATAAATAACGTCACAAAATACATAACGTCACAAAAATAAATGACGTCACAAAATACATAACGTCACAAAAATAAATTACGTCACAAAACACAAAACGTCACAAAATATATAACGTCAAAAAATACATAACGTCACAAAAATAAATGACGTCACAAAATATTTAACGACACAAAATTAAATGACGTCACAAAATACATATTTCTAAAAATACATAACGTCACAAAAAAAATGACGTCACAAAATACATAACGTCACAAAAATAAATGACGTCACAAAATACATAACGTCACAAAAATAAATGACGTCACAAAATATTTAACGACACAAAATTAAATGACGTCACAAATACATATTTCATAAAATACATAACGTCACAAAAATAAATGACGTCACAAAATACATAACGTCACAAAAAAAATGACGTCACAAAATACATAACGTCACAAAAATAAATGACGTCACAAAATACATAACGTCACAAAAATAAATGACGTCACAAAATACATAACGTCACAAAAATAAATGACGTCACAAAATACATAACGTCACAAAAACAAATGACGTCACAAAATACATAATGTCACAAAAATAAATGACGTCACAAAATACATAACGTCACAAAAATAAATGACGTCACAAAATACAAAACGTCACAAAATACATAACGTCAAATAATACATAACGTCACAAAAATATATGACTTCAAAAAATAAATAGCGTCACAAAAATAAATGACGTCACAAAATACATAACGTTACAAAAATAAATGACGTCACAAACATAATGACGTCACAAAATACATATCGTCACAAAAATAAATGACGTCACAAAATACATAACGTCACAAAAATAAATGACGTCACAAAATTAATAACGTCACAAAAATAAATGACGTCACAAAATACATAACGTCATAAAAATAAATGAGGTCACAAAAATTAATTACTTCACAAAATTCATAATGTCACAAAAATAAATGACGTCACAAAATACATAACGTCACAAAATACATTACGTCACAAAAATAAATGACGTCACAAAATACATAACGTCACAAAAATAAATGACGTCACAAAATACATAACGTCACCAAAATAATTGACGTCACAAAATACATAACGTCACAAAAATAATTGAGGTAACAAAATACATAACGTCACAAAATACATAACGTCACAAAAATAAATGACGTCACAAAATACATAACGTCACAAAAATAAATGACGTCACAAAATACATAACGTCACAAAATACATAACGTCACAAAAATAAATGACGTCACAAAATACATAACGTCACAAAAACAAATGACGTCACAAAATACATAACGTCACAAAAATAAATGACGTCACAAAATACATAACGTCACAAAATAAATGACGTCACAAAAATTAATTACGTCACAAAATACATAACGTCACAAAATATATAACGTTACAAAAATAAATGACGTCACAAAAATTAATTACGTCAAAAAATACATAACGTCACAAAAATAAATAACGTCACAAAATACATAACGTCACAAAATACATAACGTCACAAAAATAAATGACGTCACAAAATAAATAAAGTCACAAAAATAAATGACGTCACAAAATACATAACGTCACAAAAATAAATGACGTCACAAAATACATAACGTCACAAAATTAATGACGTCACAAAAATTAATTACGTCACAAAATACATAACGTCACAAAAATTAATTACGTCAAAAAATACATAACCTTACAAAAATAAATGACGTCACAAAATACATTACGTCACAAAAATAAATGACGTCACAAAATACATAACGTCACAAAAATAAATGACGTCACAAAATACATAACGTCACAAAAATAAATGACGTCACAAAATACATAACGTCACAAAAATAAATGACGTCACACAAATTAATAACGTCACAAAATACATAACGTCATAAAAATAAATGACGTCACAAAATACATAACGTCACAAAAATAAATGACGTCACAAAATACATAACGTCACAAAAATAAATGACGTCACAAAATACAAAACGTCACAAAATACATAACGTCAAAAAATACATAACGTCACAAAAATATATGACTTCAAAAAATAAATAGCGTCACAAAAATAAATGACGTCACAAAATACATAACGTCACAAAAATAAATGACGTCACAAAAATTAATAACGTCACAAAATACATAACGTCACAAAAATAAATGATGTCACAAAATACATAACGTCACAAAAATAAATGACGTCACAAAATATTTAACGACACAAAATTAAATGACGTCACAAAAGACATATTTCATAAAATACATAACGTCACAAAAAAATGACGTCACAAAATACATAACGTCACAAAAATAAATGACGTCACAAAATACATAACGTCACAAAAATAAATGACGTCACAAAGTACATAACGTCACAAAAATAAATGACGTCACAAAATACATAACGTCACAAAAATAAATGACGTCACACAAATTAATAACGTCACAAAATACATAACGTCACAAAAATAAATGACGTCACAAAATACATAACGTCACAAAAATAAATGACGTCACAAAATACAAAACGTCACAAAATACATAACGTCAAAAAATACATAACGTCACAAAAATATATGACTTCAAAAAATAAATAGCGTCACAAAAATAAATGACGTCACAAAATACATAACGTCACAAAAATAAATGACGTCACAAAAATTAATGACGTCACAAAATACATAACGTCACAAAAATAAATAACGTCACAAAATACATAACGTCACAAAATACATAACGTCACAAAAATAAATGACGTCACAAAATAAATAAAGTCACAAAAATAAATGACGTCACAAAATACATAACGTCACAAAAATAAATGACGTCACAAAATACATAACGTCACAAAATTAATGACGTCACAAAAATTAATTACGTCACAAAATACATAACGTCACAAAAATTAATTACGTCAAAAAATACATAACCTCACAAAAATAAATGACGTCACAAAATACATTACGTCACAAAAATAAATGACGTCACAAAATACATAACGTCACAAAAATAAATGACGTCACAAAATACATAACGTCACAAAAATAAATGACGTCACAAAATACATAACGTCACAAAAATAAATGACGTCACACAAATTAATAACGTCACAAAATACATAACGTCATAAAAATAAATGACGTCACAAAATACATAACGTCACAAAAATAAATGACGTCACAAAATACATAACGTCACAAAAATAAATGACGTCACAAAATACAAAACGTCACAAAATACATAACGTCAAAAAATACATAACGTCACAAAAATATATGACTTCAAAAAATAAATAGCGTCACAAAAATAAATGACGTCACAAAATACATAACGTCACAAAAATAAATGACGTCACAAAAATTAATAACGTCACAAAATACATAACGTCACAAAAATAAATGATGTCACAAAATACATAACGTCACAAAAATAAATGACGTCACAAAATATTTAACGACACAAAATTAAATGACGTCACAAAAGACATATTTCATAAAATACATAACGTCACAAAAAAAATGACGTCACAAAATACATAACGTCACAAAAATAAATGACGTCACAAAATACATAACGTCACAAAAATAAATGACGTCACAAAATATTTAACGACACAAAATTAAATGACGTCACAAAATACATTTTTCATAAAGTCACAAAAATAAATGACGTCACAAAATACATAACTTCACAATAACAAATGACGTCACAAAATACATAACGTCACAAAAATAAATGACGTCACAAAATACATAACGTCACAAAAATAAATGACGTCAAAAAATAAAAAACGTCACAAAATACATAACGTCAAAAAATACATAACGTCACAAAAATATATGACTTAAAAAAATAAATAGCGTCACAAAAATAAATGACGTCACAAACATAATGACGTCACAAAATACATATCGTCACAAAAATAAATGACGTCACAAAATACATAACGTTACAAAAATAAATGACGTCACAAAATACATAACGTCACAAAAATAAATGACGTCACAAAATACATAACGTCATAAAAATAAATGACGTCACAAAAATTCATTACTTCACAAAATACATAATGTCACGAAAATAAATGACGTCACAAAATACATAACGTCACAAAATACATTACGTCACAAAAATAAATGACGTCACAAAATACATAACGTCACAAAAATAAATGACGTCACAAAATACATAACGTCACAAAAATAAATGACGTCACAAAAATTAATTACGTCACAAAATAAATAACGTCACAAAAATAAATGACGTCACAAAATATTTAACGACACAAAATTAAATGACGTCACAAAATACATATTTCTAAAAATACATAACGTCACAAAAAAAATGACGTCACAAAATACATAACGTCACAAAAATAAATGACGTCACAAAGTACATAACGTCACAAAAATAAATGACGTCACAAAATACATAACGTCACAAAAATAAATGACGTCACACAAATTCATAACGTCACAAAATACATAACGTCACAAAAATAAATGACGTCACAAAATAAATAAAGTCACAAAAATAAATGAAATCACAAAATACAAAACGTCACAAAATACATAACGTCAAAAAATACATAACGTCACAAAAATATATGACTTCAAAAAATAAATAGCGTCACAAAAATAAATGACGTCACAAAATACATAACGTCACAAAAATAAATGACGTCACAAAAATTAATAACGTCACAAAATACATAACGTCACAAAAATAAATGATGTCACAAAATACATAACGTCACAAAAATAAATGACGTCACAAAATATTTAACGACACAAAATTAAATGACGTCACAAAAGACATATTTCATAAAATACATAACGTCACAAAAAATGACGTCACAAAATACATAACGTCACAAAAATAAATGACGTCACAAAATACATAACGTCACAAAAATAAATGACGTCACAAAATATTTAACGACACAAAATTAAATGACGTCACAAAATACATTTTTCATAAAGTCACAAAAATAAATGACGTCACAAAATACATAACGTCACAAAAACAAATGACGTCACAAAATACATAACGTCACAAAAATAAATGACGTCACAAAATACATAACGTCACAAAAATAAATGACGTCACAAAATACAGAACGTCACAAAATACATAAAGTCAAAAAATACATAATGTTACAAAAATATATGACTTAAAAAAATAAATAGCGTCACAAAAATGAATGACGTCACAAACATAATGACGACACAAAATACATATCGTCACAAAAATAAATGACGTCACAAAAATAAATGACGTCACAAAATACATAACGTCACAAAAATAAATGACGTCACAAAATACATAACGTCACAAAAATAAATGACGTCACAAAATACATAACGTCATAAAAATAAATGACGTCACAAAAATTAATTACTTCACAAAATACATAATGTCACGAAAGTAAATGACGTCACAAAATACATAACGTCACAAAATACATAACGTCACAAAAAATAAATGACGTCACAAAATGCATAACGTCTCAAAAATAAATGATGTCACAAAATACATAACGTCACAAAATACATAAAGTCAAAAAATACATAACGTTACAAAAATATATGATTAAAAAAAATAAATAGCGTCACAAAAATGAATGACGTCACAAACATAATGACGTCACAAAATACATATCGTCACAAAAATAAATGACGTCACAAAATACATAACGTCACAAAAATAAATGACGTCACAAAATACATAACGTCACAAAAATAAATGACGTCACAAAATACATAACGTCATAAAAATAAATGAAGTCACAAAAATTAATTACTTCACAAAATACATAATGTCACGAAAATAAATGACGTCACAAAATACATAACGTCACAAAATACATTACGTCACAAAAATAAATGACGTCACAAAATACATAACGTCACAAAAATAAATGACGTCACAAAATACATAACGTCACAAAAATAAATGACGTCACAAAAATTAATTACGTCACAAAATAAATAACGTCACAAAAATAAATGACGTCACAAAAATTTATTACGTCACAAAAATAAATAACGTCACAAAATATATAACGTCACAAAAATAAATGACGTCACAAAATACATAACGTCACAAAAACAAATGACGTCACAAAATACATAACGTCACAAAAATAAATGACGTCACAAAATACATAACGTCACAAAAATAAATGACGTCACAAAATACAAAACGTCACAAAATACATAACGTCAAAAAATACATAACGTCACAAAAATATATGACTTCAAAAAATAAATAGCGTCACAAAAATAAATGACGTCGCAAAATACATAACGTCACAAAAATAAATGACGTCACAAAAATTAATAACGTCACAAAATACAAAACGTCAAAAAAATAAATGATGTCACAAAATACATAACGTCACAAAAATAAATGACGTCACAAAATATTTAACGACACAAAATTAAATGACGTCACAAAATACATATTTCTAAAAATACATAACGTCACAAAAAAAATGACGTCACAAAATACTTAACGTCACAAAAATAAATGACGTCACAAAATACATAACGTCACAAAAATAAATGACCTCACAAAATATTTAACGACACAAAATTAAATGACGTCACAAATACATATTTCATAAAATACATAACGTCACAAAAATAAATGGCTTCACAAAATACATAACGTCACAAAAAAATGACGTCACAAAATACATAACGTCACAAAAATAAATGACGTCACAAAATACATAACGTCACAAAAATAAATGACGTCACCAAATACATAACGTCACAAAAACAAATGACGTCACAAAATACATAATGTCACAAAAATAAATGACGTCACAAAATACATAACGTCATAAAAATAAATGACGTCACAAAAATTAATTACTTCACAAAATACATAATGTCACAAAAATAAATGACGTCACAAAATACATAACGTCACAAAATACATTACGTCACAAAAATAAATGACGTCACAAAATACTTAACGTCACAAAAAATAAATGACGTCACAAAATGCATAACGTCTCAAAAATAAATGATGTCACAAAATACATAACGTCACAAAATAAATGACGTCATAAAATACATAACGTCACAAAAATAAATGACGTCACAAAAATTTATTACGTCACAAAAATAAATAACGTCACAAAATACATAACGTCACAAAAATAAATGACGTCACAAAATACATAACGTCACAAAAATAACTGACGTCACAAAATACATAACGTCACAAAAATAAATGACGTCACAAAATACATAACGTCATAAAAATAAATGACGTCACAAAAATTAATTACTTCACAAAATTCATAATGTCACAAAAATAAATGACGTCACAAAAAACATAACGTCACAAAATACATTACGTCACAAAAATAAATGACGTCACAAAATACATAACGTCACAAAAATAAATGACGTCACAAAATACATAACGTCACAAAATACATAACGTCACAAAAATAAATGACGTCACAAAATACATAACGTCACAAAAACAAATGACGTCACAAAATACATAACATCACAAAAATAAATGACGTCACAAAATACATAACGTCACATAATAAATGACGTCACAAAAATTAATTACGTCACAAAATACATAACGTCACAAAATATATAACGTCACAAAAATAAATGACGTCACAAAAATTAATTACGTCACAAAATACATAACGTCACAAAAATAAATAACGTCACAAAATACATAACGTCACAAAATACATAACGTCACAAAAATAAATGACGTCACAAAATAAATAAAGTCACAAAAATAAATGACGTCACAAAATACATAACGTCACAAAAATAATGACGTCACAAAATACATAACGTCACAAAATTAATGACGTCACAAAAATTAATGACGTCGCAAAATACATAACGTCACAAAAATTAATTACGTCAAAAAATACATAACCTCACAAAAATAAATGACGTCACAAAATACATAACGTCACAAAAATAAATGACGTCACAAAATAAAAAACGTCACAAAATACATAACGTCAAAAAATACATAACGTCACAAAAATATATGACTTCAAAAAATAAATAGCGTCACAAAAATAAATGTCGTCACAAAATACATAACGTCACAAAAATAAATGACGTCACAAAAATTAATAACGTCACAAAATACATAACGTCACAAAAATAAATGATGTCACAAAATACATAACGTCACAAAAATAAATGACGTCACAAAATTCAAAACGTCACAAAATACATAACGTCACAAAAATATATGACTTCAAAAAATAAATAGCGTCACAAAAATAAATGACGTCACAAAATACATAACGTCACAAAAATAAATGACGTCACAAAAATTAATAACGTCACAAAATACAAAACGTCACAAAAATAAATGATGTCACAAAATACATAACGTCACAAAAATAAATGACTTCACAAAATATTTAACGACACAAAATTAAATGACGTCACAAAATACATATTTCTAAAAATACATAACGTCACAAAAAAAATGACGTCACAAAATACTTAACGTCACAAAAATAAATGACGTCACAAAATACATAACGTCACAAAAATAAATGACGTCACAAAATATTTAACGACACAAAATTAAATGACGTCACAAATACATATTTCATAAAATACATAACGTCACAAAAATAAATGGCTTCACAAAATACATAACGTCACAAAAAAATGACGTCACAAAATACATAACGTCACAAAAATAAATGACGTCACAAAATACATAACGTCACAAAAATAAATGACGTCACCAAATACATAACGTCACAAAAACAAATGACGTCACAAAATACATAATGTCACAAAAATAAATGACGTCACAAAATACATAACGTCATAAAAATAAATGACGTCACAAAAATTAATTACTTCACAAAATACATAATGTCACAAAAATAAATGACGTCACAAAATACATAACGTCACAAAATACATTACGTCACAAAAATAAATGACGTCACAAAATACTTAACGTCACAAAAAATAAATGACGTCACAAAATGCATAACGTCTCAAAAATAAATGATGTCACAAAATACATAACGTCACAAAATAAATGACGTCATAAAATACATAACGTCACAAAAATAAATGACGTCACAAAAATTTATTACGTCACAAAAATAAATAATGTCACAAAATACATAACGTCACAAAAATAAATGACGTCACAAAATACATAACGTCACAAAAATAACTGACGTCACAAAATACATAACGTCACAAAAATAAATGACGTCACAAAATACATAACGTCATAAAAATAAATGACGTCACAAAATACATAACGTCACAAAAATAAATGACGTCACAAAATATATAACGTCACAAAATACATAACGTCACAAAAATAAATGACGTCACAAAATACATAACGTCACAAAAACAAATGACGTCACAAAATACATAACGTCACAAAAATAAATGACGTCACAAAATACATAACGTCACATAATAAATGACGTCACAAAAATTAATTACGTCACAAAATACATAACGTCACAAAATATATAACGTCACAAAAATAAATGACGTCACAAAAATTAATTACGTCACAAAATACATAACGTCACAAAAATAAATAACGTCACAAAATACATAACGTCACAAAATACATAACGTCACAAAAATAAATGACGTCACAAAATAAATAAAGTCACAAAAATAAATGACGTCACAAAATACATAACGTCACAAAAATAATGACGTCACAAAATACATAACGTCACAAAATTAATGACGTCACAAAAATTAATGACGTCACAAAATACATAACGTCACAAAAATTAATTACGTCAAAAAATACATAACCTCACAAAAATAAATGACGTCACAAAATACATAACGTCATAAAAATAAATGACGTCACAAAATACAAAACGTCACAAAATACATAACGTCAAAAAATACATAACGTCACAAAAATATATGACTTCAAAAAATAAATAGCGTCACAAAAATAAATGTCGTCACAAAATACATAACGTCACAAAAATAAATGACGTCACAAAAATTAATAACGTCACAAAATACATAACGTCACAAAAATAAATGATGTCACAAAATACATAACGTCACAAAAATAAATGACGTCACAAAATATTTAACGACACAAAATTAAATGACGTCACAAAATACATATTTCTAAAAATACATAACGTCACAAAAAAAATGACGTCACAAAATACATAACGTCACAAAAATAAATGACGTCACAAAATACATAACGTCACAAAAATAAATGACGTCACAAAATATTTAACGACACAAAATTAAATGACGTCACAATACATATTTAATAAAATACATAACGTCACAAAAATAAATGACGTCACAAAATACATAACGTCACAAAAATAAATGACGTCACAAAAATTAATAACGTCACAAAATACAAAACGTCACAAAAATAAATGATGTCACAAAATACATAACGTCACAAAAATAAATGACGTCACAAAATATTTAACGACACAAAATTAAATGACGTCACAAAATACATATTTCTAAAAATACATAACGTCACAAAAAAAATGACGTCACAAAATACTTAACGTCACAAAAATAAATGACGTCACAAAATACATAACGTCACAAAAATAAATGACGTCACAAAATATTTAACGACACAAAATTAAATGACGTCACAAATACATATTTCATAAAATACATAACGTCACAAAAATAAATGGCTTCACAAAATACATAACGTCACAAAAAAATGACGTCACAAAATACATAACGTCACAAAAATAAATGACGTCACAAAATACATAACGTCACAAAAATAAATGACGTCACCAAATACATAACGTCACAAAAACAAATGACGTCACAAAATACATAATGTCACAAAAATAAATGACGTCACAAAATACATAACGTCATAAAAATAAATGACGTCACAAAAATTAATTACTTCACAAAATACATAATGTCACAAAAATAAATGACGTCACAAAATACATAACGTCACAAAATACATTACGTCACAAAAATAAATGACGTCACAAAATACTTAACGTCACAAAAAATAAATGACGTCACAAAATGCATAACGTCTCAAAAATAAATGATGTCACAAAATACATAACGTCACAAAATAAATGACGTCATAAAATACATAACGTCACAAAAATAAATGACGTCACAAAAATTTATTACGTCACAAAAATAAATAACGTCACAAAATACATAACGTCACAAAAATAAATGACGTCACAAAATACATAACGTCACAAAAATAAATGACGTCACAAAATACATAACGTCACAAAATACATAACGTCACAAAAATAAATGACGTCACAAAATACATAACGTCACAAAAATAAATGACGTCACAAAATACATAACGTCATAAAAATAAATGACGTCACAAAATACATAACGTCACAAAAATAAATGACGTCACAAAATACATAACGTCACAAAATACATAACGTCACAAAAATAAATGACGTCACAAAATACATAACGTCACAAAAACAAATGACGTCACAAAATACATAACGTCACAAAAATAAATGACGTCACAAAATACATAACGTCACATAATAAATGACGTCACAAAAATTAATTACGTCACAAAATACATAACGTCACAAAATATATAACGTCACAAAAATAAATGACGTCACAAAAATTAATTACGTCACAAAATACATAACGTCACAAAAATAAATAACGTCACAAAATACATAACGTCACAAAATACATAACGTCACAAAAATAAATGACGTCACAAAATAAATAAAGTCACAAAAATAAATGACGTCACAAAATACATAACGTCACAAAAATAATGACGTCACAAAATACATAACGTCACAAAATTAATGACGTCACAAAAATTAATGACGTCACAAAATACATAACGTCACAAAAATTAATTACGTCAAAAAATACATAACCTCACAAAAATAAATGACGTCACAAAATACATAACGTCATAAAAATAAATGACGTCACAAAATACAAAACGTCACAAAATACATAACGTCAAAAAATACATAACGTCACAAAAATATATGACTTCAAAAAATAAATAGCGTCACAAAAATAAATGTCGTCACAAAATACATAACGTCACAAAAATAAATGACGTCACAAAAATTAATAACGTCACAAAATACATAACGTCACAAAAATAAATGATGTCACAAAATACATAACGTCACAAAAATAAATGACGTCACAAAATATTTAACGACACAAAATTAAATGACGTCACAAAATACATATTTCTAAAAATACATAACGTCACAAAAAAAATGACGTCACAAAATACATAACGTCACAAAAATAAATGACGTCACAAAATACATAACGTCACAAAAATAAATGACGTCACAAAATATTTAACGACACAAAATTAAATGACGTCACAATACATATTTAATAAAATACATAACGTCACAAAAATAAATGACGTCACAAAATACATAACGTCACAAAAAAATGACGTCACAAAATACATAACGTCACAAAAATAAATGACGTCACAAAATACATAACGTCACAAAAATAAATGACGTCACAAAATACATAACGTCACAAAAATAAATGACGTCACAAAATACATAACGTCATAAAAATAAATGACGTCACAAAAATTAATTACTTCACAAAATTCATAATGTCACAAAAATAAATGACGTCACAAAAAACATAACGTCACAAAATACATTACGTCACAAAAATAAATGACGTCACAAAATACATAACGTCACAAAAATAAATGACGTCACAAAATACATAACGTTACAAAAATAAATGACGTCACAAACATAATGACGTCACAAAATACATATCGTCACAAAAATAAATGACGTCACAAAATACATAACGTCACAAAAATAAATGACGTCACAAAATACATAACGTCACAAAAATAAATGACGTCACAAAATACATAACGTCATAAAAATAAATGACGTCACAAAAATTAATTACTTCACAAAATTCATAATGTCACAAAAATTAATGACGTCACAAAAAACATAACGTCACAAAAATAAATGACGTCACAAAATACATAACGTCACAAAAATAAATGACGTCACAAAATACATAACGTCACAAAAATAATTGAGGTAACAAAATACATAACGTCACAAAATACATAACGTCACAAAAATAAATGACGTCACAAAATACATAACGTCACAAAAATAAATGACGTCACAAAATACATAACGTCACAAAAATAAATGACGTCACAAAATACATAACGTCACAAAAACAAATGACGTCACAAAATACATAACGTCACAAAAATAAATGACGTCACAAAATACATAACGTCACAAAATAAATGACGTCACAAAAATTAATTACGTCACAAAATACATAACGTCACAAAATATATAACGTCACAAAAATAAATGACGTCACAAAAATTAATTACGTCACAAAATACATAACGTCACAAAAATAAATAACGTCACAAAATACATAACGTCACAAAATACATAACGTCACAAAAATGAATGACGTCACAAAATAAATAAAGTCACAAAAATAAATGACGTCACAAAATACATAACGTCACAAAAATAAATGACGTCACAAAATACATAACGTCACAAAATTAATGACGTCACAAAAATTAATTACGTCACAAAATACATAACGTCACAAAAATTAATTACGTCAAAAAATACATAACCTCACAAAAATAAATGACGTCACAAAATATATTACGTCACAAAAATAAATGACGTCACAAAATACATAACGTCACAAAAATAAATGACGTCACAAAATACATAACGTCACAAAAATAAATGACGTCACACAAATTAATAACGTCACAAAATACATAACGTCACAAAAATAAATGACGTCACAAAATACATAACGTCACAAAAATAAATGACGTGACAAAAATTAATAACGTCACAAAATACATAACGTCACAAAAACAAATGACGTCACAAAATACATAACGTCACAAAAATAAATGACGTCAAAAAATACATAACGTCACAAAACTATATGACTTAAAAAAATAAATAGCGTCACAAAAATAAATGACGTCACAAAAATTAATGACTTCACAAAATACATAATGTCACGAAAATAAATGACGTCACAAAATACATAACGTCACAAAATACATTACGTCACAAAAATAAATGACGTCACAAAATACATAACGTCACAAAAATAAATGACGTCACAAAATACATAACGTCACAAAAATAAACGACGTCACAAAAATTAATTACGTCACAAAATAAATAACGTCACAAAAATAAATGACGTCACAAAATACATAACGTCACAAAAATAAATGACGTCACAAAATATTTAACGACACAAAATTAAATGACGTCACAATACATATTTAATAAAATACATAACGTCACAAAAATAAATGACGTCACAAAATACATAACGTCACAAAAAAATGACGTCACAAAATACATAACGTCACAAAAATAAATGACGTCACAAAATACATAACGTCACAAAAATAAATGACGTCACAAAATACATAACGTCACAAAAATAAATGACGTCACAAAATACATAACGTCATAAAAATAAATGACGTCACAAAAATTAATTACTTCACAAAATTCATAATGTCACAAAAATAAATGACGTCACAAAAAACATAACGTCACAAAATACATTACGTCACAAAAATAAATGACGTCACAAAATACATAACGTCACAAAAATAAATGACGTCACAAAATACATAACGTTACAAAAATAAATGACGTCACAAACATAATGACGTCACAAAATACATATCGTCACAAAAATAAATGACGTCACAAAATACATAACGTCACAAAAATAAATGACGTCACAAAATACATAACGTCACAAAAATAAATGACGTCACAAAATACATAACGTCATAAAAATAAATGACGTCACAAAAATTAATTACTTCACAAAATTCATAATGTCACAAAAATTAATGACGTCACAAAAAACATAACGTCACAAAATACATTACGTCACAAAAATAAATGACGTCACAAAATACATAACGTCACAAAAATAAATGACGTCACAAAATACATAACGTCACAAAAATAATTGAGGTAACAAAATACATAACGTCACAAAATACATAACGTCACAAAAATAAATGACGTCACAAAATACATAACGTCACAAAAATAAATGACGTCACAAAATACATAACGTCACAAAAATAAATGACGTCACAAAATACATAACGTCACAAAAACAAATGACGTCACAAAATACATAACGTCACAAAAATAAATGACGTCACAAAATACATAACGTCACAAAATAAATGACGTCACAAAAATTAATTACGTCACAAAATACATAACGTCACAAAATATATAACGTCACAAAAATAAATGACGTCACAAAAATTAATTACGTCACAAAATACATAACGTCACAAAAATAAATAACGTCACAAAATACATAACGTCACAAAATACATAACGTCACAAAAATGAATGACGTCACAAAATAAATAAAGTCACAAAAATAAATGACGTCACAAAATACATAACGTCACAAAAATAAATGACGTCACAAAATACATAACGTCACAAAATTAATGACGTCACAAAAATTAATTACGTCACAAAATACATAACGTCACAAAAATTAATTACGTCAAAAAATACATAACCTCACAAAAATAAATGACGTCACAAAATATATTACGTCACAAAAATAAATGACGTCACAAAATACATAACGTCACAAAAATAAATGACGTCACAAAATACATAACGTCACAAAAATAAATGACGTCACACAAATTAATAACGTCACAAAATACATAACGTCACAAAAATAAATGACGTCACAAAATACATAACGTCACAAAAATAAATGACGTGACAAAAATTAATAACGTCACAAAATACATAACGTCACAAAAACAAATGACGTCACAAAATACATAACGTCACAAAAATAAATGACGTCAAAAAATACATAACGTCACAAAACTATATGACTTAAAAAAATAAATAGCGTCACAAAAATAAATGACGTCACAAAAATTAATGACTTCACAAAATACATAATGTCACGAAAATAAATGACGTCACAAAATACATAACGTCACAAAATACATTACGTCACAAAAATAAATGACGTCACAAAATACATAACGTCACAAAAATAAATGACGTCACAAAATACATAACGTCACAAAAATAAACGACGTCACAAAAATTAATTACGTCACAAAATAAATAACGTCACAAAAATAAATGACGTCACAAAATACATAACGTCACAAAATACATAACGTCACAAAAAATAAATGACGTCACAAAATGCATAACGTCTCAAAAATAAATGATGTCACAAAATACATAACGTCACAAAATAAATGACGTCATAAAATACATAACGTCACAAAAATAAATGACGTCACAAAAATTTATTACGTCACAAAGATAAATAACGTCACAAAATACATAACGTGACAAAAATAAATGACGTCACAAAATACATAACGTCACAAAAACAAATGACGTCACAAAATACATAATGTCACAAAAATAAATGACGTCACAAAATACATAACGTCACAAAAATTAATGACGTCACAAAATACAAAACGTCACAAAATACATAACGTCAAAAAATACATAACGTCACAAAAATATATGACTTCAAAAAATAAATAGCGTCACAAAAATAAATGACGTCACAAAATACATAACGTCACAAAAATAAATGACATCACAAACATAATGACGTCACAAAATACATATCGTCACAAAAATAAATGACGTCACAAACATAATGACGTCACAAAATACATATCGTCACAAAAATAAATGACGTCACAAAATACATAACGTCACAAAAATAAATGACGTCACAAAATACATAACGTAACAAAAATAAATGACTTCTCAAAATACATAACGTCATAAAAATAAATGACGTCACAAAAATTAATTACTTCACAAAATACATAATGTCACAAAAATAAATGACGTCACAAAATACATAACGTCACAAAAAACATTACGTCACAAAAATAAATGACGTCACAAAATACATAACGTCACAAAAATAAATGACGTCACAAAATACATAACGTCACAAAAATAAATGACGTCACAAAATACATAACGTCACGAAAATAATTGAGGTAACAAAATACATAACGTCACAAAATACATAACGTCACAAAAATAAATGACGTCACAAAATACATAACGTTACAAAAATTAATGACGTCACAAAATACATAACGTCACAAAATACATAACGTCACATAAATAAATTACGTCACAAAATACATAACGTCACAAAAATAAATGACGTCACAAAATACATAACGTCACAAAAAATAAATGACGTCACAAAATGCATAACGTCTCAAAAATAAATGATGTCACAAAATACATAACGTCACAAAATATATGACGTCATAAAATACATAATGTCACAAAAATAAATGAGGTCACAACAATTTATTACGTCACAAAAATAAATAACGTCACAAAATACATAACGTCACAAAATACATAACGGCACAAAAATAAATGACGTCACAAAATACATAACCTCACAAAAATAAATGACGTCACAAAATACATTACGTCACAAAAATAAATGACGTCACAAAATACATAACGTCACAAAAATAAATAACGTCACAAAATACATAACGTCACAAAAATAAATGACGTCACAAAATACATAACGTCACAAAAATAAATGACGTCACACAAATTAATAACGTCACAAAATACATAACGTCACAAAATACATAACGTCTCAAAAATAAATGACGTCACAAAATACATAACGTCACAAAAATAAATGACGTCACAAAATACATAACGTCACAAAAATAAATGACGTCACAAAATACATAACGTCACAAAAATAAATGACGTCACACAAATTAATAACGTCACAAAATACATAACGTCACAAAATACATAACGTCTCAAAAATAAATGGCTTCACAAAATACATAACGTCACAAAAAAATGACGTCACAAAATACATAACGTCACAAAATACATAACGTCACAAAAATAAATGACGTCACACAAATTAATAACGTCACAAAATACATAACGTCATAAAAATAAATGACGTCACAAAATACATAACGTCACAAAAATAAATGATGTCACAAAATACATAACGTCACAAAAATAAATGACGTCACAAAATATTTAACGACACAAAATTAAATGACGTCACAAAAGACATATTTCATAAAATACATAACGTCACAAAAAAAATGACGTCACAAAATACATAACGTCACAAAAATAAATGACGTCACAAAATACATAACGTCACAAAAATAAATGACGTCACAAAATATTTAACGACACAAAATTAAATGACGTCACAAAATACATTTTTCATAAAGTCACAAAAATAAATGACGTCACAAAATACATAACTTCACAATAACAAATGACGTCACAAAATACATAACGTCACAAAAATAAATGACGTCACAAAATACATAACGTCATAAAAATAAATGACGTCACAAAATACATAACGTCACAAAAATAAATGACGTCACAAAATACATAACGTCACAAAATACATAACGTCACAAAAATAAATGACGTCACAAAATACATAACGTCACAAAAACAAATGACGTCACAAAATACATAACGTCACAAAAATAAATGACGTCACAAAATACATAACGTCACATAATAAATGACGTCACAAAAATTAATTACGTCACAAAATACATAACGTCACAAAATATATAACGTCACAAAAATAAATGACGTCACAAAAATTAATTACGTCACAAAATACATAACGTCACAAAAATAAATAACGTCACAAAATACATAACGTCACAAAATACATAACGTCACAAAAATAAATGACGTCACAAAATACATAACGTCACAAAAATAATGACGTCACAAAATACATAACGTCACAAAATTAATGACGTCACAAAAATTAATGACGTCACAAAATACATAACGTCACAAAAATTAATTACGTCAAAAAATACATAACCTCACAAAAATAAATGACGTCACAAAATACATAACGTCATAAAAATAAATGACGTCACAAAATACAAAACGTCACAAAATACATAACGTCAAAAAATACATAACGTCACAAAAATATATGACTTCAAAAAATAAATAGCGTCACAAAAATAAATGTCGTCACAAAATACATAACGTCACAAAAATAAATGACGTCACAAAAATTAATAACGTCACAAAATACATAACGTCACAAAAATAAATGATGTCACAAAATACATAACGTCACAAAAATAAATGACGTCACAAAATATTTAACGACACAAAATTAAATGACGTCACAAAATACATATTTCTAAAAATACATAACGTCACAAAAAAAATGACGTCACAAAATACATAACGTCACAAAAATAAATGACGTCACAAAATACATAACGTCACAAAAATAAATGACGTCACAAAATATTTAACGACACAAAATTAAATGACGTCACAATACATATTTAATAAAATACATAACGTCACAAAAATAAATGACGTCACAAAATACATAACGTCACAAAAAAATGACGTCACAAAATACATAACGTCACAAAAATAAATGACGTCACAAAATACATAACGTCACAAAAATAAATGACGTCACAAAATACATAACGTCACAAAAATAAATGACGTCACAAAATACATAACGTCATAAAAATAAATGACGTCACAAAAATTAATTACTTCACAAAATTCATAATGTCACAAAAATAAATGACGTCATAAAAAACATAACGTCACAAAATACATTACGTCACAAAAATAAATGACGTCACAAAATACATAACGTCACAAAAATAAATGACGTCACAAAATACATAACGTTACAAAAATAAATGACGTCACAAACATAATGACGTCACAAAATACATATCGTCACAAAAATAAATGACGTCACAAAATACATAACGTCACAAAAATAAATGACGTCACAAAATACATAACGTCACAAAAATAAATGACGTCACAAAATACATAACGTCATAAAAATAAATGACGTCACAAAAATTAATTACTTCACAAAATTCATAATGTCACAAAAATTAATGACGTCACAAAAAACATAACGTCACAAAATACATTACGTCACAAAAATAAATGACGTCACAAAATACATAACGTCACAAAAATAAATGACGTCACAAAATACATAACGTCACAAAAATAATTGAGGTAACAAAATACATAACGTCACAAAATACATAACGTCACAAAAATAAATGACGTCACAAAATACATAACGTCACAAAAATAAATGACGTCACAAAATACATAACGTCACAAAAATAAATGACGTCACAAAATACATAACGTCACAAAAACAAATGACGTCACAAAATACATAACGTCACAAAAATAAATGACGTCACAAAATACATAACGTCACAAAATAAATGACGTCACAAAAATTAATTACGTCACAAAATACATAACGTCACAAAATATATAACGTCACAAAAATAAATGACGTCACAAAAATTAATTACGTCACAAAATACATAACGTCACAAAAATAAATAACGTCACAAAATACATAACGTCACAAAATACATAACGTCACAAAAATGAATGACGTCACAAAATAAATAAAGTCACAAAAATAAATGACGTCACAAAATACATAACGTCACAAAAATAAATGACGTCACAAAATACATAACGTCACAAAATTAATGACGTCACAAAAATTAATTACGTCACAAAATACATAACGTCACAAAAATTAATTACGTCAAAAAATACATAACCTCACAAAAATAAATGACGTCACAAAATATATTACGTCACAAAAATAAATGACGTCACAAAATACATAACGTCACAAAAATAAATGACGTCACAAAATACATAACGTCACAAAAATAAATGACGTCACACAAATTAATAACGTCACAAAATACATAACGTCACAAAAATAAATGACGTCACAAAATACATAACGTCACAAAAATAAATGACGTGACAAAAATTAATAACGTCACAAAATACATAACGTCACAAAAACAAATGACGTCACAAAATACATAACGTCACAAAAATAAATGACGTCAAAAAATACATAACGTCACAAAACTATATGACTTAAAAAAATAAATAGCGTCACAAAAATAAATGACGTCACAAAAATTAATGACTTCACAAAATACATAATGTCACGAAAATAAATGACGTCACAAAATACATAACGTCACAAAATACATTACGTCACAAAAATAAATGACGTCACAAAATACATAACGTCACAAAAATAAATGACGTCACAAAATACATAACGTCACAAAAATAAACGACGTCACAAAAATTAATTACGTCACAAAATAAATAACGTCACAAAAATAAATGACGTCACAAAATACATAACGTCACAAAAATAAATGACGTCACAAAATACAAAACGTCACAAAATACATAACGTCAAAAAATACATAACGTCACAAAAATATATGACTTCAAAAAATAAATAGCGTCACAAAAATAAATGACGTCACAAAATACATAACGTCACAAAAATAAATGACGTCACAAAAATTAATAACGTCACAAAATACATACAAAAATTAATGACGTCACAAAATACATAACGTCACAAAATACATAACGTCACATAAATAAATTACGTCACAAAATACATAACGTCACAAAAATAAATGACGTCACAAAATACATAACGTCACAAAAAATAAATGACGTCACAAAATGCATAACGTCTCAAAAATAAATGATGTCACAAAATACATAACGTCACAAAATATATGACGTCATAAAATACATAATGTCACAAAAATAAATGAGGTCACAACAATTTATTACGTCACAAAAATAAATAACGTCACAAAATACATAACGTCACAAAATACATAACGGCACAAAAATAAATGACGTCACAAAATACATAACCTCACAAAAATAAATGACGTCACAAAATACATTACGTCACAAAAATAAATGACGTCACAAAATACATAACGTCACAAAAATAAATGACGTCACAAAATACATAACGTCACAAAAATAAATGACGTCACAAAATACATAACGTCACAAAAATAAATGACGTCACACAAATTAATAACGTCACAAAATACATAACGTCACAAAATACATAACGTCTCAAAAATAAATGACGTCACAAAATACATAACGTCACAAAAATAAATGACGTCACACAAATTAATAACGTCACAAAATACATAACGTCACAAAAATAAATGACGTCACAAAAATTAATTACGTCACAAAATACATAACGTCACAAAATATATAACGTCACAAAAATAAATGACGTCACAAAAATTAATTACGTCACAAAATACATAACGTCACAAAAATAAATGACGTCACAAAATACATAACGTCACAAAATACATAACGTCACAAAAATGAATGACGTCACAAAATAAATAAAGTCACAAAAATAAATGACGTCACAAAATACATAACGTCACAAAAATAAATGACGTCACAAAATACATAACGTCACAAAATTAATGACGTCACAAAAATTAATTACGTCACAAAATACATAACGTCACAAAAATTAATTACGTCAAAAAATACATAACCTCACAAAAATAAATGACGTCACAAAATACATTACGTCACAAAAATAAATGACGTCACAAAATACATAACGTCACAAAAATAAATGACGTCACAAAATACATAACGTCACAAAAATAAATGACGTCACAAAATACATAACGTCACAAAAATAAATGACGTCACGCAAATTAATAACGTCACAAAATTCATAACGTCACAAAAATAAATGACGTCACAAAATACATAACGTCACAAAAATAAATGACGTGACAAAAATTAATAACGTCACAAAATACATAACGTCACAAAAACAAATGACGTCACAAAATACATAACGTCACAAAAATAAATGACGTCAAAAAATACATAACGTCACAAAACTATATGACTTAAAAAAATAAATAGCGTCACAAAAATAAATGACGTCACAAAAATTAATGACTTCACAAAATACATAATGTCACGAAAATAAATGACGTCACAAAATACATAACGTCACAAAATACATTACGTCACAAAAATAAATGACGTCACAAAATACATAACGTCACAAAATACATAACGTCACAAAAATGAATGACGTCACAAAATAAATAAAGTCACAAAAATAAATGACGTCACAAAATACATAACGTCACAAAAATAAATGACGTCACAAAATACATAACGTCACAAAATTAATGACGTCACAAAAATTAATTACGTCACAAAATACATAACGTCACAAAAATTAATTACGTCAAAAAATACATAACCTCACAAAAATAAATGACGTCACAAAATACATTACTTCACAAAAATAAATGACGTCACAAAATACATAACGTCACAAAAATAAATGTCGTCACAAAATACATAACGTCACAAAAATAAATGACGTCACAAAATACATAACGTCACAAAAATAAATGACGTCACGCAAATTAATAACGTCACAAAATACATAACGTCACAAAAATAAATGACGTCACAAAATACATAACGTCACAAAAATAAATGACGTGACAAAAATTAATAACGTCACAAAATACATAACGTCACAAAAACAAATGACGTCACAAAATACATAACGTCACAAAAATAAATGACGTCAAAAAATACATAACGTCACAAAACTATATGACTTAAAAAAATAAATAGCGTCACAAAAATAAATGACGTCACAAAAATTAATGACTTCACAAAATACATAATGTCACGAAAATAAATGACGTCACAAAATACATAACGTCACAAAATACATTACGTCACAAAAATAAATGACGTCACAAAATACATAACGTCACAAAAATAAATGACGTCACAAAATACATAACGTCACAAAAATAAACGACGTCACAAAAATTAATTACGTCACAAAATAAATAACGTCACAAAAATAAATGACGTCACAAAATACATAACGTCACAAAAATTAATGACGTCACAAAATACAAAACGTCACAAAATACATAACGTCAAAAAATACATAACGTCACAAAACTATATGACTTAAAAAAATAAATAGCGTCACAAAAATAAATGACGTCACAAAAATTAATGACTTCACAAAATACATAACGTCACAAAAAATAAATGACGTCACAAAATGCATAACGTCTCAAAAATAAATGATGTCACAAAATACATAACGTCACAAAATAAATGACGTCATAAAATACATAACGTCACAAAAATAAATGACGTCACAAAAATTTATTACGTCACAAAGATAAATAACGTCACAAAATACATAACGTCACAAAAATAAATGACGTCACAAAATACATAACGTCACAAAAACAAATGACGTCACAAAATACATAATGTCACAAAAATAAATGACGTCACAAAATACATAACGTCACAAAAATTAATGACGTCACAAAATACAAAACGTCACAAAATACATAACGTCAAAAAATACATAACGTCACAAAAATATATGACTTCAAAAAATAAATAGCGTCACAAAAATAAATGACGTCACAAAATACATAACGTCACAAAAATAAATGACGTCACAAAATACATAACGTAACAAAAATAAATGACTTCTCAAAATACATAACGTCATAAAAATAAATGACGTCACAAAAATTAATTACTTCACAAAATACAAAATGTCACAAAAATAAATGACGTCACAAAATACATAACGTCACAAAATACATTACGTCACAAAAATAAATGACGTCACAAAATACATAACGTCACAAAAATAAATGACGTCACAAAATACATAACGTCACAAAAATAAATGACGTCACAAAATACATAACGTCACGAAAATAATTGAGGTAACAAAATACATAACGTCACAAAATACATAACGTCACAAAAATAAATGACGTCACAAAATACATAACGTTACAAAAATTAATGACGTCACAAAATACATAACGTCACAAAATACATAACGTCACATAAATAAATTACGTCACAAAATACATAACGTCACAAAAATAAATGACGTCACAAAATACATAACGTCACAAAAAATAAATGACGTCACAAAATGCATAACGTCTCAAAAATAAATGATGTCACAAAATACATAACGTCACAAAATATATGACGTCATAAAATACATAATGTCACAAAAATAAATGAGGTCACAACAATTTATTACGTCACAAAAATAAATAACGTCACAAAATACATAACGTCACAAAATACATAACGGCACAAAAATAAATGACGTCACAAAATACATAACCTCACAAAAATAAATGACGTCACAAAATACATTACGTCACAAAAATAAATGACGTCACAAAATACATAACGTCACAAAAATAAATGACGTCACAAAATACATAACGTCACAAAAATAAATGACGTCACAAAATACATAACGTCACAAAAATAAATGACGTCACACAAATTAATAACGTCACAAAATACATAACGTCACAAAATACATAACGTCTCAAAAATAAATGACGTCACAAAATACATAACGTCACAAAAATAAATGACGTCACACAAATTAATAACGTCACAAAATACATAACGTCACAAAAATAAATGACGTCACAAAAATTAATTACGTCACAAAATACATAACGTCACAAAATATATAACGTCACAAAAATAAATGACGTCACAAAAATTAATTACGTCACAAAATACATAACGTCACAAAAATAAATGACGTCACAAAATACATAACGTCACAAAATACATAACGTCACAAAAATGAATGACGTCACAAAATAAATAAAGTCACAAAAATAAATGACGTCACAAAATACATAACGTCACAAAAATAAATGACGTCACAAAATACATAACGTCACAAAATTAATGACGTCACAAAAATTAATTACGTCACAAAATACATAACGTCACAAAAATTAATTACGTCAAAAAATACATAACCTCACAAAAATAAATGACGTCACAAAATACATTACGTCACAAAAATAAATGACGTCACAAAATACATAACGTCACAAAAATAAATGACGTCACAAAATACATAACGTCACAAAAATAAATGACGTCACAAAATACATAACGTCACAAAAATAAATGACGTCACGCAAATTAATAACGTCACAAAATTCATAACGTCACAAAAATAAATGACGTCACAAAATACATAACGTCACAAAAATAAATGACGTGACAAAAATTAATAACGTCACAAAATACATAACGTCACAAAAACAAATGACGTCACAAAATACATAACGTCACAAAAATAAATGACGTCAAAAAATACATAACGTCACAAAACTATATGACTTAAAAAAATAAATAGCGTCACAAAAATAAATGACGTCACAAAAATTAATGACTTCACAAAATACATAATGTCACGAAAATAAATGACGTCACAAAATACATAACGTCACAAAATACATTACGTCACAAAAATTAATGACGTCACAAAATACATAACGTCACAAAAATAAATGACGTCACAAAATACATAACGTCACAAAAATAAACGACGTCACAAAAATTAATTACGTCACAAAATAAATAACGTCACAAAAATAAATGACGTCACAAAATACATAACGTCACAAAATACATAACGTCACAAAAAATAAATGACGTCACAAAATGCATAACGTCTCAAAAATAAATGATGTCACAAAATACATAACGTCACAAAATAAATGACGTCATAAAATACATAACGTCACAAATTTAAATGACGTCACAAAAATTTATTACGTCACAAAGATAAATAACGTCACAAAATACATAACGTCACAAAAATAAATGACGTCACAAAATATATAACGTCACAAAAACAAATGACGTCACAAAATACATAACGTCACAAAAATAAATGACGTCACAAAATACATAACGTCACAAAAATTAATAACGTCACAAAATACAAAACGTCACAAAATACATAACGTCAAAAAATACATAACGTCACAAAAATATATGACTTCAAAAATAAATAGCGTCACAAAAATAAATGACGTCACAAAATACATAACGTCACAAAAATAAATGACGTCACAAACATAATGACGTCACAAAATACATATCGTCACAAAAATAAATGACGTCACAAAATACATAACGTCACAAAAATAAATGACGTCACAAAATACATAACGTAACAAAAATAAATGACTTCTCAAAATACATAACGTCATAAAAATAAATGACGTCACAAAAATTAATTACTTCACAAAATACATAATGTCACAAAAATAAATGACGTCACAAAATACATAACGTCACAAAATACATTACGTCACAAAAATAAATGACGTCACAAAATACATAACGTCACAAAAATAAATGACGTCACAAAATACATAACGTCACAAAAATAAATGACGTCACAAAATACATAACGTCACGAAAATAATTGAGGTAACAAAATACATAACGTCACAAAATACATAACGTCACAAAAATAAATGACGTCACAAAATACATAACGTTACAAAAATTAATGACGTCACAAAATACATAACGTCACAAAATACATAACGTCACATAAATAAATTACGTCACAAAATACATAACGTCACAAAAATAAATGACGTCACAAAATACATAACGTCACAAAAAATAAATGACGTCACAAAATGCATAACGTCTCAAAAATAAATGATGTCACAAAATACATAACGTCACAAAATATATGACGTCATAAAATACATAATGTCACAAAAATAAACGAGGTCACAACAATTTATTACGTCACAAAAATAAATAACGTCACAAAATACATAACGTCACAAAATACATAACGGCACAGAAATAAATGACGTCACAAAATACATAACCTCACAAAAATAAATGACGTCACAAAATACATTACGTCACAAAAATAAATGACGTCACAAAATACATAACGTCACAAAAATAAATGACGTCACAAAATACATAACGTCACAAAAATAAATGACGTCACAAAATACATAACGTCACAAAAATAAATGACGTCACACAAATTAATAACGTCACAAAATACATAACGTCACAAAAGTAAATGACGTCACAAAATACATAACGTCACAAAAATAAATGACGTCACAAAATACATAACTTCACAAAAATAAATGACGTCACAAAATACAAAACGTCACAAAATACATAACGTCAAAAAATACATAACGTCACAAAAATATATGACTTCAAAAAATAAATAGCGTCACAAAAATAAATGACGTCACAAAATACATAACGTCACAAAAATAAATGACGTGACAAAAATTAATAACGTCACAAAATACATAACGTCACAAAAATAAATGATGTCACAAAATACATAACGTCACAAAAATAAATGACGTCACAAAATATTTAACGACACAAAATTAAATGACGTCACAAAAGACATATTTCATAAAATACATAACGTCACAAAAAAAATGACGTCATAAAATACATAACGTAACAAAAATAAATGACGTCACAAAATACATAACGTCACAAAAATAAATGACGTCACAAAATACATAACGTCACAAAAAATAAATGACGTCACAAAATGCATAACGTCACAAAAATTAATGACGTCACAAAATACAAAACGTCACAAAATACATAACGTCAAAAAATACATAACGTCACAAAAATATATGACTTCAAAAAATAAATAGCGTCACAAAAATAAATGACGTCACAAAATACATAACGTAACAAAAATAAATGACTTCTCAAAATACATAACGTCATAAAAATAAATGACGTCACAAAAATTAATTACTTCACAAAATACAAAATGTCACAAAAATAAATGACGTCACAAAATACATAACGTCACAAAATACATTACGTCACAAAAATAAATGACGTCACAAAATACATAACGTCACAAAAATAAATGACGTCACAAAATACATAACGTCACAAAAATAAATGACGTCACAAAATACATAACGTCACGAAAATAATTGAGGTAACAAAATACATAACGTCACAAAATACATAACGTCACAAAAATAAATGACGTCACAAAATACATAACGTTACAAAAATTAATGACGTCACAAAATACATAACGTCACAAAATACATAACGTCACATAAATAAATTACGTCACAAAATACATAACGTCACAAAAATAAATGACGTCACAAAATACATAACGTCACAAAAAATAAATGACGTCACAAAATGCATAACGTCTCAAAAATAAATGATGTCACAAAATACATAACGTCACAAAATATATGACGTCATAAAATACATAATGTCACAAAAATAAACGAGGTCACAACAATTTATTACGTCACAAAAATAAATAACGTCACAAAATACATAACGTCACAAAATACATAACGGCACAGAAATAAATGACGTCACAAAATACATAACCTCACAAAAATAAATGACGTCACAAAATACATTACGTCACAAAAATAAATGACGTCACAAAATACATAACGTCACAAAAATAAATGACGTCACAAAATACATAACGTCACAAAAATAAATGACGTCACAAAATACATAACGTCACAAAAATAAATGACGTCACACAAATTAATAACGTCACAAAATACATAACGTCACAAAAGTAAATGACGTCACAAAATACATAACGTCACAAAAATAAATGACGTCACAAAATACATAACGTCACAAAAATAAATGACGTCACAAAATACAAAACGTCACAAAATACATAACGTCAAAAAATACATAACGTCACAAAAATATATGACTTCAAAAAATAAATAGCGTCACAAAAATAAATGACGTCACAAAATACATAACGTCACAAAAATAAATGACGTGACAAAAATTAATAACGTCACAAAATACATAACGTCACAAAAATAAATGATGTCACAAAATACATAACGTCACAAAAATAAATGACGTCACAAAATATTTAACGACACAAAATTAAATGACGTCACAAAAGACATATTTCATAAAATACATAACGTCACAAAAAAAATGACGTCATAAAATACATAACGTAACAAAAATAAATGACGTCACAAAATACATAACGTCACAAAAATAAATGACGTCACAAAATACATAACGTCACAAAAAATAAATGACGTCACAAAATGCATAACGTCACAAAAATTAATGACGTCACAAAATACAAAACGTCACAAAATACATAACGTCAAAAAATACATAACGTCACAAAAATATATGACTTCAAAAAATAAATAGCGTCACAAAAATAAATGACGTCACAAAATACATAACGTAACAAAAATAAATGACTTCTCAAAATACATAACGTCATAAAAATAAATGACGTCACAAAAATTAATTACTTCACAAAATACAAAATGTCACAAAAATAAATGACGTCACAAAATACATAACGTCACAAAATACATTACGTCACAAAAATAAATGACGTCACAAAATACATAACGTCACAAAAATAAATGACGTCACAAAATACATAACGTCACAAAAATAAATGACGTCACAAAATACATAACGTCACGAAAATAATTGAGGTAACAAAATACATAACGTCACAAAATACATAACGTCACAAAAATAAATGACGTCACAAAATACATAACGTTACAAAAATTAATGACGTCACAAAATACATAACGTCACAAAATACATAACGTCACATAAATAAATTACGTCACAAAATACATAACGTCACAAAAATAAATGACGTCACAAAATACATAACGTCACAAAAAATAAATGACGTCACAAAATGCATAACGTCTCAAAAATAAATGATGTCACAAAATACATAACGTCACAAAATATATGACGTCATAAAATACATAATGTCACAAAAATAAATGAGGTCACAACAATTTATTACGTCACAAAAATAAATAACGTCACAAAATACATAACGTCACAAAATACATAACGGCACAAAAATAAATGACGTCACAAAATACATAACCTCACAAAAATAAATGACGTCACAAAATACATTACGTCACAAAAATAAATGACGTCACAAAATACATAACGTCACAAAAATAAATGACGTCACAAAATACATAACGTCACAAAAATAAATGACGTCACAAAATACATAACGTCACAAAAATAAATGACGTCACACAAATTAATAACGTCACAAAATACATAACGTCACAAAATACATAACGTCTCAAAAATAAATGACGTCACAAAATACATAACGTCACAAAGATAAATGACGTCACACAAATTAATAACGTCACAAAATACATAACGTCACAAAAATAAATGACGTCACAAAAATTAATTACGTCACAAAATACATAACGTCACAAAATATATAACGTCACAAAAATAAATGACGTCACAAAAATTAATTACGTCACAAAATACATAACGTCACAAAAATAAATGACGTCACAAAATACATAACGTCACAAAATACATAACGTCACAAAAATGAATGACGTCACAAAATAAATAAAGTCACAAAAATAAATGACGTCACAAAATACATAACGTCACAAAAATAAATGACGTCACAAAATACATAACGTCACAAAATTAATGACGTCACAAAAATTAATTACGTCACAAAATACATAACGTCACAAAAATTAATTACGTCAAAAAATACATAACCTCACAAAAATAAATGACGTCACAAAATACATTACGTCACAAAAATAAATGACGTCACAAAATACATAACGTCACAAAAATAAATGACGTCACAAAATACATAACGTCACAAAAATAAATGACGTCACAAAATACATAACGTCACAAAAATAAATGACGTCACGCAAATTAATAACGTCACAAAATTCATAACGTCACAAAAATAAATGACGTCACAAAATACATAACGTCACAAAAATAAATGACGTGACAAAAATTAATAACGTCACAAAATACATAACGTCACAAAAACAAATGACGTCACAAAATACATAACGTCACAAAAATAAATGACGTCAAAAAATACATAACGTCACAAAACTATATGACTTAAAAAAATAAATAGCGTCACAAAAATAAATGACGTCACAAAAATTAATGACTTCACAAAATACATAATGTCACGAAAATAAATGACGTCACAAAATACATAACGTCACAAAATACATTACGTCACAAAAATTAATGACGTCACAAAATACATAACGTCACAAAAATAAATGACGTCACAAAATACATAACGTCACAAAAATAAACGACGTCACAAAAATTAATTACGTCACAAAATAAATAACGTCACAAAAATAAATGACGTCACAAAATACATAACGTCACAAAATACATAACGTCACAAAAAATAAATGACGTCACAAAATGCATAACGTCTCAAAAATAAATGATGTCACAAAATACATAACGTCACAAAATAAATGACGTCATAAAATACATAACGTCACAAATTTAAATGACGTCACAAAAATTTATTACGTCACAAAGATAAATAACGTCACAAAATACATAACGTCACAAAAATAAATGACGTCACAAAATATATAACGTCACAAAAACAAATGACGTCACAAAATACATAACGTCACAAAAATAAATGACGTCACAAAATACATAACGTCACAAAAATTAATAACGTCACAAAATACAAAACGTCACAAAATACATAACGTCAAAAAATACATAACGTCACAAAAATATATGACTTCAAAAATAAATAGCGTCACAAAAATAAATGACGTCACAAAATACATAACGTCACAAAAATAAATGACGTCACAAACATAATGACGTCATAAAATACATATCGTCACAAAAATAAATGACGTCACAAAATACATAACGTCACAAAAATAAATGACGTCACAAAATACATAACGTAACAAAAATAAATGACTTCTCAAAATACATAACGTCATAAAAATAAATGACGTCACAAAAATTAATTACTTCACAAAATACATAATGTCACAAAAATAAATGACGTCACAAAATACATAACGTCACAAAATACATTACGTCACAAAAATAAATGACGTCACAAAATACATAACGTCACAAAAATAAATGACGTCACAAAATACATAACGTCACAAAAATAAATGACGTCACAAAATACATAACGTCACGAAAATAATTGAGGTAACAAAATACATAACGTCACAAAATACATAACGTCACAAAAATAAATGACGTCACAAAATACATAACGTTACAAAAATTAATGACGTCACAAAATACATAACGTCACAAAATACATAACGTCACATAAATAAATTACGTCACAAAATACATAACGTCACAAAAATAAATGACGTCACAAAATACATAACGTCACAAAAAATAAATGACGTCACAAAATGCATAACGTCTCAAAAATAAATGATGTCACAAAATACATAACGTCACAAAATATATGACGTCATAAAATACATAATGTCACAAAAATAAACGAGGTCACAACAATTTATTACGTCACAAAAATAAATAACGTCACAAAATACATAACGTCACAAAATACATAACGGCACAGAAATAAATGACGTCACAAAATACATAACCTCACAAAAATAAATGACGTCACAAAATACATTACGTCACAAAAATAAATGACGTCACAAAATACATAACGTCACAAAAATAAATGACGTCACAAAATACATAACGTCACAAAAATAAATGACGTCACAAAATACATAACGTCACAAAAATAAATGACGTCACACAAATTAATAACGTCACAAAATACATAACGTCACAAAAGTAAATGACGTCACAAAATACATAACGTCACAAAAATAAATGACGTCACAAAATACATAACGTCACAAAAATAAATGACGTCACAAAATACAAAACGTCACAAAATACATAACGTCAAAAAATACATAACGTCACAAAAATATATGACTTCAAAAAATAAATAGCGTCACAAAAATAAATGACGTCACAAAATACATAACGTCACAAAAATAAATGACGTGACAAAAATTAATAACGTCACAAAATACATAACGTCACAAAAATAAATGATGTCACAAAATACATAACGTCACAAAAATAAATGACGTCACAAAATATTTAACGACACAAAATTAAATGACGTCACAAAAGACATATTTCATAAAATACATAACGTCACAAAAAAAATGACGTCATAAAATACATAACGTAACAAAAATAAATGACGTCACAAAATACATAACGTCACAAAAATAAATGACGTCACAAAATACATAACGTCACAAAAAATAAATGACGTCACAAAATGCATAACGTCTCAAAAATAAATGATGTCACAAAATACATAACGTCACAAAATATATGACGTCATAAAATACATAATGTCACAAAAATAAACGAGGTCACAACAATTTATTACGTCACAAAAATAAATAACGTCACAAAATACATAACGTCACAAAATACATAACGGCACAGAAATAAATGACGTCACAAAATACATAACCTCACAAAAATAAATGACGTCACAAAATACATTACGTCACAAAAATAAATGACGTCACAAAATACATAACGTCACAAAAATAAATGACGTCACAAAATACATAACGTCACAAAAATAAATGACGTCACAAAATACATAACGTCACAAAAATAAATGACGTCACACAAATTAATAACGTCACAAAATACATAACGTCACAAAAGTAAATGACGTCACAAAATACATAACGTCACAAAAATAAATGACGTCACAAAATACATAACGTCACAAAAATAAATGACGTCACAAAATACAAAACGTCACAAAATACGTAACGTCAAAAAATACATAACGTCACAAAAATATATGACTTCAAAAAATAAATAGCGTCACAAAAATAAATGACGTCACAAAATACATAACGTCACAAAAATAAATGACGTGACAAAAATTAATAACGTCACAAAATACATAACGTCACAAAAATAAATGATGTCACAAAATACATAACGTCACAAAAATAAATGACGTCACAAAATATTTAACGACACAAAATTAAATGACGTCACAAAAGACATATTTCATAAAATACATAACGTCACAAAAAAAATGACGTCACAAAATACATAACGTAACAAAAATAAATGACGTCACAAAATACATAACGTCACAAAAATAAATGACGTCACAAAATATTCAACGACACAAAACTAAATGACGTCACAAAATACATTTTTCATAAAGTCACAAAAATAAATGACGTCACAAAATACATAACGTCACAAAAACAAATGACGTCACAAAATACATAACGTCAAAAAATACATAACGTCACAAAACTATATGACTTTAAAAAAAATAGCGTCACAAAAATAAATGACGTCACAAAAATTAATGACTTCACAAAATACATAATGTCACGAAAATAAATGACGTCACAAAATACATAACGTCACAAAATACATTACGTCACAAAAATAAATGACGTCACAAAAAATATAACGTCACGAAAATAAATGACGTCACAAAATACATAACGTCACAAAAATAAATGACGTCACAAAATACATAACGTCACAAAAATAAATGACATCACAAAAATTTATTACGTCACAAAGATAAATAACGTCACAAAATACATAACGTCACAAAAATAAATGACGTCACAAAATACATAACGTCACAAAAACAAATGACGTCACAAAATACATAACGTCACAAAAATAAATGACGTCACAAAATACATAACGTCACAAAAAAATGACGTCACAAAATGCATAACGTCTCAAAAATAAATGATGTCACAAAATACATAACGTCACAAAATAAATGACGTCATAAAATACATAACGTCACAAAAATAAATGACGTCACAAAAATGTATTACGTCACAAAGATAAATAACGTCACAAAATACATAACGTCACAAAAATAAATGACGTCACAAAATACATAACGTCACAAAAACAAATGACGTCACAAAATACATAACGTCACAAAAATAAATGACGTCACAAAATACATAACGTCACAAAAATTAATGACGTCACAAAATACAAAACGTCACAAAATACATAACGTCAAAAAATACATAACGTCACAAAATTATATGACTTCAAAAAATAAATA
This sequence comes from Flexamia atlantica, assembly GCA_035578135.1. Classification (NCBI taxonomy): domain Eukaryota; kingdom Metazoa; phylum Arthropoda; class Insecta; order Hemiptera; family Cicadellidae; genus Flexamia; species Flexamia atlantica. The sequence goes on along the minus strand of JAQJVK010000111.1, from coordinate 119,749 downwards.
GCGTCACAAAAATAAATGACGTCACAAAATACATAACGTCACAAAAATAAATGACGTCACAAACATAATGACGTCACAAAATACATATCGTCACAAAAATAAATGACGTCACAAAATACATAACGTCACAAAAATAAATGACGTCACAAAATACATAACGTAACAAAAATAAATGACGTCTCAAAATACATAACGTCATAAAAATAAATGACGTCACAAAAATTAATTACTTCACAAAATACATAATGTCACAAAAATAAATGACGTCACAAAATACATAACGTCACAAAATACATTACGTCACAAAAATAAATGACGTCACAAAATACATAACGTCACAAAAATAAATGACGTCACAAAATACATAACGTCACAAAAATAAATGACGTCACAAAATACATAACGTCACGAAAATAATTGAGGTAACAAAATACATAACGTCACAAAATACATAACGTCACAAAAATAAATGACGTCACAAAATACATAACGTTACAAAAATTAATGACGTCACAAAATACATAACGTCACAAAATACATAACGTCACATAAATAAATTACGTCACAAAATACATAACGTCACAAAAATAAATGACGTCACAAAATACATAACGTCACAAAAAATAAATGACGTCACAAAATGCATAACGTCTCAAAAATAAATGATGTCACAAAATACATAACGTCACAAAATATATGACGTCATAAAATACATAATGTCACAAAAATAAACGAGATCACAACAATTTATTACGTCACAAAAATAAATAACGTCACAAAATACATAACGTCACAAAATACATAACGGCACAGAAATAAATGACGTCACAAAATACATAACCTCACAAAAATAAATGACGTCACAAAATACATTACGTCACAAAAATAAATGACGTCACAAAATACATAACGTCACAAAAATAAATGACGTCACAAAATACATAACGTCACAAAAATAAATGACGTCACAAAATACATAACGTCACAAAAATAAATGACGTCACACAAATTAATAACGTCACAAAATACATAACGTCACAAAAGTAAATGACGTCACAAAATACATAACGTCACAAAAATAAATGACGTCACAAAATACATAACGTCACAAAAATAAATGACGTCACAAAATACAAAACGTCACAAAATACATAACGTCAAAAAATACATAACGTCACAAAAATATATGACTTCAAAAAATAAATAGCGTCACAAAAATAAATTACGTCACAAAATACATAACGTCACAAAAATAAATGACGTGACAAAAATTAATAACGTCACAAAATACATAACGTCACAAAAATAAATGATGTCACAAAATACATAACGTCACAAAAATAAATGACGTCACAAAATATTTAACGACACAAAATTAAATGACGTCACAAAAGACATATTTCATAAAATACATAACGTCACAAAAAAAATGACGTCACAAAATACATAACGTAACAAAAATAAATGACGTCACAAAATACATAACGTCACAAAAATAAATGACGTCACAAAATATTCAACGACACAAAACTAAATGACGTCACAAAATACATTTTTCATAAAGTCACAAAAATAAATGACGTCACAAAATACATAACGTCACAAAAACAAATGACGTCACAAAATACATAACGTCACAAAAATTAATGACGTCACAAAATACATAACGTCACAAAAATAAATGACGTCACAAAATACAAAACGTCACAAAATACATAACGTCAAAAAATACATAACGTCACAAAACTATATGACTTAAAAAAAAAATAGCGTCACAAAAATAAATGACGTCACAAAAATTAATGACTTCACAAAATACATAATGTCACGAAAATAAATGACGTCACAAAATACATAACGTCACAAAATACATTACGTCACAAAAATAAATGACGTCACAAAATATATAACGTCACAAAAATAAATGACGTCACAAAATACATAACGTCACAAAAATAAATGACGTCACAAAAATTAATTACGTCACAAAATAAATAACGTCACAAAAATAAATGACGTCACAAAATACATAACGTCACAAAATACATAACGTCACAAAAATTAATGACGTCACAAAATACATAACGTCACAAAAATTAATTACGTCAAAAAATACATAACCTCACAAAAATAAATGACGTCACAAAATACATAACGTCACAAAAATAAATGACGTCACAAAATACAAAACGTCACAAAATACATAACGTCAAAAAATACATAACGTCACAAAAATATATGACTTCAAAAAATAAATAGCGTCACAAAAATAAATGTCGTCACAAAATACATAACGTCACAAAAATAAATGACGTCACAAAAATTAATAACGTCACAAAATACATAACGTCACAAAAATAAATGATGTCACAAAATACATAACGTCACAAAAATAAATGACGTCACAAAATACAAAACGTCACAAAATACATAACGTCACAAAAATATATGACTTCAAAAAATAAATAGCGTCACAAAAATAAATGACGTCACAAAATACATAACGTCACAAAAATAAATGACGTCACAAAAATTAATAACGTCACAAAATACAAAACGTCACAAAAATAAATGATGTCACAAAATACATAACGTCACAAAAATAAATGACGTCACAAAATACATAACGTCACAAAAATAAATGACGTCACAAAAATTAATAACGTCACAAAATACAAAACGTCACAAAAATAAATGATGTCACAAAATACATAACGTCACAAAAATAAATGACGTCACAAAATATTTAACGACACAAAATTAAATGACGTCACAAAATACATATTTCTAAAAATACATAACGTCACAAAAAAAATGACGTCACAAAATACTTAACGTCACAAAAATAAATGACGTCACAAAATACATAACGTCACAAAAATAAATGACGTCACAAAATATTTAATGACACAAAATTAAATGACGTCACAAATACATATTTCATAAAATACATAACGTCACAATGGCTTCACAAAATACATAACGTCACAAAAAAATGACGTCACAAAATACATAACGTCACAAAAATAAATGACGTCACAAAATACATAACGTCACAAAAATAAATGACGTCACCAAATACATAACGTCACAAAAACAAATGACGTCACAAAATACATAATGTCACAAAAATAAATGACGTCACAAAATACATAACGTCATAAAAATAAATGACGTCACAAAAATTAATTACTTCCCAAAATACATAATGTCACAAAAATAAATGACGTCACAAAATACATAACGTCACAAAATACATTACGTCACAAAAATAAATGACGTCACAAAATACTTAACGTCACAAAAAATAAATGACATCACAAAATGCATAACGTCTCAAAAATAAATGACCTCACAAAAATTTATTACGTCACAAAAATAAATAACGTCACAAAATACATAACGTCACAAAAATAAATGACGTCACAAAATACATAACGTCACAAAAATAACTGACGTCACAAAATACATAACGTCACAAAAATAAATGACGTCACAAAATACATAACGTCATAAAAATAAATGACGTCACAAAAATTAATTACTTCACAAAATTCATAATGTCACAAAAATAAATGACGTCACAAAAAACATAACGTCACAAAATACATTACGTCACAAAAATAAATGACGTCACAAAATACATAACGTCACAAAAATAAATGACGTCACAAAATACATAACGTCACAAAAATAAATGACGTCACAAAATACATAACGTCACAAAAACAAATGACGTCACAAAATACATAACGTCACAAAAATAAATGACGTCACAAAATACATAACGTCACATAATAAATGACGTCACAAAAATTAATTACGTCACAAAATACATAACGTCACAAAATATATAACGTCACAAAAATAAATGACGTCACAAAAATTAATTACGTCACAAAATACATAACGTCACAAAAATAAATAACGTCACAAAATACATAACGTCACAAAATACATAACGTCACAAAAATAAATGACGTCACAAAATAAATAAAGTCACAAAAATAAATGACGTCACAAAATACATAACGTCACAAAAATAATGACGTCACAAAATACATAACGTCACAAAATTAATGACGTCACAAAAATTAATGACGTCACAAAATACATAACGTCACAAAAATTAATTACGTCAAAAAATACATAACCTCACAAAAATAAATGACGTCACAAAATACATAACGTCACAAAAATAAATGACGTCACAAAATACAAAACGTCACAAAATACATAACGTCAAAAAATACATAACGTCACAAAAATATATGACTTCAAAAAATAAATAGCGTCACAAAAATAAATGTCGTCACAAAATACATAACGTCACAAAAATAAATGACGTCACAAAAATTAATAACGTCACAAAATACATAACGTCACAAAAATAAATGATGTCACAAAATACATAACGTCACAAAAATAAATGACGTCACAAAATACAAAACGTCACAAAATACATAACGTCACAAAAATATATGACTTCAAAAAATAAATAGCGTCACAAAAATAAATGACGTCACAAAATACATAACGTCACAAAAATAAATGACGTCACAAAAATTAATAACGTCACAAAATACAAAACGTCACAAAAATAAATGATGTCACAAAATACATAACGTCACAAAAATAAATGACGTCACAAAATATTTAACGACACAAAATTAAATGACGTCACAAAATACATATTTCTAAAAATACATAACGTCACAAAAAAAATGACGTCACAAAATACTTAACGTCACAAAAATAAATGACGTCACAAAATACATAACGTCACAAAAATAAATGACGTCACAAAATATTTAACGACACAAAATTAAATGACGTCACAAATACATATTTCATAAAATACATAACGTCACAAAAATAAATGGCTTCACAAAATACATAACGTCACAAAAAAATGACGTCACAAAATACATAACGTCACAAAAATAAATGACGTCACAAAATACATAACGTCACAAAAATAAATGACGTCACCAAATACATAACGTCACAAAAACAAATGACGTCACAAAATACATAATGTCACAAAAATAAATGACGTCACAAAATACATAACGTCATAAAAATAAATGACGTCACAAAAATTAATTACTTCACAAAATACATAATGTCACAAAAATAAATGACGTCACAAAATACATAACGTCACAAAATACATTACGTCACAAAAATAAATGACGTCACAAAATACTAAACGTCACAAAAAATAAATGACGTCACAAAATGCATAACGTCTCAAAAATAAATGATGTCACAAAATACATAACGTCACAAAATAAATGACGTCATAAAATACATAACGTCACAAAAATAAATGACGTCACAAAAATTTATTACGTCACAAAAATAAATAACGTCACAAAATACATAACGTCACAAAAATAAATGACGTCACAAAATACATAACGTCACAAAAATAACTGACGTCACAAAATACATAACGTCACAAAAATAAATGACGTCACAAAATACATAACGTCATAAAAATAAATGACGTCACAAAAATTAATTACTTCACAAAATTCATAATGTCACAAAAATAAATGACGTCACAAAAAACATAACGTCACAAAATACATTACGTCACAAAAATAAATGACGTCACAAAATACATAACGTCACAAAAATAAATGACGTCACAAAATACATAACGTCACAAAATACATAACGTCACAAAAATAAATGACGTCACAAAATACATAACGTCACAAAAACAAATGACGTCACAAAATACATAACGTCACAAAAATAAATGACGTCACAAAATACATAACGTCACATAATAAATGACGTCACAAAAATTAATTACGTCACAAAATACATAACGTCACAAAATATATAACGTCACAAAAATAAATGACGTCACAAAAATTAATTACGTCACAAAATACATAACGTCACAAAAATAAATAACGTCACAAAATACATAACGTCACAAAATACATAACGTCACAAAAATAAATGACGTCACAAAATAAATAAAGTCACAAATATAAATGACGTCACAAAATACATAACGTCACAAAAATAATGACGTCACAAAATACATAACGTTACAAAATTAATGACGTCACAAAAATTAATGACGTCACAAAATACATAACGTCACAAAAATTAATTACGTCAAAAAATACATAACCTCACAAAAATAAATGACGTCACAAAATACATAACGTCACAAAAATAAATGACGTCACAAAATACAAAACGTCACAAAATACATAACGTCAAAAAATACATAACGTCACAAAAATATATGACTTCAAAAAATAAATAGCGTCACAAAAATAAATGTCGTCACAAAATACATAACGTCACAAAAATAAATGACGTCACAAAAATTAATAACGTCACAAAATACATAACGTCACAAAAATAAATGATGTCACAAAATACATAACGTCACAAAAATAAATGACGTCACAAAATATTTAACGACACAAAATTAAATGACGTCACAAAATACATATTTCTAAAAATACATAACGTCACAAAAAAAATTACGTCACAAAATACATAACGTCACAAAAATAAATGACGTCACAAAATACATAACGTCACAAAAATAAATGACGTCACAAAATATTTAACGACACAAAATTAAATGACGTCACAATACATATTTAATAAAATACATAACGTCACAAAAATAAATGACGTCACAAAATACATAACGTCACAAAAAAATGACGTCACAAAATACATAACGTCACAAAAATAAATGACGTCACAAAATACATAACGTCACAAAAATAAATGACGTCACAAAATACATAACGTCACAAAAATAAATGACGTCACAAAATACATAACGTCATAAAAATAAATGACGTCACAAAAATTAATTACTTCACAAAATTCATAATGTCACAAAAATAAATGACGTCACAAAAAACATAACGTCACAAAATACATTACGTCACAAAAATAAATGACGTCACAAAATACATAACGTCACAAAAATAAATGACGTCACAAAATACATAACGTTACAAAAATAAATGACGTCACAAACATAATGACGTCACAAAATACATATCGTCACAAAAATAAATGACGTCACAAAATACATAACGTCACAAAAATAAATGACGTCACAAAATACATAACGTCACAAAAATAAATGACGTCACAAAATACATAACGTCATAAAAATAAATGACGTCACAAAAATTAATTACTTCACAAAATTCATAATGTCACAAAAATTAATGACGTCACAAAAAACATAACGTCACAAAATACATTACGTCACAAAAATAAATGACGTCACAAAATACATAACGTCACAAAAATAAATGACGTCACAAAATACATAACGTCACAAAAATAATTGAGGTAACAAAATACATAACGTCACAAAATACATAACGTCACAAAAATAAATGACGTCACAAAATACATAACGTCACAAAAATAAATGACGTCACAAAATACATAACGTCACAAAAATAAATGACGTCACAAAATACATAACGTCACAAAAACAAATGACGTCACAAAATACATAACGTCACAAAAATAAATGACGTCACAAAATACATAACGTCACAAAATAAATGACGTCACAAAAATTAATTACGTCACAAAATACATAACGTCACAAAATATATAACGTCACAAAAATAAATGACGTCACAAAAATTAATTACGTCACAAAATACATAACGTCACAAAAATAAATAACGTCACAAAATACATAACGTCACAAAATACATAACGTCACAAAAATGAATGACGTCACAAAATAAATAAAGTCACAAAAATAAATGACGTCACAAAATACATAACGTCACAAAAATAAATGACGTCACAAAATACATAACGTCACAAAATTAATGACGTCACAAAAATTAATTACGTCACAAAATACATAACGTCACAAAAATTAATTACGTCAAAAAATACATAACCTCACAAAAATAAATGACGTCACAAAATATATTACGTCACAAAAATAAATGACGTCACAAAATACATAACGTCACAAAAATAAATGACGTCACAAAATACATAACGTCACAAAAATAAATGACGTCACAAAATACATAACGTCACAAAAATAAATGACGTCACACAAATTAATAACGTCACAAAATACATAACGTCACAAAAATAAATGACGTCACAAAATACATAACGTCACAAAAAAAAATGACGTGACAAAAATTAATAACGTCACAAAATACATAACGTCACAAAAACAAATGACGTCACAAAATACATAACGTCACAAAAATAAATGACGTCAAAAAATACATAACGTCACAAAACTATATGACTTAAAAAAATAAATAGCGTCACAAAAATAAATGACGTCACAAAAATTAATGACTTCACAAAATACATAATGTCACGAAAATAAATGACGTCACAAAATACATAACGTCACAAAATACATTACGTCACAAAAATAAATGACGTCACAAAATACATAACGTCACAAAAATAAATGACGTCACAAAATACATAACGTCACAAAAATAAACGACGTCACAAAAATTAATTACGTCACAAAATAAATAACGTCACAAAAATAAATGACGTCACAAAATACATAACGTCACAAAATACATAACGTCACAAAAAATAAATGACGTCACAAAATGCATAACGTCTCAAAAATAAATGATGTCACAAAATACATAACGTCACAAAATAAATGACGTCATAAAATACATAACGTCACAAAAAAAAATGACGTCACAAAAATTTATTACGTCACAAAGATAAATAACGTCACAAAATACATAACGTCACAAAAATAAATGACGTCACAAAATACATAACGTCACAAAAACAAATGACGTCACAAAATACATAATGTCACAAAAATAAATGACGTCACAAAATACATAACGTCACAAAAATTAATGACGTCACAAAATACAAAACGTCACAAAATACATAACGTCAAAAAATACATAACGTCACAAAAATATATGACTTCAAAAAATAAATAGCGTCACAAAAATAAATGACGTCACAAAATACATAACGTCACAAAAATAAATGACGTCACAAAATACATAACGTAACAAAAATAAATGACTTCTCAAAATACATAACGTCATAAAAATAAATGACGTCACAAAAATTAATTACTTCACAAAATACAAAATGTCACAAAAATAAATGACGTCACAAAATACATAACGTCACAAAATACATTACGTCACAAAAATAAATGACGTCACAAAATACATAACGTCACAAAAATAAATGACGTCACAAAATACATAACGTCACAAAAATAAATGACGTCACAAAATACATAACGTCACGAAAATAATTGAGGTAACAAAATACATAACGTCACAAAATACATAACGTCACAAAAATAAATGACGTCACAAAATACATAACGTTACAAAAATTAATGACGTCACAAAATACATAACGTCACAAAATACATAACGTCACATAAATAAATTACGTCACAAAATACATAACGTCACAAAAATAAATGACGTCACAAAATACATAACGTCACAAAAAATAAATGACGTCACAAAATGCATAACGTCTCAAAAATAAATGATGTCACAAAATACATAACGTCACAAAATATATGACGTCATAAAATACATAATGTCACAAAAATAAATGAGGTCACAACAATTTATTACGTCACAAAAATAAATAACGTCACAAAATACATAACGTCACAAAATACATAACGGCACAAAAATAAATGACGTCACAAAATACATAACCTCACATAAATAAATGACGTCACAAAATACATTACGTCACAAAAATAAATGACGTCACAAAATACATAACGTCACAAAAATAAATGACGTCACAAAATACATAACGTCACAAAAATAAATGACGTCACAAAATACATAACGTCACAAAAATAAATGACGTCACACAAATTAATAACGTCACAAAATACATAACGTCACAAAATACATAACGTCTCAAAAATAAATGACGTCACAAAATACATAACGTCACAAAAACAAATGACGTCACAAAATACATAATGTCACAAAAATAAATGACGTCACAAAATACATAACGTCACAAAAATAAATGACGTCACAAAATACATAACGTCACAAAAATAAATGACGTCACAAAATACATAACGTCACAAAAATAAATGACGTCACACAAATTAATAACGTCACAAAATACATAACGTCACAAAATACATAACGTCTCAAAAATAAATGACGTCACAAAATATATAACGTCACAAAAATAAATGACGTCACAAAAATTAATTACGTCACAAAATACATAACGTCACAAAAATAAATGACGTCACAAAATACATAACGTCACAAAATACATAACGTCACAAAAATGAATGACGTCACAAAATAAATAAAGTCACAAAAATAAATGACGTCACAAAATACATAACGTCACAAAAATAAATGACGTCACAAAATACATAACGTCACAAAATTAATGACGTCACAAAAATTAATTACGTCACAAAATACATAACGTCACAAAAATTAATTACGTCAAAAAATACATAACCTCACAAAAATAAATGACGTCACAAAATACATTACGTCACAAAAATAAATGACGTCACAAAATACATAACGTCACAAAAATAAATGTCGTCACAAAATACATAACGTCACAAAAATAAATGACGTCACAAAATACATAACGTCACAAAAATAAATGACGTCACGCAAATTAATAACGTCACAAAATACATAACGTCACAAAAATAAATGACGTCACAAAATACATAACGTCACAAAAATAAATGACGTGACAAAAATTAATAACGTCACAAAATACATAACGTCACAAAAACAAATGACGTCACAAAATACATAACGTCACAAAAATAAATGACGTCAAAAAATACATAACGTCACAAAACTATATGACTTAAAAAAATAAATAGCGTCACAAAAATAAATGACGTCACAAAAATTAATGACTTCACAAAATACATAATGTCACGAAAATAAATGACGTCACAAAATACATAACGTCACAAAATACATTACGTCACAAAAATAAATGACGTCACAAAATACATAACGTCACAAAAATAAATGACGTCACAAAATACATAACGTCACAAAAATAAACGACGTCACAAAAATTAATTACGTCACAAAATAAATAACGTCACAAAAATAAATGACGTCACAAAATACATAACGTCACAAAAATTAATGACGTCACAAAATACAAAACGTCACAAAATACATAACGTCAAAAAATACATAACGTCACAAAACTATATGACTTAAAAAAATAAATAGCGTCACAAAAATAAATGACGTCACAAAAATTAATGACTTCACAAAATACATAACGTCACAAAAAATAAATGACGTCACAAAATGCATAACGTCTCAAAAATAAATGATGTCACAAAATACATAACGTCACAAAATAAATGACGTCATAAAATACATAACGTCACAAAAATAAATGACGTCACAAAAATTTATTACGTCACAAAGATAAATAACGTCACAAAATACATAACGTCACAAAAATAAATGACGTCACAAAATACATAACGTCACAAAAACAAATGACGTCACAAAATACATAATGTCACAAAAATAAATGACGTCACAAAATACATAACGTCACAAAAATTAATGACGTCACAAAATACAAAACGTCACAAAATACATAACGTCAAAAAATACATAACGTCACAAAAATATATGACTTCAAAAAATAAATAGCGTCACAAAAATAAATGACGTCACAAAATACATAACGTCACAAAAATAAATGACGTCACAAAATACATAACGTAACAAAAATAAATGACTTCTCAAAATACATAACGTCATAAAAATAAATGACGTCACAAAAATTAATTACTTCACAAAATACAAAATGTCACAAAAATAAATGACGTCACAAAATACATAACGTCACAAAATACATTACGTCACAAAAATAAATGACGTCACAAAATACATAACGTCACAAAAATAAATGACGTCACAAAATACATAACGTAACAAAAATAAATGACGTCTCAAAATACATAACGTCATAAAAATAAATGACGTCACAAAAATTAATGACGTCACAAAATACAAAACGTCACAAAATACATAACGTCAAAAAATACATAACGTCACAAAAATATATGACTTCAAAAAATAAATAGCGTCACAAAAATAAATGACGTCACAAAATACATAACGTCACAAAAATAAATGACGTCACAAAATACATAACGTCACGAAAATAATTGAGGTAACAAAATACATAACGTCACAAAATACATAACGTCACAAAAATAAATGACGTCACAAAATACATAACGTTACAAAAATTAATGACGTCACAAAATACATAACGTCACAAAATACATAACGTCACATAAATAAATTACGTCACAAAATACATAACGTCACAAAAATAAATGACGTCACAAAATACATAACGTCACAAAAAATAAATGACGTCACAAAATGCATAACGTCTCAAAAATAAATGATGTCACAAAATACATAACGTCACAAAATATATGACGTCATAAAATACATAATGTCACAAAAATAAATGAGGTCACAACAATTTATTACGTCACAAAAATAAATAACGTCACAAAATACATAACGTCACAAAATACATAACGGCACAAAAATAAATGACGTCACAAAATACATAACCTCACAAAAATAAATGACGTCACAAAATACATTACGTCACAAAAATAAATGACGTCACAAAATACATAACGTCACAAAAATAAATGACGTCACAAAATACATAACGTCACAAAAATAAATGACGTCACAAAATACATAACGTCACAAAAATAAATGACGTCACACAAATTAATAACGTCACAAAATACATAACGTCACAAAATACATAACGTCTGAAAAATAAATGACGTCACAAAATACATAACGTCACAAAAATAAATGACGTCACACAAATTAATAACGTCACAAAATACATAACGTCACAAAAATAAATGACGTCACAAAAATTAATTACGTCACAAAATACATAACGTCACAAAATATATAACGTCACAAAAATAAATGACGTCACAAAAATTAATTACGTCACAAAATACATAACGTCACAAAAATAAATGACGTCACAAAATACATAACGTCACAAAATACATAACGTCACAAAAATGAATGACGTCACAAAATAAATAAAGTCACAAAAATAAATGACGTCACAAAATACATAACGTCACAAAAATAAATGACGTCACAAAATACATAACGTCACAAAATTAATGACGTCACAAAAATTAATTACGTCACAAAATACATAACGTCACAAAAATTAATTACGTCAAAAAATACATAACCTCACAAAAATAAATGACGTCACTAAATACATTACGTCACAAAAATAAATGACGTCACAAAATACATAACGTCACAAAAATAAATGACGTCACAAAATACATAACGTCACAAAAATAAATGACGTCACAAAATACATAACGTCACAAAAATAAATGACGTCACGCAAATTAATAACGTCACAAAATTCATAACGTCACAAAAATAAATGACGTCACAAAATACATAACGTCACAAAAATAAATGACGTGACAAAAATTAATAACGTCACAAAATACATAACGTCACAAAAACAAATGACGTCACAAAATACATAACGTCACAAAAATAAATGACGTCAAAAAATACATAACGTCACAAAACTATATGACTTAAAAAAATAAATAGCGTCACAAAAATAAATGACGTCACAAAAATTAATGACTTCACAAAATACATAATGTCACGAAAATAAATGACGTCACAAAATACATAACGTCACAAAATACATTACGTCACAAAAATTAATGACGTCACACAAATTAATAACGTCACAAAATACATAACGTCACAAAATACATAACGTCTGAAAAATAAATGACGTCACAAAATACATAACGTCACAAAAATAAATGACGTCACACAAATTAATAACGTCACAAAATACATAACGTCACAAAAATAAATGACGTCACAAAAATTAATTACGTCACAAAATACATAACGTCACAAAATACATAACGTCACAAAATACATTACGTCACAAAAATTAATGACGTCACAAAATACATAACGTCACAAAAATAAATGACGTCACAAAATACATAACGTCACAAAAATAAACGACGTCACAAAAATTAATTACGTCACAAAATAAATAACGTCACAAAAATAAATGACGTCACAAAATACATAACGTCACAAAATACATAACGTCACAAAAAATAAATGACGTCACAAAATGCATAACGTCTCAAAAATAAATGATGTCACAAAATACATAACGTCACAAAATAAATGACGTCATAAAATACATAACGTCACAAATTTAAATGACGTCACAAAAATTTATTACGTCACAAAGATAAATAACGTCACAAAATACATAACGTCACAAAAATAAATGACGTCACAAAATATATAACGTCACAAAAACAAATGACGTCACAAAAATAAATGACGTCACAAAATACATAACGTCACAAAAATAAATGACGTCACAAACATAATGACGTCACAAAATACAAAACGTCACAAAATACATAACGTCAAAAAATACATAACGTCACAAAAATATATGACTTCAAAAAATAAATAGCGTCACAAAAATAAATGACGTCACAAAATACATAACGTCACAAAAATTAATGACGTCACAAAATACAAAACGTCACAAAATACATAACGTCAAAAAATACATAACGTCACAAAACTATATGACTTAAAAAAATAAATAGCGTCACAAAAATAAATGACGTCACAAAAATTAATGACTTCACAAAATACATAACGTCACAAAAAATAAATGACGTCACAAAATGCATAACGTCTCAAAAATAAATGATGTCACAAAATACATAACGTCACAAAATAAATGACGTCATAAAATACATAACGTCACAAAAATAAATGACGTCACAAAAATTTATTACGTCACAAAGATAAATAACGTCACAAAATACATAACCTCACAAAAATAAATGACGTCACAAAATACATAACGTCACAAAAACAAATGACGTCACAAAATACATAATGTCACAAAAATAAATGACGTCACAAAATACATAACGTCACAAAAATTAATGACGTCACAAAATACAAAACGTCACAAAATACATAACGTCAAAAAATACATAACGTCACAAAAATATATGACTTCAAAAAATAAATAGCGTCACAAAAATAAATGACGTCACAAAATACATAACGTCACAAAAATAAATGACGTCACAAAATACATAACGTAACAAAAATAAATGACTTCTCAAAATACATAACGTCATAAAAATAAATGACGTCACAAAAATTAATTACTTCACAAAATACAAAATGTCACAAAAATAAATGACGTCACAAAATACATAACGTCACAAAATACATTACGTCACAAAAATAAATGACGTCACAAAATACATAACGTCACAAAAATAAATGACGTCACAAAATACATAACGTCACAAAAATAAATGACGTCACAAAATACATAACGTCACGAAAATAATTGAGGTAACAAAATACATAACGTCACAAAATACATAACGTCACAAAAATAAATGACGTCACAAAATACATAACGTTACAAAAATTAATGACGTCACAAAATACATAACGTCACAAAATACATAACGTCACATAAATAAATTACGTCACAAAATACATAACCTCACAAAAATAAATGACGTCACAAAATACATATCGTCACAAAAATTAATGACGTCACAAAATACAAAACGTCACAAAATACATAACGTCAAATAATACATAACGTCACAAAAATATATGACTTCAAAAAATAAATAGCGTCACAAAAATAAATGACGTCACAAAATACATAACGTCACAAAAATAAATGACGTCACAAAATACATAACGTCACAAAAACAAATGACGTCACAAAATACATAATTGCACAAAAATAAATGACGTCACACAAATTAATAACGTCACAAAATACATAACGTCACAAAAATAAATGACGTCACAAAAATTAATTACGTCACAAAATACATAACGTCACAAAATATATAACGTCACAAAAATAAATGACGTCACAAAAATTAATTACGTCACAAAATACATAACGTCACAAAAATAAATGACGTCACAAAATACATAACGTCACAAAATACATAACGTCACAAAAATGAATGACGTCACAAAATAAATAAAGTCACAAAAATAAATGACGTCACAAAATACATAACGTCACAAAAATAAATGACGTCACAAAATACATAACGTCACAAAATTAATGACGTCACAAAAATTAATTACGTCACAAAATACATAACGTCACAAAAATTAATTACGTCAAAAAATACATAACCTCACAAAAATAAATGACGTCACAAAATACATAACGTCACAAAAATAAATGACGTCACAAAATACATAACGTCACAAAAATAAATGACGTCACAAAATACATAACGTCACAAAAATAAATGACGTCACGCAAATTAATAACGTCACAAAATTCATAACGTCACAAAAATAAATGACGTCACAAAATAAATAACGTCACAAAAATAAATGACGTGACAAAAATTAATAACGTCACAAAATACATAACGTCACAAAAACAAATGACGTCACAAAATACATAACGTCACAAAAATAAATGACGTCAAAAAATACATAACGTCACAAAACTATATGACTTAAAAAAATAAATAGCGTCACAAAAATAAATGACGTCACAAAAATTAATGACTTCACAAAATACATAATGTCACGAAAATAAATGACGTCACAAAATACATAACGTCACAAAATACATTACGTCACAAAAATTAATGACGTCACAAAATACATAACGTCACAAAAATAAATGACGTCACAAAATACATAACGTCACAAAAATAAACGACGTCACAAAAATTAATTACGTCACAAAATAAATAACGTCACAAAAATAAATGACGTCACAAAATACATAACGTCACAAAATACATAACGTCACAAAAAATAAATGACGTCACAAAATGCATAACGTCTCAAAAATAAATGATGTCACAAAATACATAACGTCACAAAATAAATGACGTCATAAAATACATAACGTCACAAATTTAAATGACGTCACAAAAATTTATTACGTCACAAAGATAAATAACGTCACAAAATACATAACGTCACAAAAATAAATGACGTCACAAAATATATAACGTCACAAAAACAAATGACGTCACAAAATACATAACGTCACAAAAATAAATGACGTCACAAAATACATAACGTCACAAAAATTAATAACGTCACAAAATACAAAACGTCACAAAATACATAACGTCAAAAAATACATAACGTCACAAAAATATATGACTTCAAAAAATAAATAGCGTCACAAAAATAAATGACGTCACAAAATACATAACGTCACAAAAATAAATGACGTCACAAACATAATGACGTCACAAAATACATATCGTCACAAAAATAAATGACGTCACAAAATACATAACGTCACAAAAATAAATGACGTCACAAAATACATAACGTAACAAAAATAAATGACTTCTCAAAATACATAACGTCATAAAAATAAATGACGTCACAAAAATTAATTACTTCACAAAATACATAATGTCACAAAAATAAATGACGTCACAAAATACATAACGTCACAAAATACATTACGTCACAAAAATAAATGACGTCACAAAATACATAACGTCACAAAAATAAATGACGTCACAAAATACATAACGTCACAAAAATAAATGACGTCACAAAATACATAACGTCACGAAAATAATTGAGGTAACAAAATACATAACGTCACAAAATACATAACGTCACAAAAATAAATGACGTCACAAAATACATAACGTTACAAAAATTAATGACGTCACAAAATACATAACGTCACAAAATACATAACGTCACATAAATAAATTACGTCACAAAATACATAACGTCACAAAAATAAATGACGTCACAAAATACATAACGTCACAAAAAATAAATGACGTCACAAAATGCATAACGTCTCAAAAATAAATGATGTCACAAAATACATAACTTCACAAAATATATGACGTCATAAAATACATAATGTCACAAAAATAAACGAGGTCACAACAATTTATTACGTCACAAAAATAAATAACGTCACAAAATACATAACGTCACAAAATACATAACGGCACAGAAATAAATGACGTCACAAAATACATAACCTCACAAAAATAAATGACGTCACAAAATACATTACGTCACAAAAATAAATTACGTCACAAAATACATAACGTCACAAAAATAAATGACGTCACAAAATACATAACGTCACAAAAATAAATGACGTCACAAAATACATAACGTCACAAAAATAAATGACGTCACACAAATTAATAACGTCACAAAATACATAACGTCACAAAAGTAAATGACGTCACAAAATACATAACGTCACAAAAATAAATGACGTCACAAAATACATAACGTCACAAAAATAAATGACGTCACAAAATACAAAACGTCACAAAATACATAACGTCAAAAAATACATAACGTCACAAAAATATATGACTTCAAAAAATAAATAGCGTCACAAAAATAAATGACGTCACAAAATACATAACGTCACAAAAATAAATGACGTGACAAAAATTAATAACGTCACAAAATACATAACGTCACAAAAATAAATGATGTCACAAAATACATAACGTCACAAAAAAAATGACGTCACAAAATATTTAACGACACAAAATTAAATGACGTCACAAAAGACATATTTCATAAAATACATAACGTCACAAAAAAAATGACGTCATAAAATACATAACGTAACAAAAATAAATGACGTCACAAAATACATAACGTCACAAAAATAAATGACGTCAAAAAATACATAACGTCACAAAAAATAAATGACGTCACAAAATGCATAACGTCTCAAAAATAAATGATGTCACAAAATACATAACGTCACAAAATATATGACGTCATAAAATACATAATGTCACAAAAATAAACGAGGTCACAACAATTTATTACGTCACAAAAATAAATAACGTCACAAAATACATAACGTCACAAAATACATAACGGCACAGAAATAAATGACGTCACAAAATACATAACCTCACAAAAATAAATGACGTCACAAAATACATTACGTCACAAAAATAAATGACGTCACAAAATACATAACGTCACAAAAATAAATGACGTCACAAAATACAAAACGTCACAAAATACATAACGTCAAAAAATACATAACGTCACAAAAATATATGACTTCAAAAAATAAATAGCGTCACAAAAATAAATGACGTCACAAAATACATAACGTCACAAAAATAAATGACGTGACAAAAATTAATAACGTCACAAAATACATAACGTCACAAAAATAAATGATGTCACAAAATACATAACGTCACAAAAATAAATGACGTCACAAAATATTTAACGACACAAAATTAAATGACGTCACAAAAGACATATTTCATAAAATACATAACGTCACAAAAAAAATGACGTCACAAAATACATAACGTAACAAAAATAAATGACGTCACAAAATACATAACGTCACAAAAATAAATGACGTCACAAAATATTCAACGACACAAAACTAAATGACGTCACAAAATACATTTTTCATAAAGTCACAAAAATAAATGACGTCACAAAATACATAACGTCACAAAAACAAATGACGTCACAAAATACATAACGTCACAAAAATTAATGACGTCACAAAATACATAACGTCACAAAAATAAATGACGTCACAAAATACAAAACGTCACAAAATACATAACGTCAAAAAATACATAACGTCACAAAACTATATGACTTAAAAAAAAATAGCGTCACAAAAATAAATGACGTCACAAAAATTAATGACTTCACAAAATACATAATGTCACGAAAATAAATGACGTCACAAAATACATAACGTCACAAAATACATTACGTCACAAAAATAAATGACGTCACAAAATATATAACGTCACAAAAATAAATGACGTCACAAAATACATAACGTCACAAAAATAAATGACGTCACAAAAATTAATTACGTCACAAAATAAATAACGTCACAAAAATAAATGACGTCACAAAATACATAACGTCACAAAATACATAACGTCACAAAAAAAATGACGTCACAAAATGCATAACGTCTCAAAAATAAATGATGTCACAAAATACATAACGTCACAAAATAAATGACGTCATAAAATACATAACGTCACAAAAATAAATGACGTCACAAAAATTTATTACGTCACAAAGATAAATAACGTCACAAAATACATAACGTCACAAAAATAAATGACGTCACAAAATACATAACGTCACAAAAACAAATGACGTCACAAAATACATAACGTCACAAAAATAAATGACGTCACAAAATACATAACGTCACAAAAATTAATGACGTCACAAAATACAAAACGTCACAAAATACATAACGTCAAAAAATACATAACGTCACAAAATTATATGACTTCAAAAAATAAATAGCGTCACAAAAATAAATGACGTCACAAAATACATAACGTCACAAAAATAAATGACGTCACAAACATAATGACGTCACAAAATACATATCGTCACAAAAATAAATGACGTCACAAAATACATAACGTCACAAAAATAAATGACGTCACAAAATACATAACGTAACAAAAATAAATGACGTCTCAAAATACATAACGTCATAAAAATAAATGACGTCACAAAAATTAATTACTTCACAAAATACATAATGTCACAAAAATAAATGACGTCACAAAATACATAACGTCACAAAATACATTACGTCACAAAAATAAATGACGTCACAAAATACATAACGTCACAAAAATAAATGACGTCACAAAATACATAACGTCACAAAAATAAATGACGTCACAAAATACATAACGTCACGAAAATAATTGAGGTAACAAAATACATAACGTCACAAAATACATAACGTCACAAAAATAAATGACGTCACAAAATACATAACGTTACAAAAATTAATGACGTCACAAAATACATAACGTCACAAAATACATAACGTCACATAAATAAATTACGTCACAAAATACATAACGTCACAAAAATAAATGACGTCACAAAATACATAACGTCACAAAAAATAAATGAAGTCACAAAATGCATAACGTCTCAAAAATAAATGATGTCACAAAATACATAACGTCACAAAATATATGACGTCATAAAATACATAATGTCACAAAAATAAACGAGGTCACAACAATTTATTACGTCACAAAAATAAATAACGTCACAAAATACATAACGTCACAAAATACATAACGGCACAGAAATAAATGACGTCACAAAATACATAACCTCACAAAAATAAATGACGTCACAAAATACATTACGTCACAAAAATAAATGACGTCACAAAATACATAACGTCACAAAAATAAATGACGTCACAAAATACATAACGTCACAAAAATAAATGACGTCACAAAATACATAACGTCACAAAAATAAATGACGTCACACAAATTAATAACGTCACAAAATACATAACGTCACAAAAGTAAATGACGTCACAAAATACATAACGTCACAAAAATAAATGACGTCACAAAATACATAACGTCACAAAAATAAATGACGTCACAAAATACAAAACGTCACAAAATACATAACGTCAAAAAATACATAACGTCACAAAAATATATGACTTCAAAAAATAAATAGCGTCACAAAAATAAATTACGTCACAAAATACATAACGTCACAAAAATAAATGACGTGACAAAAATTAATAACGTCACAAAATACATAACGTCACAAAAATAAATGATGTCACAAAATACATAACGTCACAAAAATAAATGACGTCACAAAATATTTAACGACACAAAATTAAATGACGTCACAAAAGACATATTTCATAAAATACATAACGTCACAAAAAAAATGACGTCACAAAATACATAACGTAACAAAAATAAATGACGTCACAAAATACATAACGTCACAAAAATAAATGACGTCACAAAATATTCAACGACACAAAACTAAATGACGTCACAAAATACATTTTTCATAAAGTCACAAAAATAAATGACGTCACAAAATACATAACGTCACAAAAACAAATGACGTCACAAAATACATAACGTCACAAAAATTAATGACGTCACAAAATACATAACGTCACAAAAATAAATGACGTCACAAAATACAAAACGTCACAAAATACATAACGTCAAAAAATACATAACGTCACAAAACTATATGACTTAAAAAAAAAAATAGCGTCACAAAAATAAATGACGTCACAAAAATTAATGACTTCACAAAATACATAATGTCACGAAAATAAATGACGTCACAAAATACATAACGTCACAAAATACATTACGTCACAAAAATAAATGACGTCACAAAATATATAACGTCACAAAAATAAATGACGTCACAAAATACATAACGTCACAAAAATAAATGACGTCACAAAAATTAATTACGTCACAAAATAAATAACGTCACAAAAATAAATGACGTCACAAAATACATAACGTCACAAAATACATAACGTCACAAAAAAAATGACGTCACAAAATGCATAACGTCTCAAAAATAAATGATGTCACAAAATACATAACGTCACAAAATAAATGACGTCATAAAATACATAACGTCACAAAAATAAATGACGTCACAAAAATTTATTACGTCACAAAGATAAATAACGTCACAAAATACATAACGTCACAAAAATAAATGACGTCACAAAATACATAACGTCACAAAAACAAATGACGTCACAAAATACATAACGTCACAAAAATAAATGACGTCACAAAATACATAACGTCACAAAAATTAATGACGTCACAAAATACAAAACGTCACAAAATACATAACGTCAAAAAATACATAACGTCACAAAATTATATGACTTCAAAAAATAAATAGCGTCACAAAAATAAATGACGTCACAAAATACATAACGTCACAAAAATAAATGACGTCACAAACATAATGACGTCACAAAATACATATCGTAACAAAAATAAATGACGTCACAAAATACATAACGTCACAAAAATAAATGACGTCACAAAATACATAACGTAACAAAAATAAATGACGTCTCAAAATACATAACGTCACAAAATACATTACGTCACAAAAATAAATGACGTCACAAAATACATAACGTCACAAAAATAAATGACGTCACAAAATACATAACGTCACAAAAATAAATGACGTCACAAAATACATAACGTCACGAAAATAATTGAGGTAACAAAATACATAACGTTACAAAATACATAACGTCACAAAAATAAATGACGTCACAAAATACATAACGTTACAAAAATTAATGACGTCACAAAATACATAACGTCACAAAATACATAACGTCACATAAATAAATTACGTCACAAAATACATAACGTCACAAAAATAAATGACGTCACAAAATACATAACGTCACAAAAAATAAATGACGTCACAAAATGCATAACGTCTCAAAAATAAATGATGTCACAAAATACATAACGTCACAAAATATATGACGTCATAAAATACATAATGTCACAAAAATAAATGAGGTCACAACAATTTATTACGTCACAAAAATAAATAACGTCACAAAATACATTACGTCACAAAATACATAACGGCACAAAAATAAATGACGTCACAAAATACATAACGTCACAAAAATAAATGACGTCACAAAATACATAACGTCAAAAAAATAAATGACATCACAAAATACATAACGTCACAAAAATAACTGACGTCACAAAATACATAACGTCACAAAAATAACTGACGTCACAAAATACATAACGTCACAAAAATAAATGACGTCACAATAATAAATGACGTTACAAAATACATAACGTCACAAAAATAAATGACGTCACAAAATACATAACGCCACAAAAATAAATGACGTCACAAAATACTTAACGTCACAAAAAAAAATGACGTCACAAAATGCATAACGTCTCAAAAATAAATGATGTCACAAAATACATAACGTCACAAAATAAATGACGTCATAAAATACATAACGTCACAAAAATAAATGACGTCACAAAAATTTATTACGTCACAAAAATAAATAACGTCACAAAATACATAACGTCACAAAAATAAATGACGTCACAAAATACATAACGTCACAAAAATAAATTACGTCACAAAATACAAAACGTCACAAAATACATAACGTCAAAAAATACATAACGTCACAAAAATATATGACTTCAAAAAATAAATAGCGTCACAAAAATTAATAACGTCACAAAATACATAACGTCACAAAAATAAATGATGTCACAAAATACATAACGTCACAAAAAATAAATGACGTCACAAAATGCATAACGTCTCAAAAATAAATGATGTCACAAAATACATAACGTCACAAAATATATGACGTCATAAAATACATAATGTCACAAAAATAAATGAGGTCACAACAATTTATTACGTCACAAAAATAAATAACGTCACAAAATACATAACGTCACAAAATACATAACGGCACAGAAATAAATGACGTCACAAAATACATAACCTCACAAAAATAAATGACGTCACAAAATACATTACGTCACAAAAATAAATGACGTCACAAAATACATAACGTCACAAAAATAAATGACGTCACAAAATACATAACGTCACAAAAATAAATGACGTCACAAAATACATAACGTCACAAAAATAAATGACGTCACACAAATTAATAACGTCACAAAATACATAACGTCACAAAAATAAATGACGTCACAAAATACATAACGTCACAAAAATAAATGACGTCACAAAATACATAACGTCACAAAAATAAATGACGTCACAAAATACAAAACGTCACAAAATACATAACGTCAAAAAATACATAACGTCACAAAAATATATGACTTCAAAAAATAAATAGCGTCACAAAAATAAATGACGTCACAAAATACATAACGTCACAAAAATAAATGACGTCACAAAATACATAACGTAACAAAAATAAATGACGTCTCAAAATACATAATGTCATAAAAATAAATGACGTCACAAAAATTAATTACTTCACAAAATACATAATGTCACAAAAATAAATGACGTCACAAAATACATAACGTCACAAAATACATTACGTCACAAAAATAAATGACGTCACAAAATACATAACGTCACAAAAATAAATGACGTCACAAAATACATAACGTCACAAAAATAAATGACGTCACAAAATACATAACGTCACGAAAATAATTGAGGTAACAAAATACATAACGTTACAAAATACATAACGTCACAAAAATAAATGACGTCACAAAATACATAACGTTACAAAAATTAATAACGTCACAAAATACATAACGTCACAAAATACATAACGTCACATAAATAAATTACGTCACAAAATACATAACGTCACATAAATAAATTACGTCACAAAATACATAACGTCACAAAAATAAATGACGTCACAAAATACATAACGTCACAAAAAATAAATGACGTCACAAAATGCATAACGTCTCAAAAATAAATGATGTCACAAAATACATAACGTCACAAAATATATGACGTCATAAAATACATAATGTCACAAAAATAAATGAGGTCACAACAATTTATTACGTCACAAAAATAAATAACGTCACAAAATACATTACGTCACAAAATACATAACGGCACAAAAATAAATGACGTCACAAAATACATAACGTCACAAAAATAAATGACGTCACAAAATACATAACGTCAAAAAATAAATGACATCACAAAATACATAACGTCACAAAAATAACTGACGTCACAAAATACATAACGTCACAAAAATAACTGACGTCACAAAATACATAACGTCACAAAAATAAATGACGTCACAATAATAAATGACGTTACAAAATACATAACGTCACAAAAATAAATGACGTCACAAAATACATAACGCCACAAAAATAAATGACGTCACAAAATACTTAACGTCACAAAAAAAATGACGTCACAAAATGCATAACGTCTCAAAAATAAATGATGTCACAAAATACATAACGTCACAAAATAAATGACGTCATAAAATACATAACGTCACAAAAATAAATGACGTCACAAAAATTTATTACGTCACAAAAATAAATAACGTCACAAAATACATAACGTCACAAAAATAAATGACGTCACAAAATACATAACGTCACAAAAATAAATTACGTCACAAAATACAAAACGTCACAAAATACATAACGTCAAAAAATACATAACGTCACAAAAATATATGACTTCAAAAAATAAATAGCGTCACAAAAATTAATAACGTCACAAAATACATAACGTCACAAAAATAAATGATGTCACAAAATACATAACGTCACAAAAAATAAATGACGTCACAAAATGCATAACGTCTCAAAAATAAATGATGTCACAAAATACATAACGTCACAAAATATATGACGTCATAAAATACATAATGTCACAAAAATAAATGAGGTCACAACAATTTATTACGTCACAAAAATAAATAACGTCACAAAATACATAACGGCACAGAAATAAATGACGTCACAAAATACATAACCTCACAAAAATAAATGACGTCACAAAATACATTACGTCACAAAAATAAATGACGTCACAAAATACATAACGTCACAAAAATAAATGACGTCACAAAATACATAACGTCACAAAAATAAATGACGTCACAAAATACATAACGTCACAAAAATAAATGACGTCACACAAATTAATAACGTCACAAAATACATAACGTCACAAAAATAAATGACGTCACAAAATACATAACGTCACAAAAATAAATGACGTCACAAAATACATAACGTCACAAAAATAAATGACGTCACAAAATACAAAACGTCACAAAATACATAACGTCAAAAAATACATAACGTCACAAAAATATATGACTTCAAAAAATAAATAGCGTCACAAAAATAAATGACGTCACAAAATACATAACGTCACAAAAATAAATGACGTGACAAAAATTAATAACGTCACAAAATACATAACGTCACAAAAATAAATGATGTCACAAAATACATAACGTCACAAAAATAAATGACGTCACAAAATATTTAACGACACAAAATTAAATGACGTCACAAAAGACATATTTCATAAAATACATAACGTCACAAAAAAATGACGTCACAAAATACATAACGTAACAAAAATAAATGACGTCACAAAATACATAACGTCACAAAAATAAATGACGTCACAAAATATTCAACGACACAAAACTAAATGACGTCACAAAATACATTTTTCATAAAGTCACAAAAATAAATGACGTCACAAAATACATAACGTCACAAAAACAAATGACGTCACAAAATACATAACGTCACAAAAATTAATGACGTCACAAAATACATAACGTCACAAAAATAAATGACGTCAAAAAATACAAAACGTCACAAAATACATAACGTCAAAAAATACATAACGTCACAAAACTATATGACTTAAAAAAAATAGCGTCACAAAAATAAATGACGTCACAAAAATTAATGACTTCACAAAATACATAATGTCACGAAAATAAATGACGTCACAAAATACATAACGTCACAAAATACATTACGTCACAAAAATAAATGACGTCACAAAATACATAACGTCACAAAAATAAATGACGTCACAAAATACATAACGTCACAAAAATAAATGACGTCACAAAAATTAATTACGTCACAAAATAAATAACGTCACAAAAATAAATGACGTCACAAAATACATAACGTCACAAAATAAATGACGTCATAAAATACATAACGTCACAAAAATAAATGACGTCACAAAAGTTTATTACGTCACAAAGATAAATAACGTCACAAAATACATAACGTCACAAAAATAAATGACGTCACAAAATACATAACGTCACAAAAACAAATGACGTCACAAAATACATAACGTCACAAAAATAAATGACGTCACAAAATACATAACGTCACAAAAATTAATGACGTCACAAGATACAAAACGTCACAAAATACATAACGTCAAAAAATACATAACGTCACAAAAATATATGACTTCAAAAAATAAATAGCGTCACAAAAATAAATGACGTCACAAAATACATAACGTCACAAAAATAAATGACGTCACAAACATAATGACGTCACAAAATACATATCGTCACAAAAATAAATGACGTCACAAAATACATAACGTCACAAAAATAAATGACGTCACAAAATAAATAACGTAACAAAAATTAATGACGTCTCAAAATACATAACGTCATAAAAATAAATGACGTCACAAAAATTAATTACTCCACAAAATACATAATGTCACAAAAATAAATGACGTCACAAAATACATAACGTCACAAAATACATTACGTCACAAAAATAAATGACGTCACAAAATACATAACGTCACGAAAATAATTGAGGTAACAAAATACATAACGTCACAAAATACATAACGTCACAAAATACATAACGTCACAAAAAATAAATGACGTCACAAAATGCATAACGTCACAAAAATAAATGACGTCACAAAATACATAACGTCACAAAAATAAATGACGTCACAAAATACATAACGTCACGAAAATAATTGAGGTAACAAAATACATAACGTCACAAAATACATAACGTCACAAAAATAAATGACGTCACAAAATACATAACGTTACAAAAATTAATGACGTCACAAAATACATAACGTCACAAAATATATAACGTCACATAAATAAATTACGTCACAAAATACATAACGTCACAAAAATAAATGACGTCACAAAATACATAACGTCACAAAAAATAAATGACGTCACAAAATGCATAACGTCTCAAAAATAAATGATGTCACAAAATACATAACGTCACAAAATATATGACGTCATAAAATACATAATGTCACAAAAATAAATGAGGTCACAACAATTTATTACGTCACAAAAATAAATAACGTCACAAAATACATTACGTCACAAAAATAAATGACGTCACAAAATACAAAACGTCACAAAATACATAACGTCAAAAAATACATAACGTCACAAAAATATATGACTTCAAAAAATACATAATGTCACAAAAATAAATGAGGTCACAACAATTTATTACGTCACAAAAATAAATAACGTCACAAAATACATTACGTCACAAAAATAAATGACGTCACAAAATACAAAACGTCACAAAATACATAACGTCACAAAATACATAACGTCACATAAATAAACTACGTCACAAAATACATAACGTCACAAAAATAAATGACGTCACAAAATACATAACGTCACAAAAATAAATGACGTCACACAAATTAATAACGTCACAAAATACATAACGTCACAAAAATAAATGACGTCACAAAATACATAACGTCACAAAAATAAATGACGTCACAAAATACATAACGTCACAAAAATAAATGACGTCACAAAATACAAAACGTCACAAAATACATAACGTCAAAAAATACATAACGTCACAAAAATATATGACTTCAAAAAATAAATAGCGTCACAAAAATAAATGACGTAACAAAATACATAACGTCACAAAAATAAATGACGTGACAAAAATTAAAAACGTCACAAAATACATAACGTCACAAAAATAAATGATGTCACAAAATACATAACGTCACAAAAATAAATGACGTCACAAAATATTTAACGACACAAAATTAAATGACGTCACAAAAGACATATTTCATAAAATACATAACGTCACAAAAAAAATGACGTCACAAAATACATAACGTAACAAAAATAAATGACGTCACAAAATACATAACGTCACAAAAATAAATGACGTCACAAAATATTCAACGACACAAAACTAAATGACGTCACAAAATACATTTTTCATAAAGTCACAAAAATAAATGACGTCACAAAATACATAACGTCACAAAAACAAATGACGTCACAAAATACATAACGTCACAAAAATTAATGACGTCACAAAATACATAACGTCACAAAAATAAATGACGTCACAAAATACAAAACGTCACAAAATACATAACGTCAAAAAATACATAACGTCACAAAACTATATGACTTAAAAAAAAATAGCGTCACAAAAATAAATGACGTCACAAAAATTAATGACTTCACAAAATACATAATGTCACGAAAATAAATGACGTCACAAAATACATAACGTCACAAAATACATTACGTCACAAAAATAAATGACGTCACAAAATACATAACGTCACAAAAATAAATGACGTCACAAAATACATAACGTCACAAAAATAAATGACGTCACAAAAATTAATTACGTCACAAAATAAATAACGTCACAAAAATAAATGACGTCACAAAATACATAACGTCACAAAATACATAACGTCACAAAAAAAAATGACGTCACAAAATGCATAACGTCTCAAAAATAAATGATGTCACAAAATACATAACGTCACAAAATAAATGACGTCATAAAATACATAACGTCACAAAAATAAATGACGTCACAAAAATTTATTACGTCACAAAGATAAATAACGTCACAAAATACATAACGTCACAAAAATAAATGACGTCACAAAATACATAACGTCACAAAAACAAATGACGTCACAAAATACATAACGTCACAAAAATAAATGACGTCACAAATTACATAACGTCACAAAAATTAATGACGTCACAAAATACAAAACGTCACAAAATACATAACGTCAAAAAATACATAACGTCACAAAAATAAATGACTTCAAAAAATAAATAGCGTCACAAAAATAAATGACGTCACAAAATACATAACGTCACAAAAATAAATGACGTCACAAACATAATGACGTCACAAAATACATATCGTCACAAAAATAAATGACGTCACAAAATACATAACGTCACAAAAATAAATGACGTCACAAAATACATAACGTAACAAAAATAAATGATGTCTCAAAATACATAACGTCATAAAAATAAATGACGTCACAAAAATTAATTACTCCACAAAATACATAATGTCACAAAAATAAATGACGTCACAAAATACATAACGTCACAAAATACATTACGTCACAAAAATAAATGACGTCGCAAAATACATAACGTCACGAAAATAATTGAGGTAACAAAATACATAACGTCACAAAATACATAACGTCACAAAATACATAACGTCACAAAAAATAAATGACGTCACAAAATGCATAACGTCACAAAAATAAATGACGTCACAAAATACATAACGTCACAAAAATAAATGACGTCACAAAATACATAACGTCACGAAAATAATTGAGGTAACAAAATACATAACGTCACAAAATACATAACGTCACAAAAATAAATGACGTCACAAAATACATAACGTTACAAAAATTAATGACGTCACAAAATACATAACGTCACAAAATACATAACGTCACATAAATAAATTACGTCACAAAATACATAACGTCACAAAAATAAATGACGTCACAAAATACATAACGTCACAAAAAATAAATGACGTCACAAAATGCATAACGTCTCAAAAATAAATGATGTCACAAAATACATAACGTCACAAAATATATGACGTCATAAAATACATAATGTCACAAAAATAAATGAGGTCACAACAATTTATTACGTCACAAAAATAAATAACGTCACAAAATACATTACGTCACAAAATACATAACGGCACAAAAATAAATGACGTCACAAAATACATAACGTCACAAAAATTAATGACGTCACAAAATACATAACGTCAAAAAAATAAATGACATCACAAAATACATAACGTCACAAAAATAACTGACGTCACAAAATACATAACGTCACAAAAATAAATGACGTCACAATAATAAATGACGTCACAAAATACATAACGTCACAAAAATAAATGACGTCACAAAATACATAACGCCACAAAAATAAATGACGTCACAAAATACTTAACGTCACAAAAAAAAATGACGTCACAAAATGCATAACGTCTCAAAAATAAATGATGTCACAAAATACATAACGTCACAAAATAAATGACGTCATAAAATACATAACGTCACAAAAATAAATGACGTCACAAAAATTTATTACGTCACAAAAATAAATAACGTCACAAAATACATAACGTCACAAAAATAAATGACGTCACAAAATACATAACGTCACAAAAATAAATTACGTCACAAAATACAAAACGTCACAAAATACATAACGTCAAAAAATACATAACGTCACAAAAATATATGACTTCAAAAAATAAATAGCGTCACAAAAATAAATGACGTCACAAAATACATAACGTCACAAAAATAAATGACGTCACAAAAATTAATAACGTCACAAAATACATAACGTCACAAAAATAAATGATGTCACAAAATACATAACGTCACAAAAATAAATGACGTCACAAAATATTTAACGACACAAAATTAAATGACGTCACAAAATACATATTTCTAAAAATACATAACGTCAAAAAAAAATGACGTCACAAAATACATAACGTCACAAAAATAAATGACGTCACAAAATACATAACGTCACAAAAATAAATGACGTCACAAAATATTTAACGACACAAAATTAAATGATGTCACAAATACATATTTCATAGAATACATAACGTCACAAAAATAAATGACGTCACAAAATACATAACGTCACAAAAAAAATGACGTCACAAATTACATAACGTCACAAAAATATATGACTTCAAAAAATAAATAGCGTCACAAAAATAAATGACGTCACAAAATACATAACGTTACAAAAATAAATGACGTCACAAACATAATGACGTCACAAAATACATATCGTCACAAAAATAAATGACGTCACAAAATACATAACGTCACAAAAATAAATGACGTCACAAAATACATAACGTCACAAAAATAAATGACGTCACAAAATACATAACGTCATAAAAATAAATGACGTCACAAAAATTAATTACTTCACAAAATTCATAATGTCACAAAAATAAATGACGTCACAAAATACATAACGTCACAAAATACATTACGTCACAAAAATAACTGACGTCACAAAATACATAACGTCACAAAAATAAATGACGTCACAAAATACATAACGTCACAAAAATAATTGACGTCACAAAATACATAACGTCACAAAATTAAAACGTCACAAAAATTAATTACGTCACAAAATACATAACGTCACAAAAATTAATTACGTCAAAAAATACATAAACTCAAAAAAATAAATGACGTCACAAAATACATAACGTCACAAAAATAAATGACGTCACAAAATACATAACGTCACAAAAACAAATAACGTCACAAAATACATAATGTCACAAAAATAAATGACGTCACAAAATACATAACGTCACAAAAATAAATGACGTCACAAAATACAAAACGTCATAAAATACATAACGTAAAATAATATATAACGTCACAAAAATATATGACTTCAAAAAATTAAAAGGGTCACAAAAATAAATGACGTCACAAAATACATAACGTTACAAAAATAAATGACGTCACAAACATAATGACGTCACAAAATACATATCGTCACAAAAATAAATGACGTCACAAAATACATAACGTCACAAAAATAAATGACGTCACAAAATACATAACGTCACAAAAATAAATGACGTCACAAAATACATAACGTCATAAAAATAAATGACGTCACAAAAATTAATTACTTCACAAAATTCATAATGTCACAAAAATAAATGACGTCACAAAATACATAACGTCACAAAATACATTACGTCACAAAAATAACTGACGTCACAAAATACATAACGTCACAAAAATAAATGACGTCACAAAATACATAACGTCACAAAAATAATTGACGTCACAAAATACATAACGTCACAAAAATAATTGAGGTAACAAAATACATAACGTCACAAAATACATAACGTCACAAAAATAAATGACGTTACAAAATACATAACGTCACAAAAATAAATGACGTCACAAAATACATAACGTCACAAAATACATAACGTCACAAAAATAAAAGACGTCACAAAATACATAACGTCACAAAAACAAATGACGTCACAAAATACATAACGTTACAAAAATAAATGACGTCACAAAATACATAACGTCACAAAATAAATGACGTCACAAAAATTAATTACGTCACAAAATACATAACGTCACAAAATATATAACGTCACAAAAATAAATGACGTCACAAAAATTAATTACGTCACAAAATACATAACGTCACAAAAATAAATAACGTCACAAAATACATAACGTCACAAAATACATAACGTCACAAAAATAAATGACGTCACAAAATA
Organism: Flexamia atlantica; assembly: GCA_035578135.1. Taxonomy (NCBI): domain Eukaryota; kingdom Metazoa; phylum Arthropoda; class Insecta; order Hemiptera; family Cicadellidae; genus Flexamia; species Flexamia atlantica. The sequence goes on along the minus strand of JAQJVK010000111.1, from coordinate 85,476 downwards.
AATAAAGTCACAAAAATAAATGACGTCACAAAATACATAACGTCACAAAAATAAATGACGTCACAAAATACATAACGTCACAAAATTAATGACGTCACAAAAATTAATTACGTCACAAAATACATAACGTCACAAAAAGTAATTACGTCAAAAAATACATAACCTCACAAAAATAAATGACGTCACAAAATACATTACGTCACAAAAATAAATGACGTCACAAAATACATAACGTCACAAAAATAAATGACGTCACAAAATACATAACGTCACAAAAATAAATGACGTCACAAAATACATAACGTCACAAAAATAAATGACGTCACACAAATTAATAACGTCACAAAATACATAACGTCACAAAAATAAATGACGTCACAAAATACATAACGTCACAAAAATAAATGACGTCACGAAATACATAACGTCACAAAAATAAATGACGTCACAAAATACAAAACGTCACAAAATACATAACGTCAAAAAATACATAACGTCACAAAAATATATGACTTCAAAAAATAAATAGCGTCACAAAAATAAATGACGTCACAAAATACATAACGTCAAAAAAAAAAAAATAACGTGACAAAAATTAATAACGTCACAAAATACATAACGTCACAAAAATAAATGATGTCACAAAATACATAACGTCACAAAAATAAATGACGTCACAAAATATTTAACGACACAAAATTAAATGACGTCACAAAAGACATATTTCATAAAAAAATAACGTCACAAAAAAAATGACGTCACAAAATACATAACGTCACAAAAATAAATGACGTCACAAAATACATAACGTCACAAAAATAAATGACGTCACAAAATATTCAACGACACACAACTAAATGACGTCACAAAATACATTTTTCATAAAGTCACAAAAATAAATGACGTCACAAAATACATAACGTCACAAAAATAAATGACGTCACAAAATACATAACGTCATAAAAATAAATGACGTCACAAAAATTAATTACTTCACTAAATACATAATGTCACGAAAATAAATGACGTCACAAAATACATAACGTCACAAAATACATTACGTCACAAAAATAAATGACGTCACAAAATACATAACGTCACAAAAATAAATGACGTCACAAAATACATAACGTCACAAAAATAAATGACGTCACAAAATACAAAACGTCACAAAATACATAACGTCAAAAAATACATAACGTCCTAAAAATATATGACTTCAAAAAATAAATAGCGTCACAAAAATAAATGACGTCACAAAATACATAACGTCACAAAAAAAATGACGTCACAAATTACATAACGTCACAAAAATATATGACTTCAAAAAATAAATAGCGTCACAAAAATAAATGACGTCACAAAATACATAACGTTACAAAAATAAATGACGTCACAAACATAATGACGTCACAAAATACATATCGTCACAAAAATAAATGACGTCACAAAATACATAACGTCACAAAAATAAATGACGTCACAAAATACATAACGTCACAAAAATAAATGACGTCACAAAATACATAACGTCATAAAAATAAATGACGTCACAAAAATTAATTACTTCACAAAATTCATAATGTCACAAAAATAAATGACGTCACAAAATACATAACGTCACAAAATACATTACGTCACAAAAATAACTGACGTCACAAAATACATAACGTCACAAAAATAAATGACGTCACAAAATACATAACGTCACAAAAATAATTGACGTCACAAAATACATAACGTCACAAAAATAATTGAGGTAACAAAATACATAACGTCACAAAATACATAACGTCACAAAAATAAATGACGTCACAAAATACATAACGTCACAAAATTAAAACGTCACAAAAATTAATTACGTCACAAAATACATAACGTCACAAAAATTAATTACGTCAAAAAATACATAAACTCAAAAAAATAAATGACGTCACAAAATACATAACGTCACAAAAATAAATGACGTCACAAAATACATAACGTCACAAAAACAAATAACGTCACAAAATACATAATGTCACAAAAATAAATGACGTCACAAAATACATAACGTCACAAAAATAAATGACGTCACAAAATACAAAACGTCATAAAATACATAACGTAAAATAATATATAACGTCACAAAAATATATGACTTCAAAAAATTAAAAGGGTCACAAAAATAAATGACGTCACAAAATACATAACGTTACAAAAATAAATGACGTCACAAACATAATGACGTCACAAAATACATATCGTCACAAAAATAAATGACGTCACAAAATACATAACGTCACAAAAATAAATGACGTCACAAAATACATAACGTCACAAAAATAAATGACGTCACAAAATACATAACGTCATAAAAATAAATGACGTCACAAAAATTAATTACTTCACAAAATTCATAATGTCACAAAAATAAATGACGTCACAAAATACATAACGTCACAAAATACATTACGTCACAAAAATAACTGACGTCACAAAATACATAACGTCACAAAAATAAATGACGTCACAAAATACATAACGTCACAAAAATAATTGACGTCACAAAATACATAACGTCACAAAAATAATTGAGGTAACAAAATACATAACGTCACAAAATACATAACGTCACAAAAATAAATGACGTTACAAAATACATAACGTCACAAAAATAAATGACGTCACAAAATACATAACGTCACAAAATACATAACGTCACAAAAATAAAAGACGTCACAAAATACATAACGTCACAAAAACAAATGACGTCACAAAATACATAACGTTACAAAAATAAATGACGTCACAAAATACATAACGTCACAAAATAAATGACGTCACAAAAATTAATTACGTCACAAAATACATAACGTCACAAAATATATAACGTCACAAAAATAAATGACGTCACAAAAATTAATTACGTCACAAAATACATAACGTCACAAAAATAAATAACGTCACAAAATACATAACGTCACAAAATACATAACGTCACAAAAATAAATGACGTCACAAAATAAATAAAGTCACAAAAATAAATGACGTCACAAAATACATAACGTCACAAAAATAAATGACGTCACAAAATACATAACGTCACAAAATTAATGACGTCACAAAAATTAATTACGTCACAAAATACATAACGTCACAAAAAGTAATTACGTCAAAAAATACATAACCTCACAAAAATAAATGACGTCACAAAATACATTACGTCACAAAAATAAATGACGTCACAAAATACATAACGTCACAAAAATAAATGACGTCACAAAATACATAACGTCACAAAAATAAATGACGTCACAAAATACATAACGTCACAAAAATAAATGACGTCACACAAATTAATAACGTCACAAAATACATAACGTCACAAAAATAAATGACGTCACAAAATTCATAACGTCACAAAAATAAATGACGTCACGAAATACATAACGTCACAAAAATAAATGACGTCACAAAATACAAAACGTCACAAAATACATAACGTCAAAAAATACATAACGTCACAAAAATATATGACTTCAAAAAATAAATAGCGTCACAAAAATAAATGACGTCACAAAATACATAACGTCAAAAAAAAAAAAAATAACGTGACAAAAATTAATAACGTCACAAAATACATAACGTCACAAAAATAAATGATGTCACAAAATACATAACGTCACAAAAATAAATGACGTCACAAAATATTTAACGACACAAAATTAAATGACGTCACAAAAGACATATTTCATAAAAAAATAACGTCACAAAAAAAATGACGTCACAAAATACATAACGTCACAAAAATAAATGACGTCACAAAATACATAACGTCACAAAAATAAATGACGTCACAAAATATTCAACGACACACAACTAAATGACGTCACAAAATACATTTTTCATAAAGTCACAAAAATAAATGACGTCACAAAATACATAACGTCACAAAAATAAATGACGTCACAAAATACATAACGTCATAAAAATAAATGACGTCACAAAAATTAATTACTTCACTAAATACATAATGTCACGAAAATAAATGACGTCACAAAATACATAACGTCACAAAATACATTACGTCACAAAAATAAATGACGTCACAAAATACATAACGTCACAAAAATAAATGACGTCACAAAATACATAACGTCACAAAAATAAATGACGTCACAAAATACAAAACGTCACAAAATACATAACGTCAAAAAATACATAACGTCCTAAAAATATATGACTTCAAAAAATAAATAGCGTCACAAAAATAAATGACGTCACAAAATACATAACGTCACAAAAATAAATGACGTCACAAAAATTAATAACGTCACAAAATACATAACGTCACAAAAATAAATGATGTCACAAAATACATAACGTCACAAAAATAAATGCCGTCACAAAATATTTAACGACACAAAATTAAATGACGTCACAAAATACATATTTCTAAAAATACATAACGTCACAAAAAAATGACGTCACAAAATACATAACGTCACAAAAATAAATGACGTCACAAAATACATAACGTCACAAAAATAAATGACGTCACAAAATAATTAACGACACAAAATTAAATGACGTCACAAATACATATTTCATAAAATACGTCACAAAAATTTATGGCTTCACAAAATACATAACGTCACAAAAAATGACGTCACAAAATACATAACGTCACAAAAATAAATGACGTCACAAAATACATAACGTCACAAAAATAAATGACGTCACAAAATACATAACGTCACAAAAATAAATGACGTCAAAAACTACATAACGTCACAAAAACAAATGACGTCACAAAATACATAACGTCACAAAAATAAATGACGTCACAAAATAATTAACGACACAAAATTAAATGACGTCACAAATACATATTTCATAAAATACGTCACAAAAATTTATGGCTTCACAAAATACATAACGTCACAAAAAAATGACGTCACAAAATACATAACGTCACAAAAATAAATGACGTCACAAAATACAAAACGTCACAAAATACATAACGTCAAATAATATATAACGTCACAAAAATATATGACTTCAAAAAATAAATAGCGTCACAAAAATAAATGACGTCAAAAAATACATAACGTCACAAAAATAAATGACGTCACAAAATACATAACGTCACAAAAACAAATGACGTCACAAAATACATAATGTCACAAAAATAAATGACGTCACAAAATACATAACGTCACAAAAATAAATGACGTCACAAAATACAAAACGTCACAAAATACATAACGTCAAATAATACATAACGTCACAAAAATATATGACTTCAAAAAATAAATAGCGTCACAAAAATAAATGACGTCACAAAATACATAACGTCACAAAAATAAATGACGTCATAAAATACATAACGTCATAAAAATAAATGACGTCACAAAAATTAATTACTTCACAAAATACATAATGTCACAAAAATAAATGACGTCACAAAATACATAACGTCACAAAATACATTACGTCACAAAAATAAATGACGTCACAAAATACATAACGTCACAAAAATAAATGACGTCACAAAATACATAACGTCACAAAAATAAATGACGTCACAAAATACATAACGTCACGAAAATAATTGAGGTAACAAAATACATAACGTCACAAAATACATAACGTCACAAAAATAAATGACGTCACAAAATACATAACGTCACAAAAATAAATGACGTCACAAAATACAAAACGTCACAAAATACATAACGTCAAATAATACATAACGTCACAAAAATATATGACTTCAAAAAATAAATAGCGTCACAAAAATAAATGACGTCACAAAATACATAACGTCACAAAATACATAACGTCACAAAAATAAATGACGTCACAAAATACATAACGTCACAAAAATAAATGACGTCACAAAATACATAACGTCATAAAAATAAATGACGTCACAAAAATTAATTACTTCACAAAATACATAATGTCACAAAAATAAATGACGTCACAAAATACATAACGTCACAAAATACATTACGTCACAAAAATAAATGACGTCACAAAATACATAACGTCACAAAAATAAATGACGTCACAAAATACATAACGTCACAAAAATAAATGACGTCACAAAATACATAACGTCACGAAAATAATTGAGGTAACAAAATACATAACGTCACAAAATACATAACGTCACAAAAATAAATGACGTCACAAAATACATAACGTCACAAAAATAAATGACGTCACAAAATACATAACGTCACAAAAATAAATGACGTCACAAAATACAAAACGTCACAAAATACATAACGTCAAAAAATACATTTTTCATAAAGTCACAAAAATAAATGACGTCACAAAATACATAACGTCACAAAAATAAATGACGTCACAAAATACATAACGTCATAAAAATAAATGACGTCACAAAAATTAATTACTTCACTAAATACATAATGTCACGAAAATAAATGACGTCACAAAATACATAACGTCACAAAATACATTACGTCACAAAAATAAATGACGTCACAAAATACATAACGTCACAAAAATAAATGACGTCACAAAATACATAACGTCACAAAAATAAATGACGTCACAAAATACAAAACGTCACAAAATACATAACGTCAAAAAATACATAACGTCCTAAAAATATATGACTTCAAAAAATAAATAGCGTCACAAAAATAAATGACGTCACAAAATACATAACGTCACAAAAATAAATGACGTCACAAAAATTAATAACGTCACAAAATACATAACGTCACAAAAATAAATGATGTCACAAAATACATAACGTCACAAAAATAAATGCCGTCACAAAATATTTAACGACACAAAATTAAATGACGTCACAAAATACATATTTCTAAAAATACATAACGTCACAAAAAAATGACGTCACAAAATACATAACGTCACAAAAATAAATGACGTCACAAAATACATAACGTCACAAAAATAAATGACGTCACAAAATAATTAACGACACAAAATTAAATGACGTCACAAATACATATTTCATAAAATACGTCACAAAAATTTATGGCTTCACAAAATACATAACGTCACAAAAAATGACGTCACAAAATACATAACGTCACAAAAATAAATGACGTCACAAAATACATAACGTCACAAAAATAAATGACGTCACAAAATACATAACGTCACAAAAATAAATGACGTCAAAAACTACATAACGTCACAAAAACAAATGACGTCACAAAATACATAACGTCACAAAAATAAATGACGTCACAAAATAATTAACGACACAAAATTAAATGACGTCACAAATACATATTTCATAAAATACGTCACAAAAATTTATGGCTTCACAAAATACATAACGTCACAAAAAAATGACGTCACAAAATACATAACGTCACAAAAATAAATGACGTCACAAAATACAAAACGTCACAAAATACATAACGTCAAATAATATATAACGTCACAAAAATATATGACTTCAAAAAATAAATAGCGTCACAAAAATAAATGACGTCAAAAAATACATAACGTCACAAAAATAAATGACGTCACAAAATACATAACGTCACAAAAACAAATGACGTCACAAAATACATAATGTCACAAAAATAAATGACGTCACAAAATACATAACGTCACAAAAATAAATGACGTCACAAAATACAAAACGTCACAAAATACATAACGTCAAATAATACATAACGTCACAAAAATATATGACTTCAAAAAATAAATAGCGTCACAAAAATAAATGACGTCACAAAATACATAACGTCACAAAAATAAATGACGTCATAAAATACATAACGTCATAAAAATAAATGACGTCACAAAAATTAATTACTTCACAAAATACATAATGTCACAAAAATAAATGACGTCACAAAATACATAACGTCACAAAATACATTACGTCACAAAAATAAATGACGTCACAAAATACATAACGTCACAAAAATAAATGACGTCACAAAATACATAACGTCACAAAAATAAATGACGTCACAAAATACATAACGTCACGAAAATAATTGAGGTAACAAAATACATAACGTCACAAAATACATAACGTCACAAAAATAAATGACGTCACAAAATACATAACGTCACAAAAATAAATGACGTCACAAAATACAAAACGTCACAAAATACATAACGTCAAATAATACATAACGTCACAAAAATATATGACTTCAAAAAATAAATAGCGTCACAAAAATAAATGACGTCACAAAATACATAACGTCACAAAATACATAACGTCACAAAAATAAATGACGTCACAAAATACATAACGTCACAAAAATAAATGACGTCACAAAATACATAACGTCATAAAAATAAATGACGTCACAAAAATTAATTACTTCACAAAATACATAATGTCACAAAAATAAATGACGTCACAAAATACATAACGTCACAAAATACATTACGTCACAAAAATAAATGACGTCACAAAATACATAACGTCACAAAAATAAATGACGTCACAAAATACATAACGTCACAAAAATAAATGACGTCACAAAATACATAACGTCACGAAAATAATTGAGGTAACAAAATACATAACGTCACAAAATACATAACGTCACAAAAATAAATGACGTCACAAAATACATAACGTCACAAAAATAAATGACGTCACAAAATACATAACGTCACAAAAATAAATGACGTCACAAAATACAAAACGTCACAAAATACATAACGTCAAAAAATACATAACGTCACAAAAATATATGACTTCAAAAAATAAATAGCGTCACAAAAATAAATGACGTCACAAAATACATAACGTCACAAAAATAAATGACGTGACAAAAATTAATAACGTCACAAAATACATAACGTCACAAAAATAAATGATGTCACAAAATACATAACGTCACAAAAATAAATGACGTCACAAAATATTTAACGACACAAAATTAAATGACGTCACAAAAGACATATTTCATAAAATACATAACGTCACAAAAAAATGACGTCACAAAATACATAACGTCACAAAAATAAATGACGTCACAAAATACATAACGTCACAAAAATAAATGACGTCACAAAAAATTCAACGACACAAAACTAAATGACGTCACAAAATACATTTTTCATAAAGTCACAAAAATAAATGACGTCACAAAATACATAACGTCACAAAAACAAATGACGTCACAAAATACATAACGTCACAAAAATAAATGACGTCACAAAATACATAACGTCACAAAAATAAATGACTTCAAAAAATAAATAGCGTCACAAAAATAAATGACGTCACAAAATACATAACGTCACAAAAATAAATGACGTCACAAACATAATGACGTCACAAAATACATATCGTCACAAAAATAAATGACGTCACAAAATACATAACGTCACAAAAATAAATGACGTCACAAAATACATAACGTCACAAAAATAAATGACGTCACAAAATACATAACGTCACAAAAATAAATGACGTCACAATACATATTTAATAAAATACATAACGTCACAAAAATAAATGGCTTCACAAAATACATAACGTCACAAAAAAATGACGTCACAAAATACATAACGTCACAAAAATAAATGACGTCACAAAATACATAAAGTCACAAAAATAAATGACGTCACAAAATACATAACGTCACGAAAATAATTGAGGTAACAAAATACATAACGTCACAAAATACATAACGTCACAAAAATAAATGACGTCACAAAATACATAACGTTACAAAAGTTAATGACGTCACAAAATACATAACGTCACAAAAATAAATGACGTCACAAAATACATAACGTCACAAAAATAAATGACGTCACACAAATTAATAACGTCACAAAATACATAACGTCACAAAAATAAATGACGTCACAAAATACATAACGTCACAAAAATAAATGACGTCACAAAATACATAACGTCACAAAAATAAATGACGTCACAAAATACAAAACGTCACAAAATACATAACGTCAAAAAATACATAACGTCACAAAAATATATGACTTCAAAAAATAAATAGCGTCACAAAAATAAATGACGTCACAAAATACATAACGTCACAAAAATAAATGACGTGACAAAAATTAATAACGTCACAAAATACATAACGTCACAAAAATAAATGATGTCACAAAATACATAACGTCACAAAAATAAATGACGTCACAAAATATTTAACGACACAAAATTAAATGACGTCACAAAAGACATATTTCATAAAATACATAACGTCACAAAAAAATGACGTCACAAAATACATAACGTCACAAAAATAAATGACGTCACAAAATACATAACGTCACAAAAATAAATGACGTCACAAAATATTCAACGACACAAAACTAAATGACGTCACAAAATACATTTTTCATAAAGTCACAAAAATAAATGACGTCACAAAATACATAACGTCACAAAAATTAATGACGTCACAAAATACATAACTTCACAAAAATAAATGACGTCACAAAATACAAAACGTCACAAAATACATAACGTCAAAAAATACATAACGTCACAAAACTATAAGTCTTAAAAAAATAAATTGCGTCACAAAAAAAAATGACTTCACAAAAATTAATGACTTCAAAAAATACATAATGTCACGAAAATAAATGACGTCACAAAATACATAACGTCACAAAATACATTACGTCACAAAAATAAATGACGTCACAAAATACATAACGTCACAAAAATAAATGACGTCACAAAATACATAACGTCACAAAAATAAATGACGTCACAAAAATTAATTACGTCACAAAATAAATAACGTCACAAAAATAAATGACGTCACAAAATACATAACGTCACAAAATACATAACGTCACAAAAAAAATGACGTCACAAAATGCATAACGTCTCAAAAATAAATGATGTCACAAAATACATAACGTCACAAAATAAATGACGTCATAAAATACATAACGTCACAAAAATAAATGACGTAACAAAAATTTATTACGTCACAAAGATAAATAACGTCACAAAATACATAACGTCACAAAAATAAATGACGTCACAAAATACATAACGTCACAAAAACAAATGACGTCACGAAATACATAACGTCACAAAAATAAATGACGTCACAAAATACATAACGTCACAAAAATTAATGACGTCACAAAATACAAAACGTCACAAAATACATAACGTCAAAAAATACATAACGTCACAAAAATATATGACTTCAAAAAATAAATAGCGTCACAAAAATAAATGACGTCACAAAATACATAACGTCACAAAAAAAATGACGTCACAAACATAATGACGTCACAAAATACATATCGTCACAAAAATAAATGACGTCACAAAATACATAACGTCACAGAAAATAAATGACGTCACAAAATACATAACGTAACAAAAATAAATGACGTCTCAAAATACATAACGTCATAAAAATAAATGACGTCACAAAAATTAATTACTTCACAAAATACATAATGTCACAAAAATAAATGACGTCACAAAATACATAACGTCACAAAATACATTACGTCACAAAAATAAATGACGTCACAAAATACATAACGTCACAAAAATAAATGACGTCACAAAATACATAACGTCACAAAAATAAATGACGTCACAAAATACATAACGTCACGAAAATAATTGAGGTAACAAAATACATAACGTCACAAAATACATAACGTCACAAAAATAAATGACGTTACAAAATACATAACGTTACAAAAATCAATGACGTCACAAAATACATAACGTCACAAAATACATAACGTCACATAAATAAATTACGTCACAAAATACATAACGTCACAAAAATAAATGACGTCACAAAATACATAACGTCAGAAAAAATAAATGACGTCACAAAATGCATAACGTCTCAAAAATAAATGATGTCACAAAATACATAACGTCACAAAATATATGACGTCATAAAATACATAATGTCACAAAAATAAATGAGGTCACAACAATTTATTACGTCACAAAAATAAATAACGTCACAAAATACATAACGTCACAAAATACATAACGGCACAAAAATAAATGACGTCACAAAATACATAACGTCACAAAAATAAATGACGTCACAAAATACATAACGTCAAAAAAATAAATGACATCACAAAATACATAGCGTCACAAAAATAACTGACGTCACAAAATACATAACGTCACAAAAATAAATGACGTCACAATAATAAATGACGTCACAAAATACATAACGTCACAAAAATAAATGACGTCACAAAATACATAACGCCACAAAAATAAATGACGTCACAAAATACTTAACGTCACAAAAAATAAATGACGTCACAAAATGCATAACGTCTCAAAAATAAATGATGTCACAAAATACATAGCGTCACAAAATAAATGACGTCATAAAATACATAACGTCACAAAAATAAATGACGTCACAAAAATTTATTACGTCACAAAAATAAATAACGTCACAAAATACATAACGTCACAAAAATAAATGACGTCACAAAATACATAACGTCACAAAAATATATGACTTCAAAAAATAAATAGCGTCACAAAAATAAATGACGTCACAAAATACATAACGTCACAAAAATAAATGACGTCACAAAAATTAATAACGTCACAAAATACATAACGTCACAAAAATAAATGATGTCACAAAATACATAACGTCACAAAAATAAATGACGTCACAAAATATTTAACGACACAAAATTAAATGACGTCACAAAATACATATTTCTAAAAATACATAACGTCAAAAAAAATGACGTCACAAAATACATAACGTCACAAAAATAAATGACGTCACAAAATACATAACGTCACAAAAATAAATAACGTCACAAAAACAAATGACGTCACAAAATACATAACGTCACAAAAAAAATGACGTCACAAATTACATAACGTCACAAAAATAAATGACGTCACAAAATACATAACGTCACGAAAATAAATGACGTCACAAAATACATAACGTCACAAAAATAAATGACGTCACAAAATACATAACGTCACAAAAACAAATGACGTCACAAAATACATAATGTCACAAAAATAAATGACGTCACAAAATACATAACGTCACAAAAATAAATGACGTCACAAAATACAAAACGTCATAAAATACATAACGTCAAATAATACATAACGTCACAAAAATATATGACTTCAAAAAATAAATAGCGTCACAAAAATAAATGACGTCACAAAATACATAACGTTACAAAAATAAATGACGTCACAAACATAATGACGTCACAAAATACATATCGTCACAAAAATAAATGACGTCACAAAATACATAACGTCACAAAAATAAATGACGTCACAAAATACATAACGTCATAAAAATAAATGACGTCACAAAAATTAATTACTTCACAAAATTCATAATGTCACAAAAATAAATGACGTCACAAAATACATAACGTCACAAAATACATTACGTCACAAAAATAACTGACGTCACAAAATACATAACGTCACAAAAATAAATGACGTCACAAAATACATAACGTCACAAAAATAATTGACGTCACAAAATACATAACGTCACAAAAATAATTGAGGTAACAAAATACATAACGTCACAAAATACATAACGTCACAAAAATAAATGACGTCACAAACATAATGACGTCACAAAATACATAATGTCACAAAAATAAATGACGTCACAAAATACATAACGTTACAAAAATAAATGACGTCACAAAATACATAACGTCACAAAATAAATGACGTCACAAAAATTAATTACGTCACAAAATATATAACGTCACAAAATATATAACGTCACAAACATAAATGACGTCACAAAAATTAATTACGTCACAAAATACATAACGTCACAAAAATAAATAACGTCACAAAATACATAACGTCACAAAATACATAACGTCACAAAAATAAATGACGTCACAAAATAAATAAAGTCACAAAAATAAATGACGTCACAAAATACATAACGTCACAAAAATAAATGACGTCACAAAATACATAACGTCACAAAATTAATGACGTCACAAAAATTAATTACGTCACAAAATACATAACGTCACAAAAATTAATTACGTCAAAAAATACATAACCTCACAAAAATAAATGACGTCACAAAATACATAACGTCACAAAAAAAAATGACGTCACAAAATACATAACGTCACAAAAACAAATGACGTCACAAAATACATAATGTCACAAAAATAAATGACGTCACAAAATACATAACGTCACAAAAATAAATGACGTCACAAAATACAAAACGTCATAAAATACATAACGTCAAATAATACATAACGTCACAAAAATATATGACTTCAAAAAATAAATAGCGTCACAAAAATAGATGACGTCACAAAATACATAACGTTACAAAAATAAATGACTTCACAAACATAATGACGTCACAAAATACATATCGTCACAAAAATGAATGACGTCACAAAATACATAACGTCACAAAAATAAATGACGTCACAAAATACATAACGTCACAAAAATAAATGACGTCACAAAATACATAACGTCATAAAAATAAATGACGTCACAAAAATTAATTACTTCACAAAATTCATAATGTCACAAAAATAAATGACGTCACAAAATACATAACGTCACAAAATACATTACGTCACAAAAATAACTGACGTCACAAAATACATAACGTCACAAAAATAAATGACGTCACAAAATACATAACGTCACAAAAATAATTGACGTCACAAAATACATAACGTCACAAAAATAATTGAGGTAACAAAATACATAACGTCACAAAATACATAACGTCACAAAAATAAATGACGTCACAAAATACATAACGTCACAAAAATAAATGACGTCACAAAATACATAACGTCACAAAATACATAACGTCACAAAAATAAAAGACGTCACAAAATACATAACGTCACAAAAATAAATGACGTCACAAAATACATAACGTCACAAAATACATAACGTCACAAAAATAAAAGACGTCACAAAATACATAACGTCACAAAAATAAATGACGTCACAAAATACATAACGTCACAAAATAAATGACGTCACAAAAATTAATTACGTCACAAAATACATAACGTCACAAAATATATAACGTCACAAAAATAAATGACGTCACAAAAATTAATTACGTCACAAAATACATAACGTCACAAAAATAAATAACGTCACAAAATACATAACGTCACAAAATACATAACGTCACAAAAATAAATGACGTCACAAAATAAATAAAGTCACAAAAATAAATGACGTCACAAAATACATAACGTCACAAAAATAAATGACGTCACAAAATACATAACGTCACAAAATTAATGACGTCACAAAAATTAATTACGTCACAAAATACATAACGTCACAAAAATTAATTACGTCAAAAAATACATAACCTCACAAAAATAAATGACGTCACAAAATACATTACGTCACAAAAATAAATGACGTCACAAAATACATAACGTCACAAAAATAAATGACGTCTCAAAATACATAACGTCACAAAAATAAATGACGTCACAAAATACATAACGTCACAAAAATAAATGACGTCACACAAATTAATAACGTCACAAAATACATAACGTCACAAAAATAAATGACGTCACAAAATACATAACGTCACAAAAATAAATGACGTCACAAAATACATAACGTCACAAAAATAAATGACGTCACAAAATACAAAACGTCACAAAATACATAACGTCAAAAAATACATAACGTCACAAAAATATATGACTTCAAAAAATAAATAGCGTCACAAAAATAAATGACGTCACAAAATACATAACGTCACAAAAATAAATGACGTGACAAAAATTAATAACGTCACAAAATACATAACGTCACAAAAATAAATGATGTCACAAAATACATAACGTCACAAAAATAAATGACGTGACAAAAATTAATAACGTCACAAAATACATAACGTCACAAAAATAAATGATGTCACAAAATACATAACGTCACAAAAATAAATGACGTCACAAAATATTTAACGACACAAAATTAAATGACGTCACAAAAGACATATTTCATAAAATACATAACGTCACAAAAAAAATGACGTCACAAAATACATAACGTCACAAAAATAAATGACGTCACAAAATACATAACGTCACAAAAATAAATGACGTCACAAAAAATTCAACGACACAAAACTAAATGACGTCACAAAATACATTTTTCATAAAGTCACAAAAATAAATGACGTCACAAAATACATAACGTCACAAAAACAAATGACGTCACAAAATACATAACGTCACAAAAATAAATGACGTCACAAAATACATAACGTCACAAAAATAAATGACTTCAAAAAATAAATAGCGTCACAAAAATAAATGACGTCACAAAATACATAACGTCACAAAAATAAATGACGTCACAAACATAATGACGTCACAAAATACATATCGTCACAAAAATAAATGACGTCACAAAATACATAACGTCACAAAAATAAATGACGTCACAAAATACATAACGTCACAAAAATAAATGACGTCACAAAATACATAACGTCACAAAAATAAATGACGTCACAATACATATTTAATAAAATACATAACGTCACAAAAATAAATGGCTTCACAAAATACATAACGTCACAAAAAAATGACGTCACAAAATACATAACGTCACAAAAATAAATGACGTCACAAAATACATAAAGTCACAAAAATAAATGACGTCACAAAATACATAACGTCACGAAAATAATTGAGGTAACAAAATACATAACGTCACAAAATACATAACGTCACAAAAATAAATGACGTCACAAAATACATAACGTTACAAAAATTAATGACGTCACAAAATACATAACGTCACAAAAATAAATGACGTCACAAAATACATAACGTCACAAAAATAAATGACGTCACACAAATTAATAACGTCACAAAATACATAACGTCACAAAAATAAATGACGTCACAAAATACATAACGTCACAAAAATAAATGACGTCACAAAATACAAAACGTCACAAAATACATAACGTCAAAAAATACATAACGTCACAAAAATATATGACTTCAAAAAATAAATAGCGTCACAAAAATAAATGACGTCACAAAATACATAACGTCACAAAAATAAATGACGTGACAAAAATTAATAACGTCACAAAATACATAACGTCACAAAAATAAATGATGTCACAAAATACATAACGTCACAAAAATAAATGACGTCACAAAATATTTAACGACACAAAATTAAATGACGTCACAAAAGACATATTTCATAAAATACATAACGTCACAAAAAAATGACGTCACAAAATACATAACGTCACAAAAATAAATGACGTCACAAAATACATAACGTCACAAAAATAAATGACGTCACAAAATATTCAACGACACAAAACTAAATGACGTCACAAAAAAACATTTTTCATAAAGTCACAAAAATAAATGACGTCACAAAATACATAACGTCACAAAAACAAATGACGTCACAAAATACATAACGTCACAAAAATTAATGACGTCACAAAATACATAACTTCACAAAAATAAATGACGTCACAAAATACAAAACGTCACAAAATACATAACGTCAAAAAATACATA
This sequence comes from Flexamia atlantica, assembly GCA_035578135.1. Lineage (NCBI taxonomy): Eukaryota > Metazoa > Arthropoda > Insecta > Hemiptera > Cicadellidae > Flexamia > Flexamia atlantica. The sequence continues at coordinate 67,911 of JAQJVK010000111.1, read as the reverse complement.
ACGTCACAAAACTATATGACTTAAAAAAATAAATTGCGTCACAAAAATAAATGACGTCACAAAAATTAATGACTTCACAAAATACATAATGTCACGAAAATAAATGACGTCACAAAATACATAACGTCACAAAATACATTACGTCACAAAAATAAATGACGTCACAAAATACATAACGTCACAAAAATAAATGACGTCACAAAATACATAACGTCACAAAAATAAATGACGTCACAAAAATTAATTACGTCACAAAATAAATAACGTCACAAAAATAAATGACGTCACAAAATACATAACGTCACAAAATACATAACGTCACAAAAAAAATGACGTCACAAAATGCATAACGTCTTAAAAATAAATGATGTCACAAAATACATAACGTCACAAAATAAATGACGTCATAAAATACATAACGTCACAAAAATAAATGACGTAACAAAAATTTATTACGTCACAAAGATAAATAACGTCACAAAATACATAACGTCACAAAAATAAATGACGTCACAAAATACATAACGTCACAAAAACAAATGACGTCACAAAATACATAACGTCACAAAAATAAATGACGTCACAAAATACATAACGTCACAAAAATTAATGACGTCACAAAATACAAAACGTCACAAAATACATAACGTCAAAAAATACATAACGTCACAAAAATATATGACTTCAAAAAATAAATAGCGTCACAAAAATAAATGACGTCACAAAATACATAACGTCACAAAAAAAATGACGTCACAAACATAATGACGTCACAAAATACATATCGTCACAAAAAAAAATGACGTCACAAAATACATAACGTCACAAAAATAAATGACGTCACAAAATACATAACGTAACAAAAATAAATGACGTCTCAAAATACATAACGTCATAAAAATAAATGACGTCACAAAAATTAATTACTTCACAAAATACATAATGTCACAAAAATAAATGACGTCACAAAATACATAACGTCACAAAATACATTACGTCACAAAAATAAATGACGTCACAAAATACATAACGTCACAAAAATTAATGACGTCACAAAATACATAACGTCACAAAAATAAATGACGTCACAAAATACATAACGTCACGAAAATAATTGAGGTAACAAAATACATAACGTCACAAAATACATAACGTCACAAAAATAAATGACGTTACAAAATACATAACGTTACAAAAATCAATGACGTCACAAAATACATAACGTCACAAAATACATAACGTCACATAAATAAATTACGTCACAAAATACATAACGTCACAAAAATAAATGACGTCACAAAATACATAACGTCAGAAAAAATAAATGACGTCACAAAATGCATAACGTCTCAAAAATAAATGATGTCACAAAATACATAACGTCACAAAATATATGACGTCATAAAATACATAATGTCACAAAAATAAATGAGGTCACAACAATTTATTACGTCACAAAAATAAATAACGTCACAAAATACATAACGTCACAAAATACATAACGGCACAAAAATAAATGACGTCACAAAATACATAACGTCACAAAAATAAATGACGTCACAAAATACATAACGTCAAAAAAATAAATGACATCACAAAATCCATAGCGTCACAAAAATAACTGACGTCACAAAATACATAACGTCACAAAAATAAATGACGTCACAATAATAAATGACGTCACAAAATACATAACGTCACAAAATACATAACGGCACAAAAATAAATGACGTCACAAAAATTTATTACGTCACAAAAATAAATAACGTCACAAAATACATAACGTCACAAAAATAAATGACGTCACAAAATACATAACGTCACAAAAATAAATGACGTCACAAAAATTAATAACGTCACAAAATACATAACGTCACAAAAATAAATGATGTCACAAAATACATAACGTCACAAAAATAAATGACGTCACAAAATATTTAACGACACAAAATTAAATGACGTCACAAAATACATATTTCTAAAAATACATAACGTCAAAAAAAAATGACGTCACAAAATACATAACGTCACAAAAATAAATAACGTCACAAAATATTTAACGACACAAAATTAAATGACGTCACAAATACATATTTCATAGAATACATAACGTCACAAAAATAAATGACGTCACAAAATACATAACGTCACAAAAAAATGACGTCACAAATTACATAACGTCACAAAAATAAATGACGTCACAAAATACATAACGTCACGAAAATAAATGACGTCACAAAATACATAACGTCACAAAAATAAATGACGTCACAAAATACATAACGTCACAAAAACAAATGACGTCACAAAATACATAATGTCACAAAAATAAATGACGTCACAAAATACATAACGTCACAAAAATAAATGACGTCACAAAATACAAAACGTCATAAAATACATAACGTCAAATAATACATAACGTCACAAAAATATATGACTTCAAAAAATAAATAGCGTCACAAAAATAAATGACGTCACAAAATACATAACGTTACAAAAATAAATGACGTCACAAACATAATGACGTCACAAAATACATATCGTCACAAAAATAAATGACGTCACAAAATACATAACGTCACAAAAATAAATGACGTCACAAAATACATAACGTCATAAAAATAAATGACGTCACAAAAATTAATTACTTCACAAAATTCATAATGTCACAAAAATAAATGACGTCACAAAATACATAACGTCACAAAATACATTACGTCACAAAAATAACTGACGTCACAAAATACATAACGTCACAAAAATAAATGACGTCACAAAATACATAACGTCACAAAAATAATTGACGTCACAAAATACATAACGTCACAAAAATAATTGAGGTAACAAAATACATAACGTCACAAAATACATAACGTCACAAAAATAAATGACGTCACAAACATAATGACGTCACAAAATACATAATGTCACAAAAATAAATGACGTCACAAAATACATAACGTTACAAAAATAAATGACGTCACAAAATACATAACGTCACAAAATAAATGACGTCACAAAAATTAATTACGTCACAAAATATATAACGTCACAAAATATATAACGTCACAAACATAAATGACGTCACAAAAATTAATTACGTCACAAAATACATAACGTCACAAAAATAAATAACGTCACAAAATACATAACGTCACAAAATACATAACGTCACAAAAATAAATGACGTCACAAAATAAATAAAGTCACAAAAATAAATGACGTCACAAAATACATAACGTCACAAAAATAAATGACGTCACAAAATACATAACGTCACAAAATTAATGACGTCACAAAAATTAATTACGTCACAAAATACATAACGTCACAAAAATTAATTACGTCAAAAAATACATAACCTCACAAAAATAAATGACGTCACAAAATACATAACGTCACAAAAACAAATGACGTCACAAAATACATAATGTCACAAAAATAAATGACGTCACAAAATACATAACGTCACAAAAATAAATGACGTCACAAAATACAAAACGTCATAAAATACATAACGTCAAATAATACATAACGTCACAAAAATATATGACTTCAAAAAATAAATAGCGTCACAAAAATAGATGACGTCACAAAATACATAACGTTACAAAAATAAATGACGTCACAAACATAATGACGTCACAAAATACATATCGTCACAAAAATAAATGACGTCACAAAATACATAACGTCACAAAAATAAATGACGTCACAAAATACATAACGTCACAAAAATAAATGACGTCACAAAATACATAACGTCATAAAAATAAATGACGTCACAAAAATTAATTACTTCACAAAATTCATAATGTCACAAAAATAAATGACGTCACAAAATACATAACGTCACAAAATACATTACGTCACAAAAATAACTGACGTCACAAAATACATAACGTCACAAAAATAAATGACGTCACAAAATACATAACGTCACAAAAATAATTGACGTCACAAAATACATAACGTCAACAAAATAATTGAGGTAACAAAATACATAACGTCACAAAATACATAACGTCACAAAAATAAATGACGTCACAAAATACATAACGTCACAAAAATAAATGACGTCACAAAATACATAACGTTACAAAATACATAACGTCACAAAAATAAAAGACGTCACAAAATACATAACGTCACAAAAACAAATGACGTCACAAAATACATAACGTTACAAAAATAAATGACGTCACAAAATACATAACGTCACAAAATAAATGACGTCACAAAAATTAATTACGTCACAAAATACATAACGTCACAAAATATATAACGTCACAAAAATAAATGACGTCACAAAAATTAATTACGTCACAAAATACATAACGTCACAAAAATAAATAACGTCACAAAATACATAACGTCACAAAATACATAACGTCACAAAAATAAATGACGTCACAAAATAAATAAAGTCACAAAAATAAATGACGTCACAAAATACATAACGTCACAAAAATAAATGACGTCACAAAATACATAACGTCACAAAATTAATGACGTCACAAAAATTAATTACGTCACAAAATACATAACGTCACAAAAATTAATTACGTCAAAAAATACATAACCTCACAAAAATAAATGACGTCACAAAATACATTACGTCACAAAAATAAATGACGTCACAAAATACATAACGTCACAAAAATAAATGACGTCTCAAAATACATAACGTCACAAAAATAAATGACGTCACAAAATACATAACGTCACAAAAATAAATGACGTCACACAAATTAATAACGTCACAAAATACATAACGTCACAAAAATAAATGACGTCACAAAATACATAACGTCACAAAAATAAATGACGTCACAAAATACATAACGTCACAAAAATAAATGACGTCACAAAATACAAAACGTCACAAAATACATAACGTCAAAAAATACATAACGTCACAAAAATATATGACTTCAAAAAATAAATAGCGTCACAAAAATAAATGACGTCACAAAATACATAACGTCACAAAAATAAATGACGTGACAAAAATTAATAACGTCACAAAATACATTACGTCACAAAAATAAATGATGTCACAAAATACATAACGTCACAAAAATAAATGACGTCACAAAATATTTAACGACACAAAATTAAATGACGTCACAAAAGACATATTTCATAAAAAAATAACGTCACAAAAAAAATGACGTCACAAAATACATAACGTCACAAAAATAAATGACGTCACAAAATACATAACGTCACAAAAATAAATGACGTCACAAAATATTCAACGACACAAAACTAAATGACGTCACAAAATACATTTTTCATAAAGTCACAAAAATAAATGACGTCACAAAATACATAACGTCACAAAAAAAAATGACGTCACAAAATACATAACGTCACAAAAATAAATGACGTCACAAAATACATAACGTCACAAAAATAAATGACGTCACAAAATACAAAACGTCACAAAATACATAACGTCAAAAAATACATAACGTCACAAAAATATATGACTTAAAAAAATAAATAGCGTCACAAAAATAAATGACGTCACAAAATACATAACGTCACAAAAATAAATGACGTCACAAACATAATGACGTCACAAAATACATATCGTCACAAAAATAAATGACGTCACAAAATACATAACGTCACAAAAATAAATGACGTCACAAAATACATAACGTCACAAAAATAAATGACGTCACAAAATACATAACGTCATAAAAATAAATGACGTCACAAAAATTAATTACTTCACTAAATACATAATGTCACGAAAATAAATGACGTCACAAAATACATAACGTCACAAAATACATTACGTCACAAAAATAAATGACGTCACAAAATACATAACGTCACAAAAATAAATGACGTCACAAAATACATAACGTCACAAAAATAAATGACGTCACAAAATACAAAACGTCACAAAATACATAACGTCAAAAAATACATAACGTCCAAAAAATATATGACTTCAAAAAATAAATATCGTCACAAAAATAAATGACGTCACAAAATACATAACGTCACAAAAATAAATGACGTCACAAAAATTAATAACGTCACAAAATACATAACGTCACAAAAATAAATGATGTCACAAAATACATAACGTCACAAAAATAAATGACGTCACAAAATATTTAACGACACAAAATTAAATGACGTCACAAAATACATATTTCTAAAAATACATAACGTCACAAAAAAATGACGTCACAAAATACATAACGTCACAAAAATAAATGACGTCACAAAATACATAACGTCACAAAAATAAATGACGTCACAAAATAATTAACGACACAAAATTAAATGACGTCACAAATACATATTTCATAAAATACGTCACAAAAATTTATGGCTTCACAAAATACATAACGTCACAAAAAAATGACGTCACAAAATACATAACGTCACAAAAATAAATGACGTCACAAAATACATAACGTCACAAAAATAAATGACGTCACAAAATACATAACGTCACAAAAATAAATGACGTCACAAAATACATAACGTCACAAAAACAAATGACGTCACAAAATACATGATGTCACAAAAATAAATGACGTCACAAAATACATATCGTCACAAAAATAAATGACGTCACAAAATACAAAACGTCACAAAATACATAACGTCAAATAATACATAACGTCACAAAAATATGACTTCAAAAAATAAATAGCGTCACAAAAATAAATGACGTCACAAAATACATAACGTCACAAAAATAAATGACGTCACAAAATACATAACGTCACAAAAACAAATGACGTCACAAAATACATAATGTCACAAAAATAAATGACGTCACAAAATACATAACGTCACAAAAATAAATGACGTCACAAAATACAAAACGTCACAAAATACATAACGTCACAAAAATAAATGACGTCACAAAATACAAAACGTCACAAAATACATAACGTCAAATAATACATAACATCACAAAAATATATGACTTCAAAAAATAAATAGCGTCACAAAATAAATGACGTCACAAAATACATAACGTCACAAAAATAAATGACGTCACAAAATACATAACGTCATAAAAATAAATGACGTCACAAAAATTAATTACTTCACAAAATACATAATGTCACAAAAATAAATGACGTCACAAAATACATAACGTCACAAAATACATTACGTCACAAAAATAAATGACGTCACAAAATACATAACGTCACAAAAATAAATGACGTCACAAAATACATAACGTCACAAAAATAAATGACGTCACAAAATACATAACGTCACGAAAATAATTGAGGTAACAAAATACATAACGTCACAAAATACATAACGTCACAAAAATAAATGATGTCACAAAATACATAACGTCACAAAAATAAATGACGTCACAAAATACAAAACGTCACAAAATACATAACGTCAAATAATACATAACGTCACAAAAATATATGACTTCAAAAAATAAATAGCGTCACAAAAATAAATGACGTCACAAAATACATAACGTCACAAAATACATTACGTCACAAAAATAAATGACGTCACAAAATACATAACGTCACAAAAATAAATGACGTCACAAAAATTAATTACTTCACAAAATACATAATGTCACAAAAATAAATGACGTCACAAAATACATAACGTCACAAAAATAAATGACGTCACAAAATACATAACGTCACAAAAATAAATGACGTCACAAAATACATAACGTCACGAAAATAAATGACGTCACAAAATACATAACGTCACAAAAATAAATGACGTCACAAAATACATAACGTCACAAAAATAAATGACGTCACAAAATACATAACGTCACGAAAATAAATGACGTCACAAAATACATAACGTCACAAAAATAAATGACGTCACAAAATACAAAACGTCACGAAATACATAACGTCAAAAAATACGTAACGTCACAAAAATAAAAGACGTCACAAAATACATAACGTCACAAAAACAAATGACGTCACAAAATACATAACGTTTCAAAAATAAATGACGTCACAAAATACATAACGTCACAAAATAAATGACGTCACAAAAATTAATTACTTCACAAAATTCATAATGTCACAAAAATAAATGACGTCACAGAATACATAACGTCACAAAATACATTACGTCACAAAAATAACTGACGTCACAAAATACATAACGTCACAAAAATAAATGACGTCACAAAATACATAACGTCACAAAAATAATTGACGTCACAAAATACATAACGTCACAAAAATAATTGAGGTAACAAAATACATAACGTCACAAAATACATAACGTCACAAAAATAAATGACGTCACAAAATACATAACGTCACAAAAATAAATGACGTCACAAAATACATAACGTCACAAAATACATAACGTCACAAAAATAAAAGACGTCACAAAATACATAACGTCACAAAAACAAATGACGTCACAAAATACATAACGTTACAAAAATAAATGACGTCACAAAATACATAACGTCATAAAATAAATGACGTCACAAAAATTAATTACGTCACAAAATACATAACGTCACAAAATATATAACGTCACAAAAATAAATGACGTCACAAAAATTAATTACGTCACAAAATACATAACGTCACAAAAATAAATAACGTCACAAAATACATAACGTCACAAAATACATAACGTCACAAAAATAAATGACGTCACAAAATAAATAAAGTCACAAAAATAAATGACGTCACAAAATACATAACCTCACAAAAATAAATGACGTCACAAAATACATTACGTCACAAAAATAAATGACGTCACAAAATACATAACGTCACAAAAATAAATGACGTCTCAAAATACATAATGTCACAAAAATAAATGACGTCACAAAATACATAACGTCACAAAAATAAATGACGTCACACAAATTAATAACGTCACAAAATACATAACGTCACAAAAATAAATGACGCCACAAAATACATAACGTCACAAAAATAAATGACGTCACAAAATACATAACGTCACAAAAATAAATGACGTCACAAAATACAAAACGTCACAAAATACATAACGTCAAAAAATACATAACGTCACAAAAATATATGACTTCAAAAAATAAATAGCGTCACAAAAATAAATGACGTCACAAAATACATAACGTCACAAAAATAAATGACGTGACAAAAATTAATAACGTCACAAAATACATAACGTCACAAAAATAAATGATGTCACAAAATACATAACGTCACAAAAATAAATGACGTCACAAAATATTTAACGACACAAAATTAAATGACGTCACAAAAGACATATTTCATAAAAAAATAACGTCACAAAAAAATGACGTCACAAAATACATAACGTCACAAAAATAAATGACGTCACAAAATACATAACGTCACAAAAATAAATGACGTCACAAAATATTCAACGACACAAAACTAAATGACGTCACAAAATACATTTTTCATAAAGTCACAAAAATAAATGACGTCACAAAATACATAACGTCACAAAAACAAATGACGTCACAAAATACATAACGTCACAAAAGTAAATGACGTCACAAAATACATAACGTCACAAAAATAAATGACGTCACAAAATACAAAATGTCACAAAATACATAACGTCAAAAAATACATAACGTCACAAAAATATATGACTTAAAAAAATAAATAGCGTCACAAAAATAAATGACGTCACAAAATACATAACGTCACAAAAATAAATGACGTCACAAACATAATGACGTCACAAAATACATATCGTCACAAAAATAAATGACGTCACAAAATACATAACGTCACAAAAATAAATGACGTCACAAAATACATAACGTCACAAAAATAAATGACGTCACAAAATACATAACGTCATAAAAATAAATGTCGTCACAAAAATTAATTACTTCACTAAATACATAATGTCACGAAAATAAATGACGTCACAAAATACATAACGTCACAAAATACATTACGTCACAAAAATAAATGACGTCACAAAATACATAACGTCACAAAAATAAATGACGTCACAAAATACATAACGTCACAAAAATAAATGACGTCACAAAATACAAAACGTCACAAAATACATAACGTCAAAAAATACATAACGTCCAAAAAATATATGACTTCAAAAAATAAATATCGTCACAAAAATAAATGACGTCACAAAATACATAACGTCACAAAAATAAATGACGTCACAAAAATTAATAACGTCACAAAATACATAACGTCACAAAAATAAATGATGTCACAAAATACATAACGTCACAAAAATAAATGACGTCACAAAATACATAACGTCATAAAAATAAATGACGTCACAAAAATTAATTACTTCACAAAATTCATAATGTCACAAAAATAAATGACGTCACAAAATACATAACGTCACAAAATACATTACGTCACAAAAATAACTGACGTCACAAAATACATAACGTCACAAAAATAAATGACGTCACAAAATACATAACGTCACAAAAATAATTGACGTCACAAAATACATAACGTCACAAAAATAATTGAGGTAACAAAATACATAACGTCACAAAATACATAACGTCACAAAAATAAATGACGTCACAAACATAATGACGTCACAAAATACATAATGTCACAAAAATAAATGACGTCACAAAATACATAACGTTACAAAAATAAATGACGTCACAAAATACATAACGTCACAAAATAAATGACGTCACAAAAATTAATTACGTCACAAAATATATAACGTCACAAAATATATAACGTCACAAACATAAATGACGTCACAAAAATTAATTACGTCACAAAATACATAACGTCACAAAAATAAATAACGTCACAAAATACATAACGTCACAAAATACATAACGTCACAAAAATAAATGACGTCACAAAATAAATAAAGTCACAAAAATAAATGACGTCACAAAATACATAACGTCACAAAAATAAATGACGTCACAAAATACATAACGTCACAAAATTAATGACGTCACAAAAATTAATTACGTCACAAAATACATAACGTCACAAAAATTAATTACGTCAAAAAATACATAACCTCACAAAAATAAATGACGTCACAAAATACATAACGTCACAAAAACAAATGACGTCACAAAATACATAATGTCACAAAAATAAATGACGTCACAAAATACATAACGTCACAAAAATAAATGACGTCACAAAATACAAAACGTCATAAAATACATAACGTCAAATAATACATAACGTCACAAAAATATATGACTTCAAAAAATAAATAGCGTCACAAAAATAGATGACGTCACAAAATACATAACGTTACAAAAATAAATGACGTCACAAACATAATGACGTCACAAAATACATATCGTCACAAAAATAAATGACGTCACAAAATACATAACGTCACAAAAATAAATGACGTCACAAAATACATAACGTCACAAAAATAAATGACGTCACAAAATACATAACGTCATAAAAATAAATGACGTCACAAAAATTAATTACTTCACAAAATTCATAATGTCACAAAAATAAATGACGTCACAAAATACATAACGTCACAAAATACATTACGTCACAAAAATAACTGACGTCACAAAATACATAACGTCACAAAAATAAATGACGTCACAAAATACATAACGTCACAAAAATAATTGACGTCACAAAATACATAACGTCAACAAAATAATTGAGGTAACAAAATACATAACGTCACAAAATACATAACGTCACAAAAATAAATGACGTCACAAAATACATAACGTCACAAAAATAAATGACGTCACAAAATACATAACGTTACAAAATACATAACGTCACAAAAATAAAAGACGTCACAAAATACATAACGTCACAAAAACAAATGACGTCACAAAATACATAACGTTACAAAAATAAATGACGTCACAAAATACATAACGTCACAAAATAAATGACGTCACAAAAATTAATTACGTCACAAAATACATAACGTCACAAAATATATAACGTCACAAAAATAAATGACGTCACAAAAATTAATTACGTCACAAAATACATAACGTCACAAAAATAAATAACGTCACAAAATACATAACGTCACAAAATACATAACGTCACAAAAATAAATGACGTCACAAAATAAATAAAGTCACAAAAATAAATGACGTCACAAAATACATAACGTCACAAAAATAAATGACGTCACAAAATACATAACGTCACAAAATTAATGACGTCACAAAAATTAATTACGTCACAAAATACATAACGTCACAAAAATTAATTACGTCAAAAAATACATAACCTCACAAAAATAAATGACGTCACAAAATACATTACGTCACAAAAATAAATGACGTCACAAAATACATAACGTCACAAAAATAAATGACGTCTCAAAATACATAACGTCACAAAAAAAATGACGTCACAAAATACATAACGTCACAAAAATAAATGACGTCACACAAATTAATAACGTCACAAAATACATAACGTCACAAAAATAAATGACGTCACAAAATACATAACGTCACAAAAATAAATGACGTCACAAAATACATAACGTCACAAAAATAAATGACGTCACAAAATACAAAACGTCACAAAATACATAACGTCAAAAAATACATAACGTCACAAAAATATATGACTTCAAAAAATAAATAGCGTCACAAAAATAAATGACGTCACAAAATACATAACGTCACAAAAATAAATGACGTGACAAAAATTAATAACGTCACAAAATACATTACGTCACAAAAATAAATGACGTCACAAAATACATAACGTCACAAAAATAAATGACGTCACAAAATACATAACGTCACAAAATTAAATGACGTCACAAAAGACATATTTCATAAAAAAATAACGTCACAAAAAAAATGACGTCACAAAATACATAACGTCACAAAAATAAATGACGTCACAAAATACATAACGTCACAAAAATAAATGACGTCACAAAATATTCAACGACACAAAACTAAATGACGTCACAAAATACATTTTTCATAAAGTCACAAAAATAAATGACGTCACAAAATACATAACGTCACAAAAAAAATGACGTCACAAAATACATAACGTCACAAAAATAAATGACGTCACAAAATACATAACGTCACAAAAATAATTGACGTCACAAAATACATAACGTCACAAAAATAATTGAGGTAACAAAATACATAACGTCACAAAATACATAACGTCACAAAAATAAATGACGTCACAAACATAATGACGTCACAAAATACATAATGTCACAAAAATAAATGACGTCACAAAATACATAACGTTACAAAAATAAATGACGTCACAAAATACATAACGTCACAAAATAAATGACGTCACAAAAATTAATTACGTCACAAAATATATAACGTCACAAAATATATAACGTCACAAACATAAATGACGTCACAAAAATTAATTACGTCACAAAATACATAACGTCACAAAAATAAATAACGTCACAAAATACATAACGTCACAAAATACATAACGTCACAAAAATAAATGACGTCACAAAATAAATAAAGTCACAAAAATAAATGACGTCACAAAATACATAACGTCACAAAAATAAATGACGTCACAAAATACATAACGTCACAAAATTAATGACGTCACAAAAATTAATTACGTCACAAAATACATAACGTCACAAAAATTAATTACGTCAAAAAATACATAACCTCACAAAAATAAATGACGTCACAAAATACATAACGTCACAAAAACAAATGACGTCACAAAATACATAATGTCACAAAAATAAATGACGTCACAAAATACATAACGTCACAAAAATAAATGACGTCACAAAATACAAAACGTCATAAAATACATAACGTCAAATAATACATAACGTCACAAAAATATATGACTTCAAAAAATAAATAGCGTCACAAAAATAGATGACGTCACAAAATACATAACGTTACAAAAATAAATGACGTCACAAACATAATGACGTCACAAAATACATATCGTCACAAAAATAAATGACGTCACAAAATACATAACGTCACAAAAATAAATGACGTCACAAAATACATAACGTCACAAAAATAAATGACGTCACAAAATACATAACGTCATAAAAATAAATGACGTCACAAAAATTAATTACTTCACAAAATTCATAATGTCACAAAAATAAATGACGTCACAAAATACATAACGTCACAAAATACATTACGTCACAAAAATAACTGACGTCACAAAATACATAACGTCACAAAAATAAATGACGTCACAAAATACATAACGTCACAAAAATAATTGACGTCACAAAATACATAACGTCAACAAAATAATTGAGGTAACAAAATACATAACGTCACAAAATACATAACGTCACAAAAATAAATGACGTCACAAAATACATAACGTCACAAAAATAAATGACGTCACAAAATACATAACGTTACAAAATACATAACGTCACAAAAATAAAAGACGTCACAAAATACATAACGTCACAAAAACAAATGACGTCACAAAATACATAACGTTACAAAAATAAATGACGTCACAAAATACATAACGTCACAAAATAAATGACGTCACAAAAATTAATTACGTCACAAAATACATAACGTCACAAAATATATAACGTCACAAAAATAAATGACGTCACAAAAATTAATTACGTCACAAAATACATAACGTCACAAAAATAAATAACGTCACAAAATACATAACGTCACAAAATACATAACGTCACAAAAATAAATGACGTCACAAAATAAATAAAGTCACAAAAATAAATGACGTCACAAAATACATAACGTCACAAAAATAAATGACGTCACAAAATACATAACGTCACAAAATTAATGACGTCACAAAAATTAATTACGTCACAAAATACATAACGTCACAAAAATTAATTACGTCAAAAAATACATAACCTCACAAAAATAAATGACGTCACAAAATACATTACGTCACAAAAATAAATGACGTCACAAAATACATAACGTCACAAAAATAAATGACGTCTCAAAATACATAACGTCACAAAAATAAATGACGTCACAAAATACATAACGTCACAAAAATAAATGACGTCACACAAATTAATAACGTCACAAAATACATAACGTCACAAAAATAAATGACGTCACAAAATACATAACGTCACAAAAATAAATGACGTCACAAAATACATAACGTCACAAAAATAAATGACGTCACAAAATACAAAACGTCACAAAATACATAACGTCAAAAAATACATAACGTCACAAAAATATATGACTTCAAAAAATAAATAGCGTCACAAAAATAAATGACGTCACAAAAATAAATGACGTGACAAAAATTAATAACGTCACAAAATACATTACGTCACAAAAATAAATGATGTCACAAAATACATAACGTCACAAAAATAAATGACGTCACAAAATATTTAACGACACAAAATTAAATGACGTCACAAAAGACATATTTCATAAAAAAATAACGTCACAAAAAAAATGACGTCACAAAATACATAACGTCACAAAAATAAATGACGTCACAAAATACATAACGTCACAAAAATAAATGACGTCACAAAATATTCAACGACACAAAACTAAATGACGTCACAAAATACATTTTTCATAAAGTCACAAAAATAAATGACGTCACAAAATACATAACGTCACAAAAAAAAATGACGTCACAAAATACATAACGTCACAAAAATAAATGACGTCACAAAATACATAACGTCACAAAAATAAATGACGTCACAAAATACAAAACGTCACAAAATACATAACGTCAAAAAATACATAACGTCACAAAAATATATGACTTAAAAAAATAAATAGCGTCACAAAAATAAATGACGTCACAAAATACATAACGTCACAAAAATAAATGACGTCACAAACATAATGACGTCACAAAATACATATCGTCACAAAAATAAATGACGTCACAAAATACATAACGTCACAAAAATAAATGACGTCACAAAATACATAACGTTGTGACGTAATTTTCGGAGGTGTGAAATATTATTACGTCAGCATATTAAATTTGTTTGGTTCGGATGAGCTCAGAGGGAGTCAAGGTTCGAGTCGGGTCAATTTCACCTAGTCTTAGAGTTTGGCTCAGTTGTCGGGTTGCCTCTATAGCATCAGTGTTTCATCATCGCCAAACTCTGTGTTAGAAAGCCAATCGGTACTCCCAGGTTGCTTCACCAGCAACTACCCGTTACTGGGAGTGATAGGGAAATCCCTAAAAAAATATAACAAGGTCGGACAATTCAACTAGGGACTATCGGGTCGAAAATACGGCACTCGGATTACCGGTTGCTTTATCAGCAACTCGGCGTTAAGCTAACCTATCTCTTGGGTGAACCTAGGCTATTTCCCCAATACTTACGGCACAGGTCCCAGGTTGCTTTAACAGCAACAGAGCGATACTGGGACCAACCGGGTAGCACAAAAGCGGGATTGGCCCAGGTTGCTTCAACAGCAACACGGAGAACTGGGTCAACTTTTAAACGAGTGTCGATTCGATAGCTCGCAGCACTATACCGTCCCAGGTTGCTTTATCAGCAACAGTACGTTACTGGGATAACACCGGAAACCAACCGACCCAGGTTGCCTGCTCGGCAACTGTAAAAAAGCTGGGTTATCGTTCGTTATCTCCGAAAAAAAGGTCGCTCACCGCTGAGTGTTCGATTATGCGTCCCGGCTAGTGCGAAATGTTATTTACCCAGGTTGCTTCAGCAGCAACTACGATACTGGGAAAATTAACCAAAAGACCCGGCCGCACGAATTAACTAACGACCCAGGTTGCTTCACCAGCAACTAGAAAATACTGGGTGAACGCGGGTACCGTTAGCTAACTTCGAAAAAAAAGGTCGCTCGCCTATGAATATTCGATTATGCGTCCCGGCTAATACGAAACGTTAATTACCCAGGTTGCTTTAACAGCAACTGCGTTACTGGGAAAATTAACCAAAAGACCCGGCCGCACGAATTAACTAACGACCCAGGTTGCTTCACCAGCAACTAGAAAATACTGGGTGAACGCGGACACCGTTAGCTAACTTCGGGCGAGACTACTAGGCCCAGGTTGCTTTAACAGCAACACCAAAAGTACTGGGCATTTACACCGATTTGTCGGTCGGACGGAATAATTATTATTGACCCAGGTTGCTTTATCAGCAACTGCAAAAATACTGGGTAAGTAAATAAGTTTATCGGTCGGACGGAGTAATCATTATTATTAACCCAGGTTGCTTTAACAGCAACAGCAAAATACTGGGTATGCAAATAAGTTTAATGGTCGGACGGAATAATTATTATTAACCCAGGTTGCTTTAACAGCAACAGGAAATACTGGGTATTAAAATAAGTTTACCGGTAGGTCGGAATAATTATTATTAACCCAGGTTGCTTTAACAGCAACAGGAAATACTGGGTATTAAAATAAGTTTACCGGTCGGTCGGAATAATTATTATTAACCCAGGTTGCTTTATCAGCAACAGCAAAATACTGGGTATTAAAATAAGTTTACCGGTCAGTCGGAGTAATTATTATTAACCCAGGTTGCTTTAACAGCAACAGGAAATACTGGGTATGTAAACTTAGATCCGATTAAAGATCGTACAAATCGGTTAGGCCTTCACGAAAAACTGACTAAGTCTAAGTCTAACCAAAATCACAAGTCCGAATATGGCCTACCGTGTAATTCGCCGGGCTTGGGAGCTCGAGGAGTGTTCGTATCGGAGGTCGGGAGGAGAGTGAGCGAGGGCCCAGCCGTCTGGGGACTCGTCGAGGCAGTCGCTACAGCGCATGCGCCAGTTCCCCTCCGACCCCTACCGTCCCCACTCCGCCGCGCGTGGGTAGTAGTGTCGGTTAGAGAGAGAGAGAGAGAGAGAGTGCGTAACTGGGAAATCCAACTAAACCGGTTTGCTTCAAGCGCTCTGCGCCGCTAACAATAAAATAAACTGAACATTTAGTACACTCAAAATAAAATACCGTTACACTCTCCTCTGAATTCGAAACCAAAAAAAAGAAAAACGGGGAAAAAGAAAAAAAAGGCTCTAGCCTAGGTATAATTTTTTCTTTTCTAACTGACTAGATACAACGTAAAACTCTTCATTTCCCAAAACTAAAAGTATACGGTGAAATAATACGCTCAAATCGTGAACACCTCCAGTGTTCGAACTAAACTAATAACTCTTCTTTGTATGTTGTATATATATCACAGACAATTAACTATATCACAGCTAATAGTAACTCTAAATGTTTTCTTCTTCTTAAGACTATGTTTCGTATACTTAAAAACATAAAACCTCCCAGGTTCGGGACTTCCGAAAAATAAAATCATTTTTCTTCTATACTACTTATCACAGACTAGAGTTAGGTATAAAATCAGTCTTTTATCAGCCTTATAGTTGGAAAAAAATAAATTCTTGGTCACTCTCGGACCTCGCTTCTAGCGTAGATAACGAAACGAACAAAAAAACTAAATCTCTTTTTTTCGGATTCAGCTCGGATCTTTTACAGCCATTCTGGCAGTAACTTCACATTGATCCTCCTCAAGGAGTGTTTTCCATTTCTGTCTTCCAGGAAGACCCGCCTCCGTTTTGATTTGCGGTTTTTCTTCCGCCTTGGAGGCTCCTCACTATCTGCAGAGGTAGCTCGGGCGTTTATTCCCGATTCCGAGGGTCGCTCATAGTCTGGGTTGGGGGGTTCAGTCGGTTCGGTCGATATAATCGGTTCGATTCCACAGGCGGGTTCGGCAACTGGGTCCGTGGTCATGGCTGATGGCCTGGTCACCATTGGCTGGTCAAAGCCCTCCTCCTCTAGAAATTCCCAATCGGTTTCCTCAACATTGATGGTGAGGGCCTCGCTCATGGTAGACATCCCGTCTTCGTCCTTGGGCCTCAGCGGGTCCTCTTGGGAGCTCTTCCCCAAAAACTCGTCCAATTCCATCAATGTCAGATCGGCCTCATCGGACTCTCCGTTCGTATCCACGAATACTAAACTTCCCGTTTCCATTGGCGGAGAATAGGCAGGGCACCCATTTGCTTGCTCTCGTTCCTGTGGGCAGAGGAAACTTGCAGCAGTTGTCTCAAACAGGCTGAAATTCTCTTGCGCAATTCGCCCATGACGGATATGCGTCATAACCGTTTTCCTGTTTTCAGTGGCTGACTTCACCAGGTCAGACAGATCAGCCCTCCGAGCCAGTGCCTCTGCCATTAGGCACACTAAAACACCACATTCTCGCTCCTCCTGGCGGGGGCATCCGGATGGGGTAGTGATACAGACCCACTGCTTTTCTTCAAACGGTAGATTCCTTCGTTGCGCCTCCTTGGACAAGAATTGTCGGGTTTCGTTTATGACGAACGGATGCTGCACCCCTAATGAGTCAAACAATATCATGCTCCTTAATTTTGGCCAGACTGCCACCAGGATCCAGTGCCTATCATCCCCTAGCACTATATTTCGGGGCATGAGCAGAAGGTCTAATGAGAACGGGTTCACAGCCCTACTTTCCTGAAACGCAGACTCCCGGTTGTTTCGGAACATCTCCCATACAAATGAATCATAACTCCACAAA
Source organism: Flexamia atlantica (assembly GCA_035578135.1). Taxonomy (NCBI): domain Eukaryota; kingdom Metazoa; phylum Arthropoda; class Insecta; order Hemiptera; family Cicadellidae; genus Flexamia; species Flexamia atlantica. The sequence goes on along the minus strand of JAQJVK010000111.1, from coordinate 48,384 downwards.
GTGGGAAGAGTGCCTTTGAATGCCCAATTTCTTCGCTCGATAAGGCGGAAGTAGGCATTTATGACTTCATCATTAACATCTCTCTTCGGTAGAATCGTGTCGATTGCCGTCAGACCTACATTCAAAATCCGCCTAAGGGGTTGTCCATCCTCTTCGTGCCTAGCGGAAAATCTCTTCTCCCTCCTGAGGGCCATTTTCATACGATGAAGGAAAGCTTCGATTGTGGGGGTGGTTTCAACCTTGTCCTTTTCCAATACCTGCAACACAGAGAAAACCACGTCACCTCGGGCAAGGGAAAAAGAAACTGAACATTGTAAGACCTTAAGGACTCTTCCTCTAACCATAAAAGGGCTTAAGATCTTTCGCGTGTGCCGTATTTTCGACGTTACGTTTAGAGCCTGATAATCGAAAAATGTTCTCCCCGACTTTCTCGGTTATTTTAAACGGACCCTCAAATCTGGGTGCCAGCTTTCCTGCGAAAGCATCCGCCGCAGACGAAAGTGGATGTGTCCTCTTCCACACAGACTGACCAATCCTAAAGGTCGTCGGCCGTCTCCTTTCGTTATAGTACTTCGCTTGCCGTTGGAAAGCTTTGCTTACGTTATTCTCTACCTCTTTGAACATGGCATGATAAGCTCGAAGACGTCGGGCATGGACGTCTGCCGGGTCGGGGTCCTCACTTTGATTTGTACTTTCGAAAAGAGGTCCGTGTAGAGCAGCAGGCATTTTCAGTTCTCTTCCGAAATTTAACATGGCCGGAGAAAATCCAGTGGTCTCGTGAACGGCAGAATTCATGGCCAGGCGAAGCTCTGACAGATTGACGTCCCAATCTCGATGATCACTTCCAACATATTGAGATAGCATAGTTTTTAAAACTCGGTTAGCTCTCTCAGTAGGATTTTCTTGGGGGGAGTAAGGTGCAGTAAGCCGATGTTCGATTTTCCACTCTTTCAATAGGGATGTAAATATCTTGGACACAAATTGTGTACCATTGTCGGTTAGTAAGATTTCCGGAGCTCCATAACGACAGATGATCATTTCGTGGAGACTCTTCGAAACTTGTTGAGCCGTGGCGGTCCTTAACGCTGCAACCTCTACCCATTTCGTGTAGTTATCCTGGACTACAAACGCATATCTTGAGCCGCGTTTGGATCGTGGGAGTGGGCCAATTATGTCTGCCGTGGCTATCACCCACGGACCCTTAGGTCGACGGTAATACATTTGACCCATCGGTTTGGTTTGTTCTACTTTAAACTGTTGACACGTTACGCAATTCCGGACGTAGGCTTTCGTAGCTTGCCTCCAGCCAGGCCAATAGTACCGCATTGCTATGCGTCTACATGTTTTCCGTAATCCAAAGTGGCCCGATGGTGAAGCGTCGTGACACTCGTGGAGGACTTGAGACACCTCGTCTTCTTTCACGCAGAGCTTCCATTCCGTGGTTGCATCCCTTTCGCCTTGTTTCAGTGGTCGGTGTCGATAAAGTTTTCCTTCTCTCACAATATATTCCGCGGGAGATCTAGGATCGGTCGAGTTAGCATTTTCCAAAGCGTTATTGTACCATCTCTGATGAACGGTTTCACAGGTCGACTGCTCAGGCAGAATAGCATTTACTTCAGGCGCCGTAGCGTCAACTGAGGTAGGTATGGGATAGCGCGAAAGAGAGTCAGCCACCTTATTTGATGATCCCTTTCTATATTCTATATCAAAATCAAACTGTTGTAGCTCGATTATCCATCGGCCTAGTCGTCCAGATGGTTCTGGTAACTTCATAAGCCACTTTAGTGCCTGGTGGTCAGTTATAGCGGTAAAACGGTAACCCTCTAAATAGGGACGAAATTTCTTGACGGCCCAAACTAAGGCAAGACATTCCAGTTCGGTCACTGTAAATTTTCGTTCGTTGTCGGTCAACATACGACTGGCATATGCAATAACATTGACTTGGTCACCTTTGCGTTGTGTCAAAGAAGCACCGAGTCCGTCATAACTAGCATCCACTTCCAAAATGAACGGTACCTCAAAGTCCGGGCATGTTAAAAGAGGTGCATTGGAAAGACAGCTCTTCAACTGTTCAAAAGCCTTATCTTGTTCTTCTCCCCATTTCCAGGGAACGTTCTTTTTCGTGAGTTTTGTCAAAGGTGCCGACATTTTTGAGAAGTCCTTGATGAAGCGCCTGTACCAGGATGCGAGTCCTACAAAGCTCCGTAAATGCTTTACAGTTTTGGGTTTTGGGAACTCCATAATGGATTGCACTTTGTCGGGATCCGTCTGTATACCTCTCGAGTTCACGATGTGACCCAAATATTTAAGTTCAGTCTTGCAGAATTGACATTTGTCCGGATTAATTTTCAAGTTAGCTTCCCTCAGGCGTGTAAAAACTTCACGAAGTAGCTTCAAGTGTTCATCAAACGTCTTTGAAACCAAAACTAGGTCATCAAGATATGCAAAAGCGTTAGGTTCCAATTCTGGCCCAATTATCTTGTCCAAAAGTCTTTGGAAGGTGGCTGGGGCTGCGCTGAGACCAAAAGGCATGACAGTGAAGTGATATAATCCTCTCCCTGGTATAGTGAAAGCAGTAATTGCCCGACTATCTTCAGCCAAAGGAACTTGCCAATACCCTTGCCTTAAGTCAAGGGTGCTAATGTACGTAGCATCTTTCAACTTCTCCAAGATATGGTTTATTCGGGGCAACGGATACGCATCTTTCTCGGTTACACTGTTTACTCGCCTGAAATCTATGCAAAAACGATATCGTCCTGAGGGCTTCTTTATTAGAACCACTGGAGAACTCCATGCAGAGTCGGACGGTTCAATCACTCCATCTTTAAGCATCATCTCGACTTCCTCGTCGATTACCTTTTGCATAACTGGATTACGAGGGTAGTACCTTTGCTTTATCGGAGTGTCCGTTTTTACTCTTATCTTGTGCTCCACTAAGTGGGTGCGGCCCGATATCTTGTCAAAGAGTTTCAATTCCTCTTCCAAGAACTGTTGTAACTGCCCAGACTCCTCGGGCGTCAGTGTGGCAATTGCCATAACTTCGTTAGGTTCCGTTCGAGATTCGGAGCTCTCTGCAGTACTGAAATTGCAAGTAATTAACCCAAGTTTCTCAATCATATCCATCCCTATGATAAGGTCAGCGGTGAGATTCTCAAGATGTAAGGCTCGGATTCTAACGGTACTATCGTCCACCTCGCAGTCAAATTCATAACTCTGTGTGATCAAGCTTCTAGAGCCGTCGGCCAGTTTAACTTCAACCTCGGCATTCAAAGGTTCAATTCCGGACGTTTTGAGGAGTTCGGCTATCCTATTGCCTATTAAGGATACTACCGAGCCAGTGTCTATGAGGGCCTTGGCATTCATTTGTAAAATTTTGACATTCACAAAAGGTCGATTATCTTCCGTCTTCGTTACGTTACATCCGGTACTGGCAAACGCTCCTACAAAGTCGAGCCACTGGGCCCATTCGGTGGAGGTAGTGGTGTTTCTGGGAGACTCGGAGCACCCCCCACCTCCGGGTCTCGCAGTCCGTTTCCCGCTACACAGGGGCATTTTACGGTCAAAATACCTTCCTTCTTACAATTGAAGCAACGTAGAGGTCTTCTCGGTGACCTACAGTCTTTGGTTTTATGACCCCTTTTCTCGCAGTTCCAACATACTGGAGCCTCAGTTCGGCGACCATTGTTTTCGTTCCGATAAGATTGATCGCCACTGGCACGTGCATTTTGTGTAGGAGGGCGTGACGCTTTCTTCGGGTGATATCGGTCGTTTCGCTGCTCATTTCGGGCCGATACCTTTCGAGGAACAGTACGTGCGGACTGATTGTTTCCAACCGATTCTGATGGAGAGTCCACTGCATCGACATGATACTGTTTGAGCGACCCGCTTTTCGGTGTATAAGCCATTTCCGGAACTGCAGATTGAGCCGGGTTGGGTGGAGGTCGGTAGTTCTTTTTCTCTCTGAGGTAGCTTTCGTAGCCCTCCGCTACTCTTATAAAATCACCCACAGTGTTAAAATGTTCTCTTCGAACCGTAAGTTTATAATCGGGTCTCATATTGTCGTACAGTCTGTTGAGAATTTCATTAGTGGAGTAGCCACCTCGTCTACGCATCAGCGTGGTCACGGCCACTACGAACTTTCTGATTGGCTCATACTCCCCTTGGGTACGCTGTATTATCTCTCGTTCAAGGCTTCTTCGGTAATCTGGGGGATAGAAATATTCTTCAAAGCTTCGTAAGAAATCGTCAAAAGTTAGCCATACATTTCGATTGTTGCGGTACCAGAACAATGCCTGACCTTTAAGCAACTCAGGTATGGCTTTGAGCAATAAATCCGGCTGGATTTCGTAAGCGTCCCTTAGTTCATTTAATCGTTCAATGAAAGCAATCGGATCGTGCTCCCCATCAAATCTCAAGTTCCATTTCCTAATTTGATTACAGAGATGTGCAATCTCCGGAAGTTGCTGGGTCCGATTGGTGGATGCGGGACGGCCAAAATCACTCACAGGAGGTACATATGACCGTTCATGCGTAGAGATCGGAGCATTTAACCTCAAAAGAGTTGGATCATAAAGAGCATCATAATATGCCTGACCTCTATTGCTTTCGTACACTGTCACTGGATTAGACCAGGAAAGTCGGCTGTTTCGGGTTTGGTTCGTATCGGACAAGGGCTCGGCCGTTGACGTCTGGAACGTATTTTGCCGTTTCATTTGGAATATTGCCTCTTGGACCTGACGGAGAGTCGCTCCCGGGTGTAAACCAAGCATTTCTCGGATGCTGTTGCCCTCTAAGTCCGCACGATAGACTGAACTAGCGGCCAGCGGTCTTGCGGTGCTTGCCACAACATTAGTTTCAGTCGATCGTTTTGGTAGTGGCAAACTATAGTCAGCCGAAACGGCTCCGATGCCATCAAAATCGGAAACAAATCGGTTGTCGAGAGACTCAAAACCTACCGTTGTAATTGGCGGTTTAGGCTTAACTGGTGGAACGACACCTGACCGCAAGAAAGCTACTAGCCTCCTACGGAGATCTGCCACTGAACCTTCGGTATCGAGAGAAAACTTTTTCATTTCGATTTGCAAGTCTTTTTTCTGAAGATTGTAAACCCATCCAACCTTAGGATCCGATTCAAAAGTCGGAGTTACTTGTTCTGATGTAGTTGGCAAAGATTCAGTCACGGGTTCGTTAGGAGCAGTTACTACAGCTGAAGGTTCAGATACCATGACGGTACTAGTGGTAGTAATGACTGTACTCGGGGTCGTAGTGCTCGGCGCAAGTGTCCTGCTAGTCGAAGTCGACTTCATGGAGGATGTCGTAGTTCGTGGTGTTTTCGACGGTTCCTTGTTACCAGCTCCATTGTTTTCGAGAATGTTAAACACTAACAATAGCCTGAAAGGCTTCAGGAAACGATCGAGATGGTACAACATGATGGGTCGTTTCGAGCTCAAACAATACACTCGCTATGGTCGTCAAAATCGTACTACTTAATTTTAAATATCGTTTCTATCAAGTCCCTGTTCGGGCGCCAAATATGTGACGTAATTTTCGGAGGTGTGAAATATTATTACGTCAGCATATTAAATTTGTTTGGTTCGGATGAGCTCAGAGGGAGTCAAGGTTCGAGTCGGGTCAATTTCACCTAGTCTTAGAGTTTGGCTCAGTTGTCGGGTTGCCTCTATAGCATCAGTGTTTCATCATCGCCAAACTCTGTGTTAGAAAGCCAATCGGTACTCCCAGGTTGCTTCACCAGCAACTACCCGTTACTGGGAGTGATAGGGAAATCCCTAAAAAAATATAACAAGGTCGGACAATTCAACTAGGGACTATCGGGTCGAAAATACGGCACTCGGATTACCGGTTGCTTTATCAGCAACTCGGCGTTAAGCTAACCTATCTCTTGGGTGAACCTAGGCTATTTCCCCAATACTTACGGCACAGGTCCCAGGTTGCTTTAACAGCAACAGAGCGATACTGGGACCAACCGGGTAGCACAAAAGCGGGATTGGCCCAGGTTGCTTCAACAGCAACACGGAGAACTGGGTCAACTTTTAAACGAGTGTCGATTCGATAGCTCGCAGCACTATACCGTCCCAGGTTGCTTTATCAGCAACAGTACGTTACTGGGATAACACCGGAAACCAACCGACCCAGGTTGCCTGCTCGGCAACTGTAAAAAAGCTGGGTTATCGTTCGTTATCTCCGAAAAAAAGGTCGCTCACCGCTGAGTGTTCGATTATGCGTCCCGGCTAGTGCGAAATGTTATTTACCCAGGTTGCTTCAGCAGCAACTACGATACTGGGAAAATTAACCAAAAGACCCGGCCGCACGAATTAACTAACGACCCAGGTTGCTTCACCAGCAACTAGAAAATACTGGGTGAACGCGGGTACCGTTAGCTAACTTCGAAAAAAAAGGTCGCTCGCCTATGAATATTCGATTATGCGTCCCGGCTAATACGAAACGTTAATTACCCAGGTTGCTTTAACAGCAACTGCGTTACTGGGAAAATTAACCAAAAGACCCGGCCGCACGAATTAACTAACGACCCAGGTTGCTTCACCAGCAACTAGAAAATACTGGGTGAACGCGGACACCGTTAGCTAACTTCGGGCGAGACTACTAGGCCCAGGTTGCTTTAACAGCAACACCAAAAGTACTGGGCATTTACACCGATTTGTCGGTCGGACGGAATAATTATTATTGACCCAGGTTGCTTTATCAGCAACTGCAAAAATACTGGGTAAGTAAATAAGTTTATCGGTCGGACGGAGTAATCATTATTATTAACCCAGGTTGCTTTAACAGCAACAGCAAAATACTGGGTATGCAAATAAGTTTAATGGTCGGACGGAATAATTATTATTAGCCCAGGTTGCTTTAACAGCAACAGGAAATACTGGGTATTAAAATAAGTTTACCGGTAGGTCGGAATAATTATTATTAACCCAGGTTGCTTTAACAGCAACAGGAAATACTGGGTATTAAAATAAGTTTACCGGTCGGTCGGAATAATTATTATTAACCCAGGTTGCTTTATCAGCAACAGCAAAATACTGGGTATTAAAATAAGTTTACCGGTCAGTCGGAGTAATTATTATTAACCCAGGTTGCTTTAACAGCAACAGGAAATACTGGGTATGTAAACTTAGATCCGATTAAAGATCGTACAAATCGGTTAGGCCTTCACGAAAAACTGACTAAGTCTAAGTCTAACCAAAATCACAAGTCCGAATATGGCCTACCGTGTAATTCGCCGGGCTTGGGAGCTCGAGGAGTGTTCGTATCGGAGGTCGGGAGGAGAGTGAGCGAGGGCCCAGCCGTCTGGGGACTCGTCGAGGCAGTCGCTACAGCGCATGCGCCAGTTCCCCTCCGACCCCTACCGTCCCCACTCCGCCGCGCGTGGGTAGTAGTGTCGGTTAGAGAGAGAGAGAGAGAGAGAGTGCGTAACTGGGAAATCCAACTAAACCGGTTTGCTTCAAGCGCTCTGCGCCGCTAACAATAAAATAAACTGAACATTTAGTACACTCAAAATAAAATACCGTTACACTGTCACAAAAATAAATGACGTCACAAAATACATAACGTCATAAAAATAAATGACGTCACAAAAATTAATTACTTCACTAAATACATAATGTCACGAAAATAAATGACGTCACAAAATACATAACGTCACAAAATACATTACGTCACAAAAATAAATGACGTCACAAAATACATAACGTCACAAAAATAAATGACGTCACAAAATACATAACGTCACAAAAATAAATGACGTCACAAAATACAAAACGTCACAAAATACATAACGTCAAAAAATACATAACGTCCAAAAAATATATGACTTCAAAAAATAAATATCGTCACAAAAATAAATGACGTCACAAAATACATAACGTCACAAAAATAAATGACGTCACAAAAATTAATAACGTCACAAAATACATAACGTCACAAAAATAAATGATGTCACAAAATACATAACGTCACAAAAATAAATGACGTCACAAAATATTTAACGACACAAAATTAAATGACGTCACAAAATACATATTTCTAAAAATACATAACGTCACAAAAAAATGACGTCACAAAATACATAACGTCACAAAAATAAATGACGTCACAAAATACATAACGTCACAAAAATAAATGACGTCACAAAATAACTAACGACACAAAATTAAATGACGTCACAAATACATATTTCATAAAATACGTCACAAAAATTTATGGCTTCACAAAATACATAACGTCACAAAAAAATGACGTCACAAAATACATAACGTCACAAAAATAAATGACGTCACAAAATACATAACGTCACAAAAATAAATGACGTCACAAAATACATAACGTCACAAAAATAAATGACGTCACAAAATACATAACGTCACAAAAACAAATGACGTCACAAAATACATGATGTCACAAAAATAAATGACGTCACAAAATACATATCGTCACAAAAATAAATGACGTCACAAAATACAAAACGTCACAAAATACATAACGTCAAATAATACATAACGTCACAAAAATATATGACTTCAAAAAATAAATAGCGTCACAAAAATAAATGACGTCACAAAATACATAACGTCACAAAAATAAATGACGTCACAAAATACATAACGTCACAAAAACAAATGACGTCACAAAATACATAATGTCACAAAAATAAATGACGTCACAAAATACATAACGTCACAAAAATAAATGACGTCACAAAATACAAAACGTCACAAAATACATAACGTCACAAAAATAAATGACGTCACAAAATACAAAACGTCACAAAATACATAACGTCAAATAATACATAACGTCACAAAAATATATGACTTCAAAAAATAAATAGCGTCACAAAATAAATGACGTCACAAAATACATAACGTCACAAAAATAAATGACGTCACAAAATACATAACGTCATAAAAATAAATGACGTCACAAAAATTAATTACTTCACAAAATACATAATGTCACAAAAATAAATGACGTCACAAAATACATAACGTCACAAAATACATTACGTCACAAAAATAAATGACGTCACAAAATACATAACGTCACAAAAATAAATGACGTCACAAAATACATAACGTCACAAAAATAAATGACGTCACAAAATACATAACGTCACGAAAATAATTGAGGTAACAAAATACATAACGTCACAAAATACATAACGTCACAAAAATAAATGATGTCACAAAATACATAACGTCACAAAAATAAATGACGTCACAAAATACAAAACGTCACAAAATACATAACATCAAATAATACATAACGTCACAAAAATATATGACTTCAAAAAATAAATAGCGTCACAAAAATAAATGACGTCACAAAATACATAACGTCACAAAATACATTACGTCACAAAAATAAATGACGTCACAAAATACATAACGTCACAAAAATAAATGACGTCACAAAATACATAACGTCATAAAAATAAATGACGTCACAAAAATTAATTACTTCACAAAATACATAATGTCACAAAAATAAATGACGTCACAAAATACATAACGTCACAAAAATAAATGACGTCACAAAATACATAACGTCACAAAAATAAATGACGTCACAAAATACATAACGTCACGAAAATAAATGACGTCACAAAATACATAACGTCACAAAAATAAATGACGTCACAAAATACATAAAGTCACAAAAATAAATGACGTCACAAAATACATAACGTCACGAAAATAAATGACGTCACAAAATACATAACGTCACAAAAATAAATGACGTCACAAAATACAAAACGTCACGAAATACATAACGTCAAAAAATACGTAACGTCACAAAAATAAAAGACGTCACAAAATACATAACGTCACAAAAACAAATGACGTCACAAAATACATAACGTTTCAAAAATAAATGACGTCACAAAATACATAACGTCACAAAATAAATGACGTCACAAAAATTAATTACTTCACAAAATTCATAATGTCACAAAAATAAATGACGTCACAGAATACATAACGTCACAAAATACATTACGTCACAAAAATAACTGACGTCAAAAAATACATAACGTCACAAAAATAAATGACGTCACAAAATACATAACGTCACAAAAATAAATGACGTCACAAAATACATAACGTCAAAAAATACATAACGTCACAAAAATATTTGACTTCAAAAAATAAATAGCGTCACAAAAATAAATGACGTCACAAAATACATAACGTCACAAAAATAAATGACGTGACAAAAATTAATAACGTCACAAAATACATAACGTCACAAAAATAAATGATGTCACAAAATACATAACGTCACAAAAATAAATGACGTCACAAAATATTTAACGACACAAAATTAAATGACGTCACAAAAGACATATTTCATAAAAAAATAACGTCACAAAAAAATGACGTCACAAAATACATAACGTCACAAAAATAAATGACGTCACAAAATACATAACGTCACAAAAATAAATGACGTCACAAAATATTCAACGACACAAAACTAAATGACGTCACAAAATACATTTTTCATAAAGTCACAAAAATAAATGACGTCACAAAATACATAACGTCACAAAAACAAATGACGTCACAAAATACATAACGTCACAAAAGTAAATGACGTCACAAAATACATAACGTCACAAAAATAAATGACGTCACAAAATACAAAATGTCACAAAATACATAACGTCAAAAAATACATAACGTCACAAAAATATATGACTTAAAAAAATAAATAGCGTCACAAAAATAAATGACGTCACAAAATACATAACGTCACAAAAATAAATGACGTCACAAACATAATGACGTCACAAAATACATATCGTCACAAAAATAAATGACGTCACAAAATACATAACGTCACAAAAATAAATGACGTCACAAAATACATAACGTCACAAAAATAAATGACGTCACAAAATACATAACGTCATAAAAATAAATGTCGTCACAAAAATTAATTACTTCACTAAATACATAATGTCACGAAAATAAATGACGTCACAAAATACATAACGTCACAAAATACATTACGTCACAAAAATAAATGACGTCACAAAATACATAACGTCACAAAAATAAATGACGTCACAAAATACATAACGTCACAAAAATAAATGACGTCACAAAATACAAAACGTCACAAAATACATAACGTCAAAAAATACATAACGTCCAAAAAATATATGACTTCAAAAAATAAATATCGTCACAAAAATAAATGACGTCACAAAATACATAACGTCACAAAAATAAATGACGTCACAAAAATTAATAACGTCACAAAATACATAACGTCACAAAAATAAATGATGTCACAAAATACATAACGTCACAAAAATAAATGACGTCACAAAATATTTAACGACACAAAATTAAATGACGTCACAAAATACATATTTCTAAAAATACATAACGTCACAAAAAAATGACGTCACAAAATACATAACGTCACAAAAATAAATGACGTCACAAAATACATAACGTCACAAAAATAAATGACGTCACAAAATAATTAACGACACAAAATTAAATGACGTCACAAATACATATTTCATAAAATACGTCACAAAAATTTATGGCTTCACAAAATACATAACGTCACAAAAAAATGACGTCACAAAATACATAACGTCACAAAAATAAATGACGTCACAAAATACATAACGTCACAAAAATAAATGACGTCACAAAATACATAACGTCACAAAAATAAATGACGTCACAAAATACATAACGTCACAAAAACAAATGACGTCACAAAATACATAATGTCACAAAAATAAATGACGTCACAAAATACATATCGTCACAAAAATAAATGACGTCACAAAATACAAAACGTCACAAAATACATAACGTCAAATAATACATAACGTCACAAAAATATATGACTTCAAAAAATAAATAGCGTCACAAAAATAAATGACGTCACAAAATACATAACGTCACAAAAATAAATGACGTCACAAAATACATAACGTCACAAAAACAAATGACGTCACAAAATACATAATGTCACAAAAATAAATGACGTCACAAAATACATAACGTCACAAAAATAAATGACGTCACAAAATACAAAACGTCACAAAATACATAACGTCAAATAATACATAACGTCACAAAAATATATGACTTCAAAAAATAAATATCGTCACAAAAATAAATGACGTCACAAAATACATAACGTCACAAAAATAAATGACGTCACAAAAATTAATAACGTCACAAAATACATAACTTCACAAAAATAAATGATGTCACAAAATACATAACGTCACAAAAATAAATGACGTCACAAAATATTTAACGACACAAAATTAAATGACGTCACAAAATACATATTTCTAAAAATACATAACGTCACAAAAATAAATGACGTCACAAAATACATAACGTCACAAAAATAAATGACGTCACAAAATAATTAACGACACAAAATTAAATGACGTCACAAATACATATTTCATAAAATACGTCACAAAAATTTATGGCTTCACAAAATACATAACGTCACAAAAAAATGACGTCACAAAATACATAACGTCACAAAAATAAATGACGTCACAAAATACATAACGTCACAAAAATAAATGACGTCACAAAATACATAACGTCACAAAAATAAATGACGTCACAAAATACATAACGTCACAAAAATAAATGACGTCACAAAATACATAACGTCACAAAAACAAATGACGTCACAAAATACATAATGTCACAAAAACAAATGACGTCACAAAATACATAACGTCACAAAAATAAATGACGTCACAAAATACAAAACGTCACAAAATACATAACGTCAAATAATACATAACGTCACAAAAATATATGACTTCAAAAAATAAATAGCGTCACAAAAATAAATGACGTCACAAAATACATAACGTCACAAAAATAAATGACGTCACAAAATACATAACGTCATAAAAATAAATGACGTCACAAAAATTAATTACTTCACAAAATACATAATGTCACAAAAATAAATGACGTCACAAAATACATAACGTCACAAAATACATTACGTCACAAAAATAAATGACGTCACAAAATACATAACGTCACAAAAATAAATGACGTCACAAAATACATAACGTCACAAAAATAAATGACGTCACAAAATACATAACGTCACGAAAATAATTGAGGTAACAAAATACATAACGTCACAAAATACATAACGTCACAAAAATAAATGACGTCACAAAATACATAACGTCACAAAAATAAATGACGTCACAGAATACAAAACGTCACAAAATACATAACGTCAAATAATACATAACGTCACAAAAATATATGACTTCAAAAAATAAATAGCGTCACAAAAATAAATGACGTCACAAAATACATAACGTCACAAAATACATTACGTCACAAAAATAAATGACGTCACAAAATACATAACGTCACAAAAATAAATGACGTCACAAAATACATAACGTCATAAAAATAAATGACGTCACAAAAATTAATTACTTCACAAAATACATAATGTCACAAAAATGAATGACGTCACAAAATACATAACGTCACAAAAATAAATGACGTCACAAAATACATAACGTCACAAAAATAAATGACGTCACAAAATACATAACGTCACGAAAATAAATGACGTCACAAAATACATAACGTCACAAAAATAAATGACGTCACAAAATACATAACGTCACAAAAATAAATGACGTCACAAAATACATAACGTCACGAAAATAAATGACGTCACAAAATACATAACGTCACAAAAATAAATGACGTCACAAAATACAAAACGTCACAAAATACATAACGTCAAAAAATACATAACGTCACAAAAATATATGACTTCAAAAAATAAATAGCGTCACAAAAATAAATGACGTCACAAAATACATAACGTCACAAAAATAAATGACGTGACAAAAATTAATAACGTCACAAAATACATAACGTCACAAAAATAAATGATGTCACATAATACATAACGTCACAAAAATAAATGACGTCACAAAATATTTAACGACACAAAATTAAATGACGTCACAAAAGACGTATTTCATAAAATACATAACGTCACAAAAAAAATGACGTCACAAAATACATAACGTCACAAAAATAAATGACGTCACAAAATACATAACGTCACAAAAATAAATAACGTCACAAAAAATTCAACGACAAAAAACTAAATGACGTCACAAAATACATTTTTCATAAAGTCACAAAAATAAATGACGTCACAAAATACATAACGTCACAAAAACAAATGACGTCACAAAATACATAACGTCACAAAAATAAATGACGTCACAAAATACATAACGTCACAAATATAAATGACGTCACAAAATACATAACGTCATAAAAAAAAATGACGTCACAAAAATTAATTACTTCACTAAATACATAATGTCACGAAAATAAATGACGTCACAAAATACATAACGTCACAAAATACATTACGTCACAAAAATAAATGACGTCACAAAATACATAACGTCACAAAAATAAATGACGTCACAAAATACATAACGTCATAAAAATAAATGACGTCACAAAAATTAATTACTTCACAAAATACATAATGTCACAAAAAAATGACGTCACAAAATACATAACGTCACAAAAATAAATGACGTCACAAAATACATAACGTCACAAAAATAAATGACGTCACAAAATAATTAACGACACAAAATTAAATGACGTCACAAATACATATTTCATAAAATACGTCACAAAAATTTATGGCTTCACAAAATACATAACGTCACAAAAAAATGACGTCACAAAATACATAACGTCACAAAAATAAATGACGTCACAAAATACATAACGTCACAAAAATAAATGACGTCACAAAATACATAACGTCACAAAAATAAATAACGTCACAAAATACATAACGTCACAAAAACAAATGACGTCACAAAATACATAATGTCACAAAAATAAATGACGTCACAAAATACATATCGTCACAAAAATTAATGACGTCACAAAATACAAAACGTCACAAAATACATAACGTCAAATAATACATAACGTCACAAAAATATATGACTTCAAAAAATAAATAGCGTCACAAAAATAAATGACGTCACAAAATACATAACGTCACAAAAATAAATGACGTCACAAAATACATAACGTCACAAAAACAAATGACGTCACAAAATACATAATTGCACAAAAATAAATGACGTCACAAAATACATAACGTCACAAAAATATATGACTTCAAAAAATAAATAGCGTCACAAAAATAAATGACGTCACAAAATACATAAGGTCACAAAAATAAATGACGTCACAAAATACATAACGTCATAAAAATAAATGACGTCACAAAAATTAATTACTTCACAAAATACATAATGTCACAAAAATAAATGACGTCACAAAATACATAACGTCACAAAATACATTACGTCACAAAAATAAATGACGTCACAAAATACATAACGTCACAAAAATAAATGACGTCACAAAATACATAACGTCACAAAAATAAATGACGTCACAAAATATATAACGTCACGAAAATAATTGAGGTAACAAAATACATAACGTCACAAAATACATAACGTCACAAAAATAAATGACGTCACAAAATACATAACGTCACAAAAATAAATGACGTCACAAAATACAAAACGTCACAAAATACATAACGTCAAATAATACATAACGTCACAAAAATATATGACTTCAAAAAATAAATAGCGTCACAAAAATAAATGACGTCACAAAATACATAACGTCACAAAATACATTACGTCACAAAAATAAATGACGTCACAAAATACATAACGTCACAAAAATAAATGACGTCACAAAATACATAACGTCATAAAAATAAATGACGTCACAAAAATTAATTACTTCACAAAATACATAATGTCACAAAAATAAATGACGTCACAAAATACATAACGTCACAAAAATAAATGACGTCACAAAATACATAACGTCACAAAAATAAATGACGTTACAAAATACATAACGTCACGAAAATAAATGACGTCACAAAATACATAACGTCACAAAAATAAATGACGTCACAAAATACATAACGTCACAAAAATAAATGACGTCACAAAATACATAACGTCACGAAAATAAATGACGTCACAAAATACATAACGTCACAAAAATAAATGACGTCACAAAATACAAAACTTCACAAAATACATAACGTCAAAAAATACATAACGTCACAAAAATATATGACTTCAAAAAATAAATAGCGTCACAAAAATAAATGACGTCACAAAATACATAACGTCACAAAAATAAATGACGTGACAAAAATTAATAACGTCACAAAATACATAACGTCACAAAAATAAATGATGTCACAAAATACATAACGTCACAAAAATAAATGACGTCACAAAATATTTAACGACACAAAATTAAATGACGTCACAAAAGACATATTTCATAAAATACATAACGTCACAAAAAAATGACGTCACAAAATACATAACGTCACAAAAATAAATGACGTCACAAAATACATAACGTCACAAAAATAAATGACGTCACAAAAAATTCAACGACACAAAACTAAATGACGTCACAAAATACATTTTTCATAAAGTCACAAAAATAAATGACGTCACAAAATACATAACGTCACAAAAACAAATGACGTCACAAAATACATAACGTCACAAAATTAAATGACGTCACAAAATACATAACGTCACAAAAATAAATGACTTCAAAAAATAAATAGCGTCACAAAAATAAATGACGTCACAAAATACATAACGTCACAAAAATAAATGACGTCACAAACATAATGACGTCACAAAATACATAACGTCATAAAAATAAATGACGTCACAAAAATTAATTACTTCACTAAATACATAATGTCACGAAAATAATTGACGTCACAAAATACATAACGTCACAAAATACATTACGTCACAAAAATAAATGACGTCACAAAATACATAACGTCACAAAAATAAATGACGTCACAAAATACATAACGTCACAAAAATAAATGACGTCACAAAAATTAATTACGTCACAAAATAAATAACGTCACAAAAATAAATGACGTCACAAAATACATAACGTCACAAAATACATAACGTCACAAAAAATAAATGACGTCACAAAATGCATAACGTCTCCAAAATAAATGATGTCACAAAATACATAACGTCACAAAATAAATGACGTCATAAAATACATAACGTCACAAAAATAAATGACGTCAAAAAAATTTATTACGTCACAAAAATAAATAACGTCACAAAATACATAACGTCACAAAAATAAATGACGTCACAAAATACATAACGTCACAAAATACATAACGTCACAAAAACAAATGACGTCACAAAATACATAACGTCACAAAAATAAATGACGTCACAAAATACATAACGTCACAAAAATAAATGACGTCACAAAATACAAAACGTCACAAAATACATAACGTCAAAAATAACATAACGTCACAAAAATATATGACTTCAAAAAATAAATAGCGTCACAAAAATAAATGACGTCACAAAATACATAACGTCACAAAAATAAATGACGTCACAAAAATTAATAATGTCACAAAATACATAACGTCACAAAAATAAATGATGTCACAAAATACATAACGTCACAAAAATAAATGACGTTTCAAAATATTTAACGACACAAAATTAAATGACGTCACAAAATACATATTTCTAAAAATACATAACGTCACAAAAAAATGACGTCACAAAATACATAACGTCACAAAAATAAATGACGTCAGAAAATACATAACGTCACAAAAATAAATGACGTCACAAAATACATAACGTCACAAAAACAAATGACGTCACAAAATACATAATGTCACAAAAATAAATGACGTCACAAAATACATAACGTCACAAAAATAAATGACGTCACAAAATACAAAACGTCACAAAATACATAACGTCAAATAATACATAACGTCACAAAAATATATGACTTCAAAAAATAAATAGCGTCACAAAAATAAATGACGTCACAAAATACATAACGTCACAAAAATAAATGACGTCACAAAATACATAACATCACAAAAATAAATGACGTCACAAAATACATTACGTCACAAAAACAAATGACGTCACAAAATACATAATGTCACAAAAATAAATGACGTCACAAAATACATAACGTCACAAAAATTAATGACGTCACAAAATACAAAACGTCACAAAATACATAACGTCAAATAATACGTAACGTCACAAAAATATATGACTTCAAAAAATAAATAGCGTCACAAAAATAAATGACGTCACAAAATACATAACGTCACAAAAATAAATGACGTCACAAAATACATAACGTCATAAAAATAAATGACGTCACAAAAATTAATTACTTCACAAAATACATAATGTCACAAAAATAAATGACGTCACAAAATACATAACGCCACAAAATACATTACGTCACAAAAATAAATGACGTCACAAAATACATAACGTCACAAAAATAAATGACGTCACAAAATACATAACGTAACAAAAATAAATGACGTCACAAAATACATAACGTCACGAAAATAATTGAGGTAACAAAATACATAACGTCACAAAATACACAACGTCACAAAAATAAATGACGTCACAAAATACATAACGTCACAAAAATTAATGACGTCACAAAATACATAACGTCACAAAATACATAACGTCACAAAAATAAATTACGTCACAAAATACATAACGTCACAAAAATAAATGACGTCACAAAATACATAACGTCACAAAAAATAAATGACGTCACAAAATGCATAACGTCTCAAAAATAAATGATGTCAAAAAATACATAACGTCACAAAATAAATGACGACATAAAAAACATAATGTCACAAAAATAAATGAGGTCACAACAATTTATTACGTCACAAAAATAAATAACGTCACAAAATACATAACGTCACAAAATACATAACGGCACAAAAATAAATGACGTCACAAAATACATAACGTCACAAAAATAAATGACGTCACAAAATACATAACGTCAAAAAAATAAATGACATCACAAAATACATAACGTCACAAAAATAACTGACGTCACAAAATACATAACGTTACAAAAATAAATGACGTCATAAAATACATAACGTCACAAAAATAAATGACGTCACAAAATACATAACGTCACAAAAAAAATGACGTCACAAAATACATAACGTCACAAAAATAAATGACGTCACAAAATACATAAGGTCACAAAAATAAATGACGTCACAAAATATTTAACGACACAAAATTAAATGACGTCACAAAAAACATATTTCATAAAATACATAACGTCACAAAAATAAATGACGTCACAAAATACATAACGTCACAAAAATAAATGACGTCACAAAATACATAACGTCACAAAATACATAACGTCACAAAAAAAATGACGTCACAAAATACATAACGTCACAAAAATAAATGACGTCACAAAATACATAAGGTCACAAAAATAAATGACGTCACAAAATATTTAACGACACAAAATTAAATGACGTCACAAAATACATATTTCAAAAAAAATGACGTCACAAAATACATAACGGCACAAAAATAAATGACGTCACAAAATACATAACGTCACAAAAAATAAATGACGTCACAAAATGCATAACGTCTCGAAAATAAATGATGTCACAAAATACATAACGTCACAAAATAAATGACGTCATAAAATACATAACGTCACAAAAATAAATGACGTCACAAAATACATAAGGTCACAAAAATAAATGACGTCACAAAATATTTAACGACACAAAATTAAATGACGTCACAAAATACATATTTCAAAAAAAAATGACGTCACAAAATACATAACGGCACAAAAATAAATGACGTCACAAAATACATAACGTCACAAAAAAAATGACGTCACAAAATACATAACGTCACAAAAAATAAATGACGTCACAAAATGCATAACGTCTCGAAAATAAATGATGTCACAAAATACATAACGTCACAAAATAAATGACGTCACAAAATACATAACGTCACAAAAATAAATGACGTCACAAAATACATAACGTCACAAAAATAAATTACGTCACAAAATACAAAACGTCACAAAATACATAACGTCAAAAAATACAAAACATCACAAAAATATATGACTTCAAAAAATAAATATTGTCACAAAAATAAATGACGTCACAAAATACATAATGTCACAAAAATAAATGACGTCACAAAAATTAATAACGTCACAAAATACATAACGTCACAAAAATAAATGATGTCACAAAATACATAACGTCACAAAAATAAATGACGTCACAAAATATTTAACGACACAAAATTAAATGACGTCACAAAATATTTAACGACACAAAATTAAACGACGTCACAAATACATATTTCATAAAATACATAACGTCACAAAAATAAATGACGTCACAAAATACATAACGTCACAAAAAAATGACGTCACAAAATACATAACGTCACAAAAATAAATGACGTCACAAAATACATAACGTCACAAAAATAAATGACGTCACAAAATACATAACGTCACAAAAATAAATGACGTCACAAAATACATAACGTCACAAAAACAAATGACGTCACAAAATACATAATGTCACAAAAATAAATGACGTCACAAAATACATAACGTCACAAAAATAAATGACGTCACAAAATACAAAACGTCACAAAATACATAACGTCAAATAATACATAACGTCACAAAAATATATGACTTCAAAAAATAAATAGCGTCACAAAAATAAATGACGTCACAAAATACATAACGTCACAAAAATAAATGACGTCACAAAAATAAATGACGTCACAAAATACATAACGCCACAAAATTAATGACGTCACAAAAATTAACTACGTCACAAAATACATAACGTCATAAAAATTAAATACGTCAAAAAATACATAAACTCACAAAAATAAACGACGTCACAAAATACATAATGTCACAAAAATAAATGACGTCACAAAATACATAACGTCACAAAAATTAATGACGTCACAAAATACAAAACGTCACAAAATACATAACGTCAAATAATACATAACGTCACAAAAATATATGACTTCAAAAAATAAATAGCGTCACAAAAATAAATGACGTCACAAAATACATAACGTCACAAAAATAAATGACGTCACAAAATACATAACGTCATAAAAATAAATGACGTCACAAAAATTAATTACTTCACAAAATACATAATGTCACAAAAATAAATGACGTCACAAAATACATAACGCCACAAAATACATTACGTCACAAAAATAAATGACGTCACAAAATACATAACGTCACAAAAATAAATGACGTCACAAAATACATAACGTAACAAAAATAAATGACGTCACAAAATACATAACGTCACGAAAATAATTGAGGTAACAAAA
This sequence comes from Flexamia atlantica, assembly GCA_035578135.1. NCBI lineage: Eukaryota > Metazoa > Arthropoda > Insecta > Hemiptera > Cicadellidae > Flexamia > Flexamia atlantica. Next base: position 26,957 of record JAQJVK010000111.1, on the reverse strand, counting down.
TACATAACGTCACAAAATACACAACGTCACAAAAATAAATGACGTCACAAAATACATAACGTCACAAAAATTAATGACGTCACAAAATACATAACGTCACAAAATACATAACGTCACAAAAATAAATTACGTCACAAAATACATAACGTCACAAAAATAAATGACGTCACAAAATACATAACGTCACAAAAAATAAATGACGTCACAAAATGCATAACGTCTCAAAAATAAATGATGTCAAAAAATACATAACGTCACAAAATAAATGACGACATAAAAAACATAATGTCACAAAAATAAATGAGGTCACAACAATTTATTACGTCACAAAAATAAATAACGTCACAAAATACATAACGTCACAAAATACATAACGGCACAAAAATAAATGACGTCACAAAATACATAACGTCACAAAAATAAATGACGTCACAAAATACATAACGTCAAAAAAATAAATGACATCACAAAATACATAACGTCACAAAAATAACTGACGTCACAAAATACATAACGTTACAAAAATAAATGACGTCATAAAATACATAACGTCACAAAAATAAATGACGTCACAAAATACATAACGTCACAAAAAAAATGACGTCACAAAATACATAACGTCACAAAAATAAATGACGTCACAAAATACATAAGGTCACAAAAATAAATGACGTCACAAAATATTTAACGACACAAAATTAAATGACGTCACAAAAAACATATTTCATAAAATACATAACGTCACAAAAATAAATGACGTCACAAAATACATAACGTCACAAAAATAAATGACGTCACAAAATACATAACGTCACAAAATACATAACGTCACAAAAAAATGACGTCACAAAATACATAACGTCACAAAAATAAATGACGTCACAAAATACATAAGGTCACAAAAATAAATGACGTCACAAAATATTTAACGACACAAAATTAAATGACGTCACAAAATACATATTTCAAAAAAAATGACGTCACAAAATACATAACGGCACAAAAATAAATGACGTCACAAAATACATAACGTCACAAAAAATAAATGACGTCACAAAATGCATAACGTCTCGAAAATAAATGATGTCACAAAATACATAACGTCACAAAATAAATGACGTCATAAAATACATAACGTCACAAAAATAAATGACGTCACAAAATACATAAGGTCATAAAAATAAATGACGTCACAAAATATTTAACGACACAAAATTAAATGACGTCACAAAATACATATTTCAAAAAAAAATGACGTCACAAAATACATAACGGCACAAAAATAAATGACGTCACAAAATACATAACGTCACAAAAAAAATGACGTCACAAAATACATAACGTCACAAAAAATAAATGACGTCACAAAATGCATAACGTCTCGAAAATAAATGATGTCACAAAATACATAACGTCACAAAATAAATGACGTCACAAAATACATAACGTCACAAAAATAAATGACGTCACAAAATACATAACGTCACAAAAATAAATTACGTCACAAAATACAAAACGTCACAAAATACATAACGTCAAAAAATACAAAACATCACAAAAATATATGACTTCAAAAAATAAATATTGTCACAAAAATAAATGACGTCACAAAATACATAATGTCACAAAAATAAATGACGTCACAAAAATTAATAACGTCACAAAATACATAACGTCACAAAAATAAATGATGTCACAAAATACATAACGTCACAAAAATAAATGACGTCACAAAATATTTAACGACACAAAATTAAATGACGTCACAAAATATTTAACGACACAAAATTAAACGACGTCACAAATACATATTTCATAAAATACATAACGTCACAAAAATAAATGACGTCACAAAATACATAACGTCACAAAAAAATGACGTCACAAAATACATAACGTCACAAAAATAAATGACGTCACAAAATACATAACGTCACAAAAATAAATGACGTCACAAAATACATAACGTCACAAAAATAAATGACGTCACAAAATACATAACGTCACAAAAACAAATGACGTCACAAAATACATAATGTCACAAAAATAAATGACGTCACAAAATACATAACGTCACAAAAATAAATGACGTCACAAAATACAAAACGTCACAAAATACATAACGTCAAATAATACATAACGTCACAAAAATATATGACTTCAAAAAATAAATAGCGTCACAAAAATAAATGACGTCACAAAATACATAACGTCACAAAAATAAATGACGTCACAAAAATAAATGACGTCACAAAATACATAACGCCACAAAATTAATGACGTCACAAAAATTAACTACGTCACAAAATACATAACGTCATAAAAATTAAATACGTCAAAAAATACATAAACGCACAAAAATAAACGACGTCACAAAATACATAACGTCACAAAAATAAATGTCGTCACAAAATACATAACGTCACAAAAATAAATGACGTCGCAAAATACATAACGTCACAAAAATAAATGACGTCACAAAATACATAACGTCACAAAAATTAATAACGTCACAAAATACATAACGTCACAAAAATAAATGACGTCACAAAATACATAACGTCACAAAAGTAAATGACGTCACAAAATACATAACTTCACAAAAATAAATGACGTCACAAAATACATAACGTCACAAAAATAAATGACGTCACAAAATACAAAACGTCACAAAAACAAATGACGTCACAAAATACATAACGTCACAAAAATAAATGACGTCACAAAATACATAACGTCACAAAAATAAATGACGTCACAAAATAAATAACGTCACAAAAATAAATGACGTCACAAAAATTATTTACGTCAAAAAATACATAACGTCACAAAAATAAATGACGTCACAAAATACATAACGTCACAAAATACATAACGTCACAAAAATAAATGACGTCACAAAATACATAACGTCACAAAAAATAAATGACGTCACAAAATGCATAACGTCTCAAAAATAAATGATGTCACAAAATACATAACGTCACAAATTAAATGACGTCATAAAATACATAACGTCACAAAAATAAATGACGTCACAAAAATTTATTACGTCACAAAAATAAATAACGTCACAAAATACATAACGTCACAAAAATAAATGACGTCACAAAATACATCACGTCACAAAAATAAATTACGTCACAAAATACAAAACGTCACAAAATACATAACGTCAAAAAATACATAACGTCACAAAAATATATGACTTCAAAAAATAAATAGCGTCACAAAAATAAATGACGTCACAAAATACATAACGTCACAAAAATAAATGACGTCACAAAAATTAATAACGTCACAAAATACATAACGTCTCAAAAATAAATGATGTCACAAAATACATAACGTCACAAAAATAAATGACGTCACAAAATATTTAACGACACAAAATTAAATGACGTCACAAAATATTTAACGACACAAAATTAAACGACGTCACAAATACATATTTCATAAAATACATAACGTCACATAAATAAATGACGTCACAAAATACATAACGTCACAAAAAAATGACGTCACAAAATACATAACGTCACAAAAATAAATGACGTCACAAAATACATAACGTCACAAAAATAAATGACGTCACAAAATACATAACGTCACAAAAATAAATGACGTCACAAAATACATAACGTCACAAAAACAAATGACGTCACAAAATACATAATGTCATAAAAATAAATGACGTCACAAAATACATAACGTCACAAAAATAAATGACGTCACAAAATACAAAACGTCACAAAATACATAACGTCAAATAATACATAACGTCACAAAAATATATGACTTCAAAAAATAAATAGCGTCACAAAAATAAATGACGTCACAAAATACATAACGTCACAAACATAAATGACGTCACAAAAAATAAATGACGTCACAATATACATAACGCCACAAAATTAATGACGTCACAAAAATTAACTACGTCACAAAATACATAACGTCATAAAAATTAAATACGTCAAAAAATACATAAACTCACAAAAATAAACGACGTCACAAAATACATAACGTCACAAAAATAAATGTCGTCACAAAATACATAACGTCACAAAAATAAATGACGTCACAAAATACATAACGTCACAAAAATAAATGACGTCACAAAATACATAACGTCACAAAAATTAATAACGTCACAAAATACATAACGTCACAAAAATAAATGACGTCACAAAATACATAACGTCACAAAAATAAATGACGTCACAAAATACATAACGTCACAAAAATAAATGACGTCACAAAATACATAACGTCACAAAAATAAATGACGTCACAAAATACAAAACGTCACAAAAACAAATGACGTCACAAAATACATAACGTCACAAAAATAAATGACGTCACAAAATACATAACGTCACAAAAATAAATGACGTCACAAAATAAATAACGTCACAAAAATAAATGACGTCACAAAAATTATTTACGTCAAAAAATACATAACGTCACAAAAATAAATGACGTCACAAAATACATAACGTCACAAAATACATAACGTCACAAAAATAAATGACGTCACAAAATACATAACGTCACAAAAATAAATGACGTTACAAAATACATAACGTCACAAAAAATAAATGACGTCACAAAATGCATAACGTCTCAAAAATAAATGATGTCACAAAATACATAACGTCACAAAATAAATGACGTCATAAAATACATAACGTCACAAAAATAAATGACGTCACAAAAATTTATTACGTCACAAAAATAAATAACGTCACAAAATACATAACGTCACAAAAATAAATGACGTCACAAAATACATAACGTCACAAAAATAAATTACGTCACAAAATACAAAACGTCACAAAATACATAACGTCAAAAAATACATAACGTCACAAAAATATATGACTTCAAAAAATAAATAGCGTCACAAAAATAAATGACGTCACAAAATACATAACGTCACAAAAATAAATGACGTCACAAAAATTAATAACGTCACAAAATACATAACGTCTCAAAAATAAATGATGTCACAAAATACATAACCTCACAAAATACATTACGGCACAAAAATAAATGACGTCACAAAATACATAACGTCACAAAAATAAATGACGTCACAAAATACATAATGTCACAAAAATAAATGACGTCAAAAAAATTAATTACGTCATAAAATACATAACGTCACAAAAATAAATGACGTCACAAAATACATAACTTCACAAAATACATAACGTCACAAAAATAAATGACGTCACAAAATACAAAACGTCACAAAAATAAATGACGTCACAAAATACATAACGTCACAAAAATAAATGACGTCACAAAATACAAAACGTCACAAAAACAAATGACGTCACAAAATACATAACGTCACAAAAATAAATGACGTCACAAAATACATAACGTCACAAAAATAAATGACGTCACAAATACAAAACGTCACAAAATACATAACGTCAAAAAATACATTACGTCACAAAAATATATGACTTCAAAAAATAAATAGCGTCACAAAAATAAATGACGTCACAAAATTCATAACGTCACAAAAATAAATGACGTCGCAAACATAATGACGTCACAAAATACATATCGTCACAAAAATAAATGACGTCACTAAATACATAACATCACAAAAATAAATGACGTCACAAAATACATAACGTCACAAAAAAAAATGACGTCACAAAATACATAACGTCATAAGAATAAATGACGTCACAAAAATTAATTACTTCACAAAATACATAATGCCACGAAAATAAATGACGTCACAAAATACATAACCTCACAAAATACATTACGGCACAAAAATAAATGACGTCAAAAAATACATAACGTCACAAAAATAAATGACGTCACAAAATACATAATGTCACAAAAATAAATGACGTCACAAAAATTAATTACGTCATAAAATTAATTACGTCATAAAATACATAACGTCACAAAAATAAATGACGTCACAAAATACATAACTTCACAAAATACATAACGTCACAAAAATAAATGACGTCACAAAATAAAAAACGTCACAAAAATAAATGACGTCACAAAATACATAACTTCACAAAATACATAACGTCACAAAAATAAATGACGTCACAAAATACAAAACGTCACAAAAATAAATGACGTCACAAAATACATAACTTCACAAAATACATAACGTCACAAAAATAAATGACGTCACAAAATTCATAACGTCACAAAAATAAATGACGTCGCAAACATAATGACGTCACAAAATACATATCGTCACAAAAATAAATGACGTCACTAAATACATAACATCACAAAAATAAATGACGTCACAAAATACATAACGTCACAAAAAAAAAATGACGTCACAAAATACATAACGTCATAAGAATAAATGACGTCACAAAAATTAATTACTTCACAAAATACATAATGCCACGAAAATAAATGACGTCACAAAATACATAACCTCACAAAATACATTACGGCACAAAAATAAATGACGTCACAAAATACATAACGTCACAAAAATAAATGACGTCACAAAATACATAACGTCACCAAATAAATGACGTCACAAAATACATAACGTCACAAAAAACAAATGACGTCACAAAATGCTTAACGTCTCAAAAATAAATGATGTGACAAAATACATAACGTCACAAAATAAATGACGTCATAAAATATATAACGTCACAAAAATAAATGACGTCACAAAAATTTATTACGTCAAAAAATTAATTACGTCACAAAAATAAATAACGTCACAAAATACATAACGTCACAAAATACATAACGGCACAAAAATAAATGACGTCACAAAATACATAACGTCACAAAAATAAATGACGTTACAAAATACATAAGGTCACAAAAATAAATGACGTCACAAAATATTTAACGACACAAAATTAAATGACGTCACAAAATACATATTTCATAAAATACATAACGTCACAAAAATAAATGACTTCACAAAATACATAACGTCACAAAAATAAATGACGTCACAAAATACATAACGTCAAAAAAATAAATGACGTCACAAAATATTTAACGACACAAAATTAAATGACGTCACAAAAGACATATTTCATAAAATACATAACGTCACAAAAAAAATGACGTCACAAAATACATAACGTCACAAAAATAAATGACGTCACAAAATACATAACGTCACAAAAATAAATGACGTCACAAAAAATTCAACGACACAAAACTAAATGACGTCACAAAATACATTTTTCATAAAGTCACAAAAATAAATGACGTCACAAAATACATAACGTCACAAAAACAAATGACGTCACAAAATACATAACGTCACAAAATTAAATGACGTCACAAAATACATAACGTCACAAAAATAAATGACTTCAAAAAATAAATAGCGTCACAAAAATAAATGACGTCACAAAATACATAACGTCACAAAAATAAATGACGTCACAAACATAATGACGTCACAAAATACATAACGTCATAAAAATAAATGACGTCACAAAAATTAATTACTTCACTAAATACATAATGTCACGAAAATAATTGACGTCACAAAATACATAACGTCACAAAATACATTAAGTCACAAAAATAAATGACGTCACAAAATACATAACGTCACAAAAATAAATGACGTCACAAAATACATAACGTCACAAAAATAAATGACGTCACAAAAATTAATTACGTCACAAAATAAATAACGTCACAAAAATAAATGACGTCACAAAATACATAACGACACAAAATACATAACGTCACAAAAAATAAATGACGTCACAAAATGCATAACGTCTCCAAAATAAATGATGTCACAAAATACATAACATCACAAAATACATAACGTCACAAAAACAAATGACGTCACAAAATACATAACGTCACAAAAATAAATGACGTCAAAAAATACATAACGTCACAAAAATAAATGACGTCACAAAATACATAACGTCACAAAAATAAATGACGTCAAAAAAATTTATTACGTCACAAAATACATAACGTCACAAAAATAAATGACGTCACAAAATACATAACGTCACAAAATACATAACGTCACAAAAACAAATGACGTCACAAAATACATAACGTCACAAAAATAAATGACGTCAAAAAATACATAACGTCACAAAAATAAATGACGTCACAAAATACAAAACGTCACAAAATACATAACGTCAAAAATAACATAACGTCACAAAAATATATGACTTCAAAAAATAAATAGCGTCACAAAAATAAATGACGTCACAAAATACATAACGTCACAAAAATAAATGACGTCACAAAAATTAATAATGTCACAAAATACATAACGTCACAAAAATAAATGATGTCACAAAATACATAACGTCACAAAAATAAATGACGTTTCAAAATATTTAACGACACAAAATTAAATGACGTCACAAAATACATATTTCTAAAAATACATAACGTCACAAAAAAATGACGTCACAAAATACATAACGTCACAAAAATAAATGACGTCAGAAAATACATAACGTCACAAAAATAAATGACGTCACAAAATACATAACGTCACAAAAACAAATGACGTCACAAAATACATAATGTCACAAAAATAAATGACGTCACAAAATACATAACGTCACAAAAATAAATGACGTCACAAAATACAAAACGTCACAAAATACATAACGTCAAATAATACATAACGTCACAAAAATATATGACTTCAAAAAATAAATAGCGTCACAAAAATAAATGACGTCACAAAATACATAACGTCACAAAAATAAATGACGTCACAAAATACATAACATCACAAAAATAAATGACGTCACAAAATACATAACGTCACAAAAACAAATGACGTCACAAAATACATAATGTCACAAAAATAAATGACGTCACAAAATACATAACGTCACAAAAATTAATGACGTCACAAAATACAAAACGTCACAAAATACATAACGTCAAATAATACATAACGTCACAAAAATATATGACTTCAAAAAATAAATAGCGTCACAAAAATAAATGACGTCACAAAATACATAACGTCACAAAAATAAATGACGTCACAAAATACATAACGTCATAAAAATAAATGACGTCACAAAAATTAATTACTTCACAAAATACATAATGTCACAAAAATAAATGACGTCACAAAATACATAACGTCACAAAATACATTACGTCACAAAAATAAATGACGTCACAAAATACATAACGTCACAAAAATAAATGACGTCACAAAATACATAACGTAACAAAAATAAATGACGTCACAAAATACATAACGTCACGAAAATAATTGAGGTAACAAAATACATAACGTCACAAAATACACAACGTCACAAAAATAAATGACGTCACAAAATACATAACGTCACAAAAATTAATGACGTCGCAAAATACATAACGTCACAAAATACATAACGTCACAAAAATAAATTACGTCACAAAATACATAACGTCACAAAAATAAATGACGTCACAAAATACATAACGTCACAAAAAATAAATGACGTCACAAAATGCATAACGTCTCAAAAATAAATGATGTCAAAAAATACATAACGTCACAAAATAAATGACGACATAAAAAACATAATGTCACAAAAATAAATGAGGTCACAACAATTTATTACGTCACAAAAATAAATAACGTCACAAAATACATAACGTCACAAAATACATAACGGCACAAAAATAAATGACGTCACAAAATACATAACGTCACAAAAATAAATGACGTCACAAAATACATAACGTCAAAAAAATAAATGACATCACAAAATACATAACGTCACAAAAATAACTGACGTCACAAAATACATAACGTTACAAAAATAAATGACGTCATAAAATACATAACGTCACAAAAATAAATGACGTCACAAAATACATAACGTCACAAAAAAAATGACGTCACAAAATACATAACGTCACAAAAATAAATGACGTCACAAAATACATAAGGTCACAAAAATAAATGACGTCACAAAATATTTAACGACACAAAATTAAATGACGTCACAAAAAACATATTTCATAAAATACATAACGTCACAAAAATAAATGACGTCACAAAATACATAACGTCACAAAAATAAATGACGTCACAAAATACATAACGTCACAAAATACATAACGTCACAAAAAAAATGACGTCACAAAATACATAACGTCACAAAAATAAATGACGTCACAAAATACATAAGGTCACAAAAATAAATGACGTCACAAAATATTTAACGACACAAAATTAAATGACGTCACAAAATACATATTTCAAAAAAAAATGACGTCACAAAATACATAACGGCACAAAAATAAATGACGTCACAAAATACATAACGTCACAAAAAATAAATGACGTCACAAAATGCATAACGTCTCGAAAATAAATGATGTCACAAAATACATAACGTCACAAAATAAATGACGTCATAAAATACATAACGTCACAAAAATAAATGACGTCACAAAATACATAAGGTCACAAAAATAAATGACGTCACAAAATACATAACGTCACAAAATACATAACGTCACACCAAGAAATATGTACAGAAGAAATACTGTAAAATAAGGTCATGCACTAGTCTGGAGGTCTGCTGCAACGGGGTTTTTTTATATTTAAGATAGACCCTAAAAACCTTAGAATTTTTTGACATTAAATCAAGGCAATTTCTACGTTTTACATACATATACTTTCATGAAACAAATAACTGCTTTAGGATTCTCTAGGTACGCAAGGTCTGCTGCGACGGTAATATTTATATTCATGCTTAAGGGCCAGTATATACCATGCATGCAAGCAGATTCAACGAAATTGGGCATATGCCTTCCCAAGGCAGTGGCACCCTTGAGGCCTTTATCGGCGGGGCGCTGAATCTGCTCACATGTACAGTACAGGGAGGCCAAATAGAAATACCTCCTGCGGGGGGCAGCAATAGAATAACTCCAGTCGCAGCAGACCTGCGGGCTTTGAGGATTCCTGAAAACATTCCTGAAAACATCATTTTGTGACGTCATTTTTTTTTGAAATATGTATTTTGTGACGTCATTTAATTTTGTGTCGTTAAATATTTTGTGACGTCATTTATTTTTGTGACCTTATGTATTTTGTGACGTCATTTATTTTTGTGACGTTATGTATTTTATGACGTCATTTATTTTGTGACGTTATGTATTTTGTGACATCATTTATTTTCGAGACGTTATGCATTTTGTGACGTCATTTATTTTTTGTGACGTTATGTATTTTGTGACGTCATTTATTTTTGTGCCGTTATGTATTTTGTGACGTCATTTTTTTTCGAAATATGTATTTTGTGACGTCATTTAATTTTGTGTCGTTAAATATTTTGTGACGTCATTTATTTTTGTGACCTTATGTATTTTGTGACGTCATTTATTTTTGTGACGTTATGTATTTTGTGACGTCATTTTTTTGTGACGTTATGTATTTTGTGACGTTATGTATTTTGTGACGTCATTTATTTTTGTGACGTTATGTATTTTGTGACGTCATTTATTTTTGTGACGTTATGTATTTTATGAAATATGTTTTTTGTGACGTCATTTAATTTTGTGTCGTTAAATATTTTGTGACGTCATTTATTTTTGTGACCTTATGTATTTTGTGACGTCATTTATTTTTGTGACGTTATGTATTTTGTGACGTCATTTTTTTTGTGACGTTATGTATTTTGTGACGTCATTTATTTTTGTGACGTTATGTATTTTATGACGTCATTTATTTTTGTAACGTTATGTATTTTGTGACGTCAGTTATTTTTGTGACGTTATGTATTTTGTGATGTCATTTATTTTTTTGACGTTATGTATTTTGTGACGTCATTTATTTTTGTGACGTTATGTATTTTGTGACGTCATTTATTTTTGTGCCGTTATGTATTTTGTGACGTTATGTATTTTGTGACGTTATTTATTTTTGTGACGTAATAAATTGTTGTGACCTCATTTATTTTTGTGACATTATGTTTTTTATGTCGTCATTTATTTTGTGACGTTATGTATTTTTTGACATCATTTATTTTTGAGACGTTATGCATTTTGTGACGTCATTTATTTTTTGTGACGTTATGTATTTTGTGACGTCATTTATTTTTGTGACGTTATGTATTTTGTGACGTAATTTATTTTTGTGACGTTATGTATTTTGTGACGTTATGTATTTTGTGACGTCATTAATTTTTGTGACGTTATGTATTTTGTGACGTCATTTATTTTTGTGACGTTGTGTATTTTGTGACGTTATGTATTTTGTTACCTCAATTATTTTCGTGACGTTATGTATTTTGTGACGTCATTTATTTTTGTTACGTTATGTATTTTGTGACGTCATTTATTTTTGTGACGTTATGTATTTTGTGACGTCATTTATTTTTGTGACGTAATGTATTTTGTGACGTTATGTATTTTGTGACGTCATTTATTTTTGTGACATTATGTATTTTGTGAAGTAATTAATTTTTGTGACGTCATTTATTTTTATGACGTTATGTATTTTGTGACGTCATTTATTTTTGTGACGTTATGTATTTTGTGACGTCATTTATTTTTGTGACGCTATTTATTTTTTGAAGTCATATATTTTTGTGACGTTATGTATTATTTGACGTTATGTATTTTGTGACGTTTTGTATTTTGTGACGTCATTAATTTTTTTGACGTTATGTATTTTGTGACGTCATTTATTTTTGTGACATTATGTATTTTGTGACGTCATTTGTTTTTGTGACGTTATGTATTTTGTGACGTCATTTATTTTTGTGATGTTATGTATTTTGTGACGTCATTTATTTTTGTGACGTTATGTATTTTGTGACGTCATTTATTTTTGTGACGCTATTTATTTTTTGAAGTCATATATTTTTGTGACGTTATGTATTATTTGACGTTATGTATTTTGTGACGTTTTGTATTTTGTGACGTCATTTATTTTTGTGACGTTATGTATTTTGTGACGTCATTTATTTTTGTGACATTATGTATTTTGTGACGTCATTTGTTTTTGTGACGTTATGTATTTTGTGACGTCATTTATTTTTGTGACGTTATGTATTTTCTGACGTCATTTATTTTTGTGACGTTATGTATTTTGTGACGTCATTTTTTTGTGACGTTATGTATTTTTAGAAATATGTATTTTGTGACGTCATTTAATTTTGTGTCGTTAAATATTTTGAAACGTCATTTATTTTTGTGACGTTATGTATTTTGTGACATCATTTATTTTTGTGACGTTATGTATTTTGTGACATTATTAATTTTTGTGACGTCATTTATTTTTGTGACGTTATGTATTTTGTGACGTCATTTATTTTTGTGACGCTATTTATTTTTTGAAGTCATATATTTTTGTGACGTTATGTTATTTTTGACGTTATGTATTTTGTGACGTTTTGTATTTTGTGACGTCATTTATTTTTGTGACGTTATGTATTTTGTGACGTCATTTATTTTTGTGACGTTATGTATTTTGTGACGTCATTTGTTTTTGTGACGTTATGTATTTTGTGACGTTATGTATTTTGTGACGTCATTTATTTTTGTGACGTTATGTATTTTGTGACGTTATTTATTTTTGTGACGTAATAAATTTTTTTGACGTCATTTATTTTTGTGACGTTATGTATTTTATGACGTCATTTATTTTGTGACGTTATGTATTTTGTGACATCATTTATTTTGGAGACGTTATGCATTTTGTGACGTCATTTATTTTTTGTGACGTTATGTATTTTGTGACGTTATGTATTTTGTGACGTCATTTATTTTTGTGACGTTATTTATTTTGTGACGTAATTAATTTTTGTGACGTCATTTATTTTTGTGACGTTATGTATTTTGTGACGTCATTTAATTTTTGTGACGTTATGTATTTTGTGACGTCATTTATTTTTGTGACTTAATGTATTTTGTGACGTTATGTATTTTGTGACGTCAATTATTTTCGTGACATTATGTATTTAGTGAAGTAATTAATTTTTGTGACGTCATTTATTTTTATGACGTTATGTATTTTGTGACGTCATTATGTTTGTGACGTCATTTATTTTTGTGACGTTATGTATTTTGTGACGTCATTTATTTTTGTGACGCTATTTATTTTTTGAAGTCATTTATTTTTGTGACGTTATGTATTTTGTGACGTCATTTAATTTCGTGACGTTATGTATTTTGTGACGTCATTTGTTTTTGTGACGTTATGTATTTTGTGACGTCATTTATTTTTGTGACTTTATGAAAAATGTATTTTGTGACGTCATTTAGTTTTGTGTCGTTGAATTTTTTGTGACGTCATTAATTTTTGTGACGTTATGTATTTTGTGACGTCATTTATTTTTGTGACGTTATGTATTTTGTGACGTCATTTTTTTTGTGACGTTATGTATTTTATGAAATATGTCTTTTGTGACGTCATTTAATTTTGTGTCGTTAAATATTTTGTGACGTCATTTATTTTTTTGACGTTATGTATTTTGTGACGTCATTTATTTTTGTGACGTTATGTATTTTGTGAAGTCATTTATTTTTGTGACGTTATGTATTTTATGAAATATGTATTTTGTGACGTCATTTAATTTTGTGTCGTTAAATATTTTGTGACGTCATTTATTTTTGTGACCTTATGTATTTTGTGACGTCATTTATTTTTGTGACGTTATGTATTTTGTGACGTCATTTATTTTTGTGCCGTTATGTATTTTGTGACGTTATGTATTTTGTGACGTTATTTATTTTTGTGACGTAATTAATTTTTTGACGTAATAAATTTTTGTGACGTCATTTATTTTTGTGACGTTATATATTTTATGACGTCATTTATTTTGTGACGTTATGTATTTTGTCACATCATTTATTTTTGAGACGTTAAGCATTTTGTGACGTCATTTGTTTTTTGTGACGTTATGTATTTTGTGACGTCATTTATTTGGTGACGTTATGTATTTTGTGACGTCATTTATTTTTGTGACGTTTTGTATTTTGTGACGTCATTTATTTTTGTGACGTTATGTATTTTGTGAAGTTATGTATTTTGTGACGTCATTTATTTTTGTGACGTTTTGTATTTTGTGACGTCATTTATTTTTGTGACGTTATGTATTTTGTGAAGTTATGTATTTTGTGACGTCATTTATTTTTGTGACGTTATGTATTTTATGACGTAATTAATTTTATGACGTAATTAATTTTTGTGACGTCATTTATTTTTGTGACATTATGTATTTTGTGACGTCATTTATTTTTGTGACGTTATGTATTTTTTGACGTCATTTATTTTTGTGCCGTAATGTATTTTGTGAGGTTATGTATTTTGTGACGTCATTTATTTTCGTGGCATTATGTATTTTGTGAAGTAATTAATTTTTGTGACGTCATTTATTCTTATGACGTTATGTATTTTGTGACGTCATTTTTTTTTGTGACGTTATGTATTTTGTGACGTCATTTATTTTTGTGATGTTATGTATTTAGTGACGTCATTTATTTTTGTGACGATATGTATTTTGTGACGTCATTATGTTTGCGACGTCATTTATTTTTGTGACGTTATGAATTTTGTGACGTCATTTATTTTTGTGACGCTATTTATTTTTTGAAGTCATATATTTTTGTGACGTAATGTATTTTTTGACGTTATGTATTTTGTGACGTTTTGTATTTGTGACGTCATTTATTTTTGTGACGTTATGTATTTTGTGACGTCATTTATTTTTGTGACGTTATGTATTTTGTGACGTCATTTGTTTTTGTGACGTTTTGTATTTTGTGACGTCATTTATTTTTGTGACGTTATGTATTTTGTGACGTCATTTATTTTTGTGACGTTTTGTATTTTGTGACGTCATTTATTTTTGTGACGTTATGTATTTTGTGAAGTTATGTATTTTGTGACGTCATTTATTTTTGTGACGTTATGTATTTTATGACGTAATTAATTTTTTTGACGTCATTTATTTTTGTGACATTATGTATTTTGTGACGTCATTTATTTTTGTGACGTTATGTATTTTGTGACGTCATTTATTTTTGTGCCGTAATGTATTTTGTGAGGTTATGTATTTTGTGACATCATTTATTTTTGAGACGTTATGTATTTTGTGACGTTATTAATTTTTGTGACGTCATTTATTTTTGTGACGTTATGTATTTTGTGACGTCATTTATTTTTGTGACGCTATTTATTTTTTGAAGTCATATATTTTTGTGACGTTATGTATTTTTTGACGTTATGTATTTTGTGACGTTTTGTATTTTGTGACGTAATTTATTTTTGTGACGTTATGTATTTTGTGACGTCATTTATTTTTGTGACGTTATGTATTTTGTGACGTTATTTATTTTTGTGACGTAATAAATTTTTGTGACGTCATTTATTTTTGTGACGTTATGTATTTTATGACGTCATTTATTTTGTGACGTTATGTATTTTGTGACATCATTTATTTTTGAGACGTTATGCATTTTGTGACGTCATTTATTTTTTGTGACGTTATGTATTTTGTAACGTCATTTATTTTTGTGACGTTATGTATTTTGTGACGTCATTTATTTTTGTGACGTTATGTATTTTGTGACGTTATGTATTTTGTGACGTCATTTATTTTTGTGACGTTATGTATTTTTTGACGTAAATAATTTTTGTGACGTCATTTATTTTTGTGACGTTATTTATTTTGTGACGTCATTTATTTTTGTGACGTTATGTATTTTGTGACGTCATTTATTTTTGTGACGTTATGTATTTTGTGACGTCATTTGTTTTTGTGACGTTTTGTATTTTGTGACGTCATTTATTTTTGTGACGTTATGTATTTTGTGACGTCATTTATTTTTGTGACGTTATGTATTTTGTGACGTCATTTATTTTTGTGACGTTATGTATTTTGTGACGTCATTTATTTTTGTGACGTTATGTATTTTGTGACGTTATTAATTTTTGTGACGTTATGTATTTTGTGACGTCATTTATTTTTGTGACGTTATGTATTTTGTGACGTCATTTATTTTTGTGACGTTATGTATTTTGTGACGACATTTATTTTTGTGACGTTATGTATTTTGTGACGTCGTTTATTTTTGTGAGTTTATGTATTTTTTGACGTATTTAATTTTTATGACGTTATGTATTTTGTGACGTAGTTAATTTTTGTGACGTCATTAATTTTGTGGCGTTATGTATATTGTGACGTCATTTATTTTTTGTGACGTCATTTATTTTTGTGACGCTATTTATTTTTTGAAGTCATATATTTTTGTGACGTTATGTATTATTTGACGTTATGTATTTTGTGACGTTTTGTATTTTGTGACGTCATTTATTTTTGTGACGTTATGTATTTTGTGACGTCATTTATTTTTATGACATTATGTATTTTGTGACGTCATTTGTTTTTGTGACGTTATGTATTTTGTGACGTCATTTATTTTTGTGACGTTATGTATTTTGTGACGTCATTTATTTTTGTGACGTTATGTATTTTGTGACGTCATTTATTTTTGTGACGTTATGTATTTTGTGACGTCATTTTTTTGTGACGTTATGTATTTTGTGACGTCATTTATTTATGTGACGTTATGTATTTTATGAAATATGTATTTGTGACGTCGTTTAATTTTGTGTCGTTAAATATTTTGTGACGTCATTTAATTTTGTGTCGTTAAATATTTTGTGACGTCATTTATTTTTGTGACGTTATGTATTTTGTGACATCATTTATTTTTGAGACGGTATGTATTTTGTGACGTTATTAATTTTTGTGACGTCATTTATTTTTGTGACGTTATGTATTTTGTGACGTCATTTATTTTTGTGACGCTATTTATTTTTTGAAGTCATATATTTTTGTGACGTTATGTATTTTTTGACGTTATGTATTTTGTGACGTTTTGTATTTTGTGACGTAATTTATTTTTGTGACGTGATGTATTTTGTGACGTCATTTATTTTTGTGACGTTATGTATTTTGTGACGTTATTTATTTTTGTGACGTAATAAATTTTTGTGACGTCATTTATTTTTGTGACGTTATGTATTTTATGACGTCATTTAATTTGTGACGTTATGTATTTTGTGACATCATTTATTTTTGAGACGTTATGCATTTTGTGACGTCATTTATTTTTTGTGACGTTATGTATTTTGTGACGTCATTTATTTTTGTGACGTTATGTATTTTGTGACGTTATGTATTTTGTGACGTCATTTATTTTTGTGACGTTATGTATTTTTTGACGTAAATAATTTTTGTGACGTCATTTATTTTTGTGACGTTATTTATTTTGTGACGTCATTTATTTTTGTGACGTTATGTATTTTGTGACGTCATTTATTTTTGTGACGTTATGTATTTTGTGACGTCATTTGTTTTTGTGACGTTTTGTATTTTGTGACGTCATTTATTTTTGTGACGTTATGTATTTTGTGACGTCATTTATTTTTGTGAAGTTATGTATTTTGTGACGTCATTTATTTTTGTGACGTTATGTATTTTGTGACGTCATTTATTTTTGTGACGTTATGTATTTTGTGACGTTATTAATTTTTGTGACGTTATGTATTTTGTGACGTCATTTATTTTTGTGACGTTATGTATTTTGTGACGTCATTTATTTTTGTGACGTTATGTATTTTGTGACGACATTTATTTTTGTGACGTTATGTATTTTGTGACGTCGTTTATTTTTGTGAGTTTATGTATTTTTTGACGTATTTAATTTTTATGACGTTATGTATTTTGTGACGTAGTTAATTTTTGTGACGTCATTAATTTTGTGGCGTTATGTATTTTGTGACGTCATTTATTTTTGTGACGTCATTTATTTTTGTGACGTTATGTATTTTGTGACGTCATTTATTTTTGTGACGCTATTTATTTTTTGAAGTCATATATTTTTGTGACGTTATGTATTATTTGACGTTATGTATTTTGTGACGTTTTGTATTTTGTGACGTCATTTATTTTTGTGACGTTATGTATTTTGTGACGTCATTTATTTTTGTGACATTATGTATTTTGTGACGTCATTTGTTTTTGTGACGTTATGTATTTTGTGACGTCATTTATTTTTGTGACGTTATGTATTTTGTGACGTCATTTATTTTTGTGACGTTATGTATTTTGTGACGTCATTTATTTTTGTGACGTTATGTATTTTGTGACGTCATTTTTTTGTGACGTTATGTATTTTGTGACGTCATTTATTTTTGTGACGTTATGTATTTTATGAAATATGTATTTGTGACGTCGTTTAATTTTGTGTCGTTAAATATTTTGTGACGTCATTTAATTTTGTGTCGTTAAATATTTTGTGACGTCATTTATTTTTGTGACGTTATGTATTTTGTGACATCATTTATTTTTGTGACGTTATGTATTTTGTGACGTTAT
This sequence comes from Flexamia atlantica, assembly GCA_035578135.1. Lineage (NCBI taxonomy): Eukaryota > Metazoa > Arthropoda > Insecta > Hemiptera > Cicadellidae > Flexamia > Flexamia atlantica. Next base: position 7,575 of record JAQJVK010000111.1, on the reverse strand, counting down.
TAATTTTTGTGACGTCATTTATTTTTGTGACATTATGTATTTTGTGACGTCATTTATTTTTGTGACAATATTTATTTTTTGAAGTCATATATTTTTGTGATGTTTTGTATTTTTTGACGTTATGTATTTTGTGACGTTTTGTATTTTGTGACGTAATTTATTTTTGTGACGTTATGTATTTTGTGACGTCATTTATTTTTGTGACGTTATGTATTTTGTGACGTCATTTATTTTGTGACGTTATGTATTTTGTGACATCATTTATTTTCGAGACGTTATGCATTTTGTGACGTCATTTATTTTTTGTGACGTTATGTATTTTGTGACGTCATTTTTTTTGTGACGTTATGTATTTTGTGACGTCATTTATTTTTGTGCCGTTATGTATTTTGTGACGTCATTTTTTTTTTAAATATGTATTTTGTGACGTCATTTAATTTTGTGTCGTTAAATATTTTGTGACGTCATTTATTTTTGTGACCTTATGTATTTTGTGACGTCATTTATTTTTGTGACGTTATGTATTTTATGACGTCATTTATTTTGTGACGTTATGTATTTTGTGACATCATTTATTTTCGAGACGTTATGCATTTTGTGACGTCATTTATTTTTTGTGACGTTATGTATTTTGTGACGTCATTTATTTTTGTGCCGTTATGTATTTTGTGACGTTATTAATTTTTGTGACGTCATTTATTTTTGTGACGTTATGTATTTTGTGACGTCATTTATTTTTGTGACGCTATTTATTTTTTGAAGTCATATATTTTTGTGACGTTATGTATTTTTTGACGTTATGTATTTTGTGACGTTTTGTATTTTGTGACGTAATTTATTTTTGTGACGTGATGTATTTTGTGACGTCATTTATTTTTGTGACGTTATGTATTTTGTGACGTTATTTATTTTTGTGACGTAATAAATTTTTGTGACGTCATTTATTTTTGTGACGTTATGTATTTTATGACGTCATTTAATTTGTGACGTTATGTATTTTGTGACATCATTTATTTTTGAGACGTTATGCATTTTGTGACGTCATTTATTTTTTGTGACGTTATGTATTTTGTGACGTCATTTATTTTTGTGACGTTATGTATTTTGTGACGTTATGTATTTTGTGACGTCATTTATTTTTGTGACGTTATGTATTTTTTGACGTAAATAATTTTTGTGACGTCATTTATTTTTGTGACGTTATTTATTTTGTGACGTCATTTATTTTTGTGACGTTATGTATTTTGTGACGTCATTTATTTTTGTGACGTTATGTATTTTGTGACGTCATTTGTTTTTGTGACGTTTTGTATTTTGTGACGTCATTTATTTTTGTGACGTTATGTATTTTGTGACGTCATTTATTTTTGTGAAGTTATGTATTTTGTGACGTCATTTATTTTTGTGACGTTATGTATTTTGTGACGTCATTTATTTTTGTGACGTTATGTATTTTGTGACGTTATTAATTTTTGTGACGTTATGTATTTTGTGACGTCATTTATTTTTGTGACGTTATGTATTTTGTGACGTCATTTATTTTTGTGACGTTATGTATTTTGTGACGACATTTATTTTTGTGACGTTATGTATTTTGTGACGTCGTTTATTTTTGTGAGTTTATGTATTTTTTGACGTATTTAATTTTTATGACGTTATGTATTTTGTGACGTAGTTAATTTTTGTGACGTCATTAATTTTGTGGCGTTATGTATTTTGTGACGTTATTAATTTTTGTGACGTCATTTATTTTTGTGACATTATGTATTTTGTGACGTCATTTATTTTTGTGACAATATTTATTTTTTGAAGTCATATATTTTTGTGATGTTTTGTATTTTTTGACGTTATGTATTTTGTGACGTTTTGTATTTTGTGACGTAATTTATTTTTGTGACGTTATGTATTTTGTGACGTCATTTATTTTTGTGACGTTATGTATTTTGTGACGTCATTTATTTTGTGACGTTATGTATTTTGTGACATCATTTATTTTCGAGACGTTATGCATTTTGTGACGTCATTTATTTTTTGTGACGTTATGTATTTTGTGACGTCATTTTTTTTGTGACGTTATGTATTTTGTGACGTCATTTATTTTTGTGCCGTTATGTATTTTGTGACGTCATTTTTTTTTGAAATATGTATTTTGTGACGTCATTTAATTTTGTGTCGTTAAATATTTTGTGACGTCATTTATTTTTGTGACCTTATGTATTTTGTGACGTCATTTATTTTTGTGACGTTATGTATTTTATGACGTCATTTATTTTGTGACGTTATGTATTTTGTGACATCATTTATTTTCGAGACGTTATGCATTTTGTGACGTCATTTATTTTTTGTGACGTTATGTATTTTGTGACGTCATTTATTTTTGTGCCGTTATGTATTTTGTGACGTCATTTTTTTTGAAATATGTATTTTGTGACGTCATTTAATTTTGTGTCGTTAAATATTTTGTGACGTCATTTATTTTTGTGACCTTATGTATTTTGTGACGTCATTTATTTTTGTGACGTTATGTATTTTGTGACGTCATTTTTTTTGTGACGTTATGTATTTTGTGACGTTATGTATTTTGTGACGTCATTTATTTTTGTGACGTTATGTATTTTGTGACGTCATTTATTTTTGTGACGTTATGTATTTTATGAAATATGTTTTTTGTGACGTCATTTAATTTTGTGTCGTTAAATATTTTGTGACGTCATTTATTTTTGTGACCTTATGTATTTTGTGACGTCATTTATTTTTGTGACGTTATGTATTTTGTGACGTCATTTTTTTTGTGACGTTATGTATTTTGTGACGTCATTTATTTTTGTGACGTTATGTATTTTGTGACGTAATTTATTTTTGTGACGTTATGTATTTTGTGACGTTATGTATTTTGTGACGTCATTAATTTTTGTGACGTTATGTATTTTGTGACGTCATTTATTTTTGTGACATTATGTATTTTGTGACGTCATTTGTTTTTGTGACGTAATGTATTTTGTGACGTCATTTATTTTTGTGATGTTATGTATTTTGTGACGTCATTTATTTTTGTGACGTTATGTATTTTGTGACGTCATTTATTTTTGTGACGCTATTTATTTTTGTGACGTAATAAATTGTTGTGACCTCATTTATTTTTGTGACATTATGTTTTTTATGTCGTCATTTATTTTGTGACGTTATGTATTTTTTGACATCATTTATTTTTGAGACGTTATGCATTTTGTGACGTCATTTATTTTTTGTGACGTTATGTATTTTGTGACGTCATTTATTTTTGTGACGTTATGTATTTTGTGACGTAATTTATTTTTGTGACGTTATGTATTTTGTGACGTTATGTATTTTGTGACGTCATTAATTTTTGTGACGTTATGTATTTTGTGACGTCATTTATTTTTGTGACGTTGTGTATTTTGTGACGTTATGTATTTTGTTACCTCAATTATTTTCGTGACGTTATGTATTTTGTGACGTCATTTATTTTTGTTACGTTATGTATTTTGTGACGTCATTTATTTTTGTGACGTTATGTATTTTGTGACGTCATTTATTTTTGTGACGTAATGTATTTTGTGACGTTATGTATTTTGTGACGTCATTTATTTTTGTGACATTATGTATTTTGTGAAGTAATTAATTTTTGTGACGTCATTTATTTTTATGACGTTATGTATTTTGTGACGTCATTTATTTTTGTGACGTTATGTATTTTGTGACGTCATTTATTTTTGTGACGCTATTTATTTTTTGAAGTCATATATTTTTGTGACGTTATGTATTATTTGACGTTATGTATTTTGTGACGTTTTGTATTTTGTGACGTCATTAATTTTTGTGACGTTATGTATTTTGTGACGTCATTTATTTTTGTGACATTATGTATTTTGTGACGTCATTTGTTTTTGTGACGTAATGTATTTTGTGACGTCATTTATTTTTGTGATGTTATGTATTTTGTGACGTCATTTATTTTTGTGACGTTATGTATTTTGTGACGTCATTTATTTTTGTGACGCTATTTATTTTTTGAAGTCATATATTTTTGTGACGTTATGTATTATTTGACGTTATGTATTTTGTGACGTTTTGTATTTTGTGACGTCATTTATTTTTGTGACGTTATGTATTTTGTGACGTCATTTATTTTTGTGACATTATGTATTTTGTGACGTCATTTGTTTTTGTGACGTTATGTATTTTGTGACGTCATTTATTTTTGTGACGTTATGTATTTTCTGACGTCATTTATTTTTGTGACGTTATGTATTTTGTGACGTCATTTTTTTGTGACGTTATGTATTTTTAGAAATATGTATTTTGTGACGTCATTTAATTTTGTGTCGTTAAATATTTTGAAACGTCATTTATTTTTGTGACGTTATGTATTTTGTGACATCATTTATTTTTGTGACGTTATGTATTTTGTGACATTATTAATTTTTGTGACGTCATTTATTTTTGTGACGTTATGTATTTTGTGACGTCATTTATTTTTGTGACGCTATTTATTTTTTGAAGTCATATATTTTTGTGACGTTATGTTATTTTTGACGTTATGTATTTTGTGACGTTTTGTATTTTGTGACGTCATTTATTTTTGTGACGTTATGTATTTTGTGACGTCATTTATTTTTGTGACGTTATGTATTTTGTGACGTCATTTGTTTTTGTGACGTTATGTATTTTGTGACGTTATGTATTTTGTGACGTCATTTATTTTTGTGACGTTATGTATTTTGTGACGTTATTTATTTTTGTGACGTAATAAATTTTTTTGACGTCATTTATTTTTGTGACGTTATGTATTTTATGACGTCATTTATTTTGTGACGTTATGTATTTTGTGACATCATTTATTTTGGAGACGTTATGCATTTTGTGACGTCATTTATTTTTTGTGACGTTATGTATTTTGTGACGTTATGTATTTTGTGACGTCATTTATTTTTGTGACGTTATTTATTTTGTGACGTAATTAATTTTTGTGACGTCATTTATTTTTGTGACGTTATGTATTTTGTGACGTCATTTATTTTTGTGACGTTATGTATTTTGTGACGTCATTTATTTTTGTGACGTAATGTATTTTGTGACGTTATGTATTTTGTGACGTCAATTATTTTCGTGACATTATGTATTTAGTGAAGTAATTAATTTTTGTGACGTCATTTATTTTTATGACGTTATGTATTTTGTGACGTCATTATGTTTGTGACGTCATTTATTTTTGTGACGTTATGTATTTTGTGACGTCATTTATTTTTGTGACGCTATTTATTTTTTGAAGTCATTTATTTTTGTGACGTTATGTATTTTGTGACGTCATTTAATTTTGTGACGTTATGTATTTTGTGACGTCATTTGTTTTTGTGACGTTATGTATTTTGTGACGTCATTTATTTTTGTGACTTTATGAAAAATGTATTTTGTGACGTCATTTAGTTTTGTGTCGTTGAATTTTTTGTGACGTCATTTATTTTTGTGACGTTATGTATTTTGTGACGTCATTTATTTTTGTGACGTTATGTATTTTGTGACGTCATTTTTTTGTGACGTTATGTATATTATGAAATATGTCTTTTGTGACGTCATTTAATTTTGTGTCGTTAAATATTTTGTGACGTCATTTATTTTTGTGACGTTATGTATTTTGTGACATCATTTATTTTTGTGACGTTATGTATTTTGTGACGTTATTAATTTTTGTCACGTCATTTATTTTTGTGACGTTATGTATTTTGTGACGTCATTTATTTTTGTGACGCTATTTATTTTTTGAAGTCATATATTTTTGTGACGTTATGTATTTTTTGACGTTATGTATTTTGTGAAGTTTTGTATTTTGTGACGTCATTTATTTTTGTGACGTTATGTATTTTGTGACGTCATTTATTTTCGTGACGTTATGTATTTTGTGACGTCATTTATTTTTGTGACGTTATGTATTTTGTGACGTCATTTATTTTTGTGACGTTATGTATTTTGTGACGTCATTTATTTTCGTGACGTTATGTATTTTGTAACGTCATTTATTTTTGTGACGTTATGTATTTTGTGACGTCATTTATTTTTGTGACGTTATGTATTTTGTGACGTCATTTATTTTTGTGACATTATGTATTTTGTGAAGTAATTAATTTTTGTGACGTCATTTATTTTTATGACGTTATGTATTTTGTGACGTCATTTATTTTTGTGACGTTATGTATTTTGTGACGTCATTTATTTTTGTGACGTAATGTATTTTGTGACGTTATGTATTTTGTGACGTCATTTATTTTTGTGACGCTATTTATTTTTTGAAGTCATATATTTTTGTGACGTTATGTATTATTTGACGTTATGTATTTTGTGACGTTTTGTATTTTGTGACGTCATTTATTTTTGTGACGTTATGTATTTTGTGACGTCATTTATTTTTGTGACGTTATGTATTTTGTGACGTTATGTATTTTGTGACGTTATGTATTTTGTTACCTCAATTATTTTCGTGACGTTATATATTTTGTGACGTCATTTATTTTTGTGACGTTATGTATTTTGTGACGTCATTTATTTTTGTGACGTTATGTATTTTGTGACGTCATTTATTTTTGTGACGTAATGTATTTTGTGACGTTATGTATTTTGTGACGTCATTTATTTTTGTGACATTATGTATTTTGTGAAGTAATTAATTTTTGTGACGTCATTTATTTTTATGACGTTATGTATTTTGTGACGTCATTTATTTTTGTGACCTTATGTATTTTGTGACGTCATTTATTTTTGTGACGCTATTTATTTTTTGAAGTCATATATTTTTGTGACGTTATGTATTTTGTGACGTCATTTATTTTTGTGCAATTATGTATTTTGTGACGTCATTTGTTTTTGTGACGTTATGTATTTTGTGACGTCATTTATTTTTGTGACGTTATGTATTTTGTGACGTCATTTATTTTTGTGACGCTATTTATTTTTTGAAGTCATATATTTTTGTGACGTTATGTATTATTTGACGTTATGTATTTTGTGACGTTTTGTATTTTGTGACGTCATTAATTTTTGTGACGATATGTATTTTGTGACGTCATTTATTTTTTGTGACATTATGTATTTTGTGACGTCATTTGTTTTTGTGACGTTATGTATTTTGTGACGTTATTTATTTTTGTGACGTTATGTATTTTGTGACGTCATTTATTTTTGTGACGTTATGTATTTTGTGACGTCATTTATTTTTGTGACGTTATGTATTTTGTGACGTCATTTTTTTGTGACGTTATGTATTTTGTGAAGCCATAAATTTTTGTGCATATTTTATGAAATATGTATTTGTGACGTCATTTAATTTTGTGTCGTTAATTATTTTGTGACGTCATTTATTTTTGTGACGTTATGTATTTTGTGACGTCATTTATTTTTGTGACGTTATGTATTTTGTGACGTCATTTTTTTGTGACATTATGTATTTTGTGAAGTAATTAATTTTTGTGACGTCATTTATTTTTATGTTAGGTTAGGTTAGGTTAGGTTAGGTTAGGTTAGGTTAGGTTAGGTTAGGTTAGGTTAGGTTAGGTTAGGTTA